>CM048822.1:54668774-55122837 GCA_026586065.1 Dioscorea zingiberensis | reverse complement strand
GGCATACTGTGGAGACATTATTTCGGTCCTGGTCGGAACCTAGGAAGTTGAAGATGTGCTCCAGCACCTCCTCAGGAAAGTAGTTCATGGTGCCAACCAGATAGAGAGCACAACTAAATTACTTTTTCCTTAGAGCCCAAGGATTATAGCCTGGATAAGGGTTTTGTCCCAGATCTATCTCTAAAGAGCCAGCATGAGCAAAGCTCCAATCTTTGTCCTAAATTCCACACCATTTCTCTATATCCACTAGGATTAGGGTTAGAAGCTGAGACCTTTCACAAATTTCAGCCATATACTATGACAATTACATGAAACCAGAAGAAATCTCCTGGCCTACTTATTTCAGCTCCAATACAGTATTTGCTGGACTCTGGTTAGAATGTCCTCAGGAAGATATCACCACCATATACAGCTAAATTCCCCCAAAAAAAGATCAGAGAAGTTCATAAATAAGAGGAACAAAGAGCAAATCTGACATTATCTTTCTCCCCAGTTCTGAGTTCCCCAATTTAAATATATAAAAAAAATAAACGGAGTCTGATCTACTTAGATAGTCATTCCCATACTAGGAGTGTAAAAATTCTCCCTTTTCTCAAATAAATACAAAGAAAAGATCCAAAACACTAGAATATAGAGCAACTTCTAAATCTGGGTAGAAACCGTACAAATTAGAAGAGAAAAATCCCAAACTAAGGAGACAAATCCAGGAATCATCAGATTGGAGACAGAAACATACCAAAACAAGGAGGGGAATAGAGAAACGATTCCCACCGGCTGCTTGCTTCTTGCTCTCTCTCAGTCTCTCCCTCCCTCTCCACTGCCTCACTCTCTCCTCTATAACTACCATAAATATTAACCGTGGTTAGTGTTTGTGTAACCATGGTTATAAAGATCAACAGCTGGGATTTGAGAACATTCACGGTAAGCACAGCAGCCGTTGGATGGTGACCACGTCCTGGCTTTAGACATTGTCCTTATCCGCCGGTTGCGGATAAAGCGCGATCAATGAAGAAAAGAAATCAGAGACTGTGGAAAAAGTAGAAACCTTGGAGGAGGAGGGAGGCCGAGGAGACGATGGAAAAGCCCCTGCTTTTTGTTGAAATCCCACAGCATTTTGCCATCCAGTTCCAGCCAGGGATAATGCTATTTTCAGAGCCTGCATTGGTTGGATGGATCATGTGGACTGACAGACGGACTTCAATTATCGCTTTAATAAAAATTCATTATAAATAAATAAATAAATAAATGCTTGATTTAAATGTTAAACCGACAAAAAATATATAAAACCGGAATCCAACTTGGTCATGATTTATTGATTGGTGGTCCATAGCATCATCGTCGATTGATTTTTGGACCATCAGGAAATGAGTGTGGCTGCACTGCACGGTGACATCACAGCGCCACCATCAGGGAAGTACTTTTATTACTATCGATCGCTTGCTTTAGATCTCGTTATTCCTGAGTAGAGTAGTACTCCAATCACACGGCTCTCGACAAGCTACATTTAATAAATTAAAATGAATTTCAAGTTTCCTGATAGATATTCTTCTGGGTGTTCACTTCTTCCAAAAGAATAAGATAAGAAAGACCTTATTTTGCACTTTATGCTCATGGCCAAACAAAGAAGAACAAATATCATTCCCAAAATAAATAAAAATAAAAAAAAATCATAATTAAGTTCTTTTTCAAGATAACAGATAATATATACATATATATTATCAAATAAGAATTGACCTCCCAAATAAAGGATAGCATTTGCTCTTTTGGGAAGTCAATTCAATTAAGCTATTCGATTCTGTAACGTAAGGCTTGTCAAAAGGGATACGATATAATCTAAGAACACTAGGTAAACTTTAATTCAGGTATCAATTTCCACAAAGAGAACCAAAATACAACACCGAAAGCAAGCACATACAAAGGATAAAAGAATCCACCTGCTATTATTAATTAGTTTAAAGTGAGCTTATCTATCCCATTTGTGGAATTACTTCAACTCGCACTTTCATGCTACTAAAATCCAATAATGTTTGTTTGGCATCTGCTACTCTATATATATCCATTTACTACAAACCTGAACATAACCACATCCTAGAGCAAGCTCTTCAGTTGATATTATAATGTCCACTTGATTCATGCCTACACTTTTGCTGGAGATTTTAAAAAGTCTCCAATCAGTCAGGCAGACTGAGCTGAGGCCATAACTCATAAGAATAGAATAGCAGGAGAAAAAAAAATAAATAAATAAAAATAAAAATAAAAGTCAGAGCATGTGATTGGATGACTGTAACATTATGGAAATATGGTTTGTTTGGTGAAGCAAAAGCATCTTTTAGTTGGTGTGAGGATCACGGCCCTCTCCTCTTGAGGGTCTAAAAGGAAGCCTAACCTGTCCCTTTTGTCTTTTGGTTCCACCATTGACGCATAGTTGAATTGAGCCGGAATCTGATCCAGACCTAACGCCCAAATGACTGGAGACACTAAAGACATGCTTACAAGTTACAAAGGTTAGGCAGAGAAAGCTCAGCAAAGGACATAAAATACAGCAATCATGATAGTGAAGGGCATCCGAGGGGTTGTTTAGAAGGATATCGTTTATGCCACTTAAACATCAATTGCCAGAATAGCAGCCATATGAATGAAGTATCTGAAAGGAAAAGAAGATAGCTTTAATTGGAGAGCAACCATAAAGAATTCAGATAACAAAGCATTGACAAATCCATGAGATGAGGTCCTATTCTATCTAAAGTATCCAACACTTGCTCCTTTACACTTTGCATTTGATACTAAAAGATGAAAGGATCATAGCTCATAAAAAATAAGCCTTATTAGATTAGTTTTTGACATATCACATCAGAGGCACCAAGTTTTGCGTTTTTGAGAGACCTTTCCTCTTTAATAAAAGTACACATATGTAATGCAAGTCCAATGGTCCTCTATAGTCACTAGATGCTCTTTTTCCTAGTTAAGTACATAAAACTTTGGGAATACTAGCTTAATAATTACAACCACTTTTGATCCACTCCAATGAATATTCATCACACATCTTTGAGATACCATTTGATTGTCTCACGGCTTCCTTTAGAGGAGTTAGGCCAATGATCTACCTTCACAATTATCATCCACTTGCCTTTATAACAAACATAAAAGAACCTTAAAAGAAACTTCAGCTTCGATAACCAAGCACGCCAAGGTGAACCATGCAATATGCATAAGAAATAACAAGATTGTTAACAAACAGTATCCAAGCATACTTCCTATAGTACAAACAGTTTCACTACATAAGAGCCATTAAGCTGTTTATATGCCACATGTTCCCCTGTAGTTTAAACTAAATCTCCAAGGCAATCCAAGACAATCTGCTCCAAAGGATTCCCAAACACTGATGGTTGCGCCTTCACTATTTTCTGTGATACATCACCCTTTAAACTAAACAGTCCTCAGGTTTCCCTTGGATAAAGCTCAAGATCCATCATTTCATAATAAGATTTAATGCTTGTCATGAGAAATGCAGCATCATTATTAAATTGAGCAACTTAACCATCAGGAAGAACAGAAAAAGCCACCTAAATGAACTATCTTCTACCCCAAACTCTGCAACCTAAATCTTATTCTCTCAATAAATTATTGTTCAACATGCATCCAATCAATCTTCAAAACATGGAAAGTAGGTTCTCCTGTTAAGGAAGGAAGGGAGGATGATCGGTGTTTTTTTGCATCCAAAACACATGACATGGTTCACGTACCTCTTACAGATAGTTTGAACGATATCATAGCACAAAAAGTTCATGCTTATTAGGAACTTATTCAGAGGCATAAAACAATACAAAGGAAGCTAGATATGATTTATATTTGCTAGAGATGAAGTCTTCTAAGCACAAATGCATGCATATATGAGGAGATACAGTCATGTGTGACATCTATAAATCACTCCAATCTTGTTTTACTCCGTTTATCATTATGTGTCAAACTAGTGTAATTAGCATCACTAGCGAGTTCGGTTCAATTAGAGCTTGATTTTGGCTAAATTATTCAATAAACAAATCAAAGTTGAGCTGGATTTCATACCAAGCTCATGCATGGCTCATTTGAACTCAGCTAAAAATATATCTATTGAATTTACATTATAATATTAAGCTATAATATAAATAATGGATTTATAATTTTATAAGCACAAATAAAGATCTTGTGGTAGTTTGGGTGTTAACCTTCCCAAAGGTCAAATGTCGCATGGTTTCAAATCTCTCTGCAATTAAACCTTCATCTTTATTATTTATTAATGAGAGTCATAGCAGAACTCTCAACCCAAGCCAAAGTTGAGCCAAGCTCAGGCTTAAACAACCCAATCTTAACTCTGACAGCTCCAGCTTGACTTGAGCACAAGCTGAGCTACAGCTAGGCCCAATAAGCCGAGCTCAAGCAAGATCGTTTACAGCCCTACTTGAAACAAAAAAAAAGATGTAAATAACAGAGATCCTATAATTCATATACTATAGGAAAGAAGCAGATCTCACTGTAACTCTCTAAAAGACAAGAAGAAATATCCTAGTCATAGATGTTTAGTCAAGTGTCCATCCATGGCTTTCTCAAAAAATAAAAAAGTGTCCATCCATTGCTTTCCAAGGTACTGTGGCTCCAAGTTGGAACTTATCTTGAAGGATTGCTCTCTCTCAAGTTTCTTTGGTGGAAGACTATGGAGAACTTCACCATATGCCAACAAAATCACATTTGTGATTTTAATAAGATGAGTTCCACGTCTCTCTCTAGTTTGGCCTAACTTAATCTCATCAAGTTTTCTAGCAATACAAAATCTACATATATTCTTAGTCAAAGAAATCAACATCATCACCTAAGGTTAAGCTATCTTAATTATTAACCCTTCATTGACATCCCAAACAATACCAATATGACATTAAGATTGGTGCAATGTTGTTTTTATCACACTTGAAAAGCATGATTGGGGTGGAGAAAAGGCATAGGGCAGCCAAAATTCCTACGTTTCCAAGTCTTCATCACATCAAAACCTCCATCCAGGATACCAGTAAACTAAAACAATTTCAGGCTGTCAACAGTAAGATGAACACATGATGTTCCACTTGCAAACTATAACTTGTCTGACATCCTGAAACGATTTTTCACAGAATTCACCAAGAATATATATACCTACCATTGATCACATCCAAATCTATGCAGCAACATCTGATCTTCATCCTAACTATTGAATAGATGTGAAGTTTAACCCAGTGAAATCAACAGAAACAACCCTGAAATAGTTGCATATATTGCCATGAATCTATCCATAGACAATGAAAGAGAGACAATTCACAATATTTAATCTTTGTTACCAGACTATCGCAACAGAAGAAAAAAAAACTCAGCCAAATACTCACATCTACTCGTGCACTACAAGAAAGCAAGAACAAAGACTACCTCCTGTCAACCTCCCATTCCATCTATTCCTCGACATCCTCGTCATCGTCGTCTTCATCATCTTCTCCTTCTTGATCAGTCACAAGATAAGCCCCCGGCGGTGGCGGCACCCGTCTTCGCGTCCTCGACGGCAAGATGTTGTCAAGGTCGACCTCCGCCAGCGGATCATCAACAGAAATCACTATCATCCTCGTCACCCACCGTACCATCAACACTACTCTCAGTGCTACTATCATCACCATCGTCATCGTCTTCGTCCTCAACCACCATTTTCCCCTTCCCTTTGTCCACCGCCGCAATCACACCCTTCCCCTTCGGATCAACCACTTCATCAGTCACCTCCTGCGATTCGGATCCAGGTTCCTCGACACCATTGGCTTCTAGGATAGCAGCGGGAGGGGAATCGAGTTTCGGGAGCTTGGTTTTGCAATTGGCTTCAGATTTGTCGATGGGGTCAGGATCGGGCTTGCGCTTGACGGGGTGAGCAGGGGGGTCTGGCATGGCGAGGGATTGGAGTTCGTCGCCGTTCTCCGCCACCGCCGGAGGAAAGAGGAAGAGAGAAGAGAAAGAGAGCTGCTCGGGTTTTGGCGGGGCTAGGGGCTTCAGGTTCTTTCCAGAACCAAGATGCTGACGTGGCATAAAGTTTATCAAATGGGCCGGCCCAAGATCTGCTTCTCTTATTACTTCTGTTGATGTGGCGGGCCTCTCAAAAAAAATGAAACTATTTATTTTATTTATTTTATTTATATATGTATTTAACGAAATTTTTTATTTATCTATATATTATGATATAGATTAATACGGATAGACACGTGGCACCCTTTGAAGAGGATAAAATGAAGAAAGAGACAAATAAGGTATATGATCTTGTGAAAAGAACAATCTCTCCTCCATCTTTAAACTCTCTCTTTACTAACTTGTTTTGTCAAAGCTAGCTAAGGGCACAAGCCCTCTCTCAATTATATTTCTATGCGGGATCACTTGAAGGCATCGAAAAGAAGCTCTCGGACATTTATTTCGGTTATCACTAATGTCCCTCATACATAACTATAAATATCAGTCTCATTGATCAAGGATCGGTGTTGATCTCAAGAGGAAACCAGTTTTTGCACCAACATATTATTTTATAAGTGTGAAGATCTTTTTATAATATTTTGATTAGTGTAATATATAGTCTCCGCTATTTTGACTTTTTGTATATAAATCTTTCTGAAAAGTGAGTTTTGAAAAAAAAATATTGTAATTTTCCTCATTATATTAATCACTAACTTCTTAAATATATTTTGAAAACAAAAGTTGGACTAAGATTAAGCAACAAAATGATTGACCATATATATATATATATATATACCATGCCAAGTTTTGGTGACCATTTTAATGTCTGGAATTGAAGAGGAGAGCATAGTAGCATTTTGGTGGTGGGCACTACTTTCCAAACCTTCCACTTGGTACTCCAACAAGTGCTATAAAAACATGTTCCATGAGAATTGAGAATGAACGAACAAGTAAAGAAGTCTGGCTGCTACCCAACCCAACATCAACATGTGCATCATAATATTGGGCATGTGATATATTTTTAAGCACGTACGTATACCATGAGATTAGAGTTTCCGTGTTGCTTCGCTCTGCTATCAAAAGTCCTTACGTTCTATGTCCACCTTTTGACTCTTTTGTTTCCTTGCTCAAAGGTTGGTCAATTATTTTAATTAATTGTGTGTTTTTCATACCTAACTTCCTTGTAACTATCAACTTAGTTTTTAAGTAAGATTGTATTCATTTATAGACTAATTTTCATTATTGGAACTAGTCCAACCAATACTTCTATAGAAAACCAATGGATATATCAATATATATTAAAAGAGGTATCTTCCACGTAGTTTCTTATTTGTACGTAATGTGACGACCACGTGGACGCCATGCACGGACCGGCAAATGCAGCACGCGCATCATGGCCGTCCGATATTCTCACCGTTTCCCTCCTGTTTCGGCCGGGAGGGTGGTGAGCAGAATCGAGCGATCGTTCAAACGGCGAAGTCCAGGCACCGTTGATTGCCATCCCTAGTCCCTTCCCTTTGGGGAATTGAGCACGTGATATAAAGGCGACAGCAAAGAACGCGTGGGATGGGAGCGAGTCACGTGACTCTCGGGCCGCACGTCTTCTGTGTGACACTCACAACTTGATTACCTATAATGCCCCCACATTCAATACCTAATCTTATAGAAACAGAAAAGGGCATTACTGACTTTTCATCATATCCTTTGAAACATGGATCCCGTGAATAAGAATTCCTCCTCGTGCCCACCCACCTCTTCTCATTCTCATTCTCATTCTCTCTCTCTCGCTCGCGCGCGCCATCGTCGACCTTGGTTGGAGAGAGATCAATGGCGGAAGCCCCCGTGGAGCTCGATTTCTTCGCGCTAGAGAAGAGGGACCAGCCCCATGGCTTCCGTAGCTCCGTTCGAGATCTCCAGGCTGCGATCTCGAGGATGAACCTCAGTTCCCTTCGTTCCGTCATCACCTCCGCTACGATCCCCTGCTTCCCACGTCCGTCCCGATCATTAGTTCTTTTCCCGATCTATTTTCGATATCCTATTTATTCATCGATTTGATGATTTTCAGGCCATCGTCGGAGAGCCCTCCCGGCACGGCTCGTTTGACCATCTTCTACAACGGCACCGTCGCCGTCTTCGACGTCCCTCACGATAAGGTTCCCCAAATTAACTCTCTGTCACTAGCTAGATCTCTTCTGTGAGAAAAATCCTTAAATTAGTATCTACTAATTAATGTATTAATATTGGTTTATTGGTATTTAGGCGGAGATGGTAATTCGAATGGCGGCGGAGGAGGATGAGGGCGGGATTCTCAAAGACGGAGGTGAACAATTTTTTTTTTTAAAAAAAAATTTGGAAGCCAAGGTGCATGGTTTCATGTGGTTATTATTCAAATATTTTTCTTGTTATTTTTTTTTTTACTAATTTTCTTTTTTTAAAAAAAAATAATGCAGATCTCCCACACGCTAGAAGAAGATCACTGCAACGTTTCCTTGAGAAACGGAAGGAGAGGTATCACTTCTATTTCATGCTTTTTTATATGTTTATGGAAACTTTTCTCAATTATTTATTTACTCTTGCCTAGCTTGCATCATGTCTTCTGGATTTCAGAGGTTTTATATGGACCGACGTACTAGAATTAGAAAACCCTTTTTATTATAAACGCAGAACAAAGTACATCCATGTTCTTCTGAGTCTGATGTAGTTTTTTCATATTGTACTGTAGAATGAAGGAACATATATGGGAGGGTGTTTGTGGTTTCAAAAATTTAGAAAATTAGTTTAGTTTTGTTTTTTTTTTTTTTTGGGGGTTTGCTCGTATTTTAAAAGTACTTACAGGATAAGAATAAAAAATAATCCGCCAAAAGGTTGAGTGTACAATTTATAATTTTTAAAAAATGAAGACACATGGGTCAATTTTGGAGGTTTTAGTGGAAGAAATGAAACAAAAGAGCCCAGGTAATTAATAATAGAAAGCGGTGCACGTGGTGTAAAAGGTAATCCCTGAATGAAGGAAAGCAGGCACGTGTTTGATAAATCTTTGGGATTTGACGTTCAAAACAAGAGAATATATGCATTAGTGCTTTTGACAAGAGAATATATGCTAGTAATTTATGTTCTCACGGATCAAAGCTTTATTTTGCTATATATATAGTACGGTTAGTACCAAGTGTTTTTGTGATTTGTAGAAAATAAGATAAATTCATTAAAAAATTAATCTATATCCTTTTATATGTTTAATGCACCGGTGTATGAAAAAATGTTTTTTTTAGGAAAAAAGAAGAAGAAACGTACTCATCTTAAATATGCGCTACTATTAAAAAGTTGTATGATTATACCTTGGAAGATTTCAAGGAATTCTTTGGTAGTGGCGCAACTAATCTAAAGCATATTTTGAAGCACATGCAAAAGGGAGAAATTTAAGAAATGTCATGGAGTATCTGTTACACGTACGGTTGGTGAAGTGCGCGCGTTAGGTTCCTCAACCATTGTTAGGTACCCTAAGCACGTTTTCTTAAATCTATCTTTTAAGGGAAATAATCACGCTCTGATGTACAGAATTAAAGAAAACACTTTTGGGCCGGTCTTTTCTCACCTTAATCATGTTTAATATATATATATATATATATATATATATATATATATATAGCGTGTCACAATAGTCTTCCTTTTATTCTGGCTTTGCCGCGTTGCTGATTGTGCCACAATAGTCTTACTACTTGTCATGATGATTAATATTTATCATACTAAACTGGTTTCTTTTTCATTTTCCATATTATATCTTTGTGTTCCATATATGCAACCTTTAATCCTGTTTATTTTCAGTGAAACCTGTACTTGTTTGTTTCCCCAGAATGCTGAGCTGGACCCTCTTGTTTTTAATATTTGTCTGTGAGACTAAAGTCCACAAAAACCAAAATTTCTAGCCTTTTAGGGTAGGCAGTACTGCCTCAGTGCCTTGCCTTGAATTTTCTATGAAACATGATATGTACCTGCAAAGGAAACCAGATTCAAACTTGTAATTAAATGAAATTGCGACCACTGTGTTATCAAAGTCATTGGTCACATCATCATGAAAAGATGAGCATTACTGACTGAACTTGGTTTTAAAAATTTTGCAGATTGACTGCTACTGTACCATATGCTGGTAAAGTGGAATGCAAAGGGCTTGCCTATCTTAGCTGCCAGTGACCGTAATGCGGGGTGCTTCTCTCATAGCATAAGCATCATAAGATTCATGTGGTGTATTTTGGTTCTATTAATTTTTTGTACTTCTCGTGAGACTGATAATACATATAGACTTAGAGTCCAAATGGAAGTTTAGGTAGTTCCTTGGATGTTATTATTAATTACTTATTACTTTGATTCATGTTATCAATCATTAATATATTTATCTGGTTATTTGCAATTACGTACATTGTTAGAGAATGAATGAATGTCATTCTGATATGATATAGAATATAGAATATAGAATTTTTCCACTTCATTGTTTGTCTTTTGCTAATTACCTTTTTCAATAAGTATTGCAATGATTAATGATGCTGAGAAATTTAAAATATGCATCTTATAAAGAGTTCGCAAAATTTCCATGGATTCCAATCAATGGGCTATGGGCGCGTGTGTGACGAAAAGAAGAGAGAGAACTCATTCAAAGACTAATATTTCAAGCCCTTTTTCCAATATGTGAATCGAAATTATTCAAAATTTCTCTGGAGTTTAATAAATTTTGAAAAAATGAAATTTTCTAATACACGCATGATTAATGTTGAAGGCTTGAAGCCAGTTTATTGTACAATAGCCGCCCAAACCCAACCCAGCCCAGCCCAGCCCAGCCGATAAGTACTTATTCAAACATTTAATTACAAATAATCATGTAAATATTTAGAATCAAAAGAAAAGTTACAAAATACACCCTTTTTCTTAAATTATTTTTCATCAAACATAATTGTCATGGATGAATTAAGGATAGTACGAGGGCTCTATTTGGTTGCAACCAATATTCATTCAATATCAATCCCATCAATTGTTTATTTCAGTTGTTTGTGATTGGTAAAAGTAACCATAGACACGAAGAATGATCCGGACCATTAAAATAGAAGTTTAATTTCCTAGTCATGACAAACAGTGGAGGATGAATCTCTAAAAAAGCCAAGACACAATAAGTCACGTCATTAAGATATAAAAGGAGTTTGTCAGCTCATTAGTAAAGAGACCCTTCTTCAGATGACCCTGAAATCTCTCTTATAACGTGGGAGGCTCTCACGACCATGGCTTTCGGATCTCTTCTCTCCCATAGTTATCTTATCTTTTAAAACACACCTAAATATGGATAAACATAACCATAAACAAAACATGATCATTCAAAACGTTAAGATATCTGATAGTAAATAATGAAGCTCTAAGGACGTCAAGACCCAACAGGTCAATAAGATATAAAAGGAGTTTGTCAGTTCACTAGTAAAAGGACCCTTTTTTATACGTCTTTGAATTTTTTCTTCGAGAATTATCTCTCACTTTTCTTTAGAGTTCTAACCTGACGTCGGAGGCTCCTCCTGAGCACGAGCGCTCGAACATCTTCTTTCACACGATTATCTTCTCTTTCAAAGCAGTGTTCGATTCATGAAGATCGATTTTTAAGGAGTTTTTGATTCGGTGAAGCGAACAGAAAAGAAAGATCATCGATCGTGACCGACTTCTCCATTTAAATTTTTTGAAGAATTACGATCATTTCTAATACATCTCTTTCATTGCTCAATATTTACTCCAGTCCCAAAAAAGAGCAGATGATTACATCAACACCTTACAGCCTAGGATGATCTTCCATAGATGCCACCGTATGATGATTTCAATAACAATGTCATGGAGGATAACATATAGATGTACTATGTATACTAGGGGCCAACTAGTGGACCAGGGTCATTATTATGTAACGTACACCTCTTTTGTTATTTTAATGTAGTCGATATATTGTTGGAGTCCATGACTCATATTTGCTGCGTTTATAATAACAAAAAGACAAATGTCAGATGTTGGGGTGAGCACCCACAGAAATTAGAATTTGTCAAACGATCATTTATTCATGGAAGTAGTTCGGGTCGATTTCGGTAAAGCTCGAGTTAATTTCCGGAGTTGAGCTTTCAGTAGAAGCTTCGAGAACTCAATTTCGATTTCGAAATTGATTTCAACCGATCTAGATCGAAATTTCAATTTCGAAATTTCGAAAGATAATATTAATATATTAATATATAATATAAATATTATTAAAAAAATCAATAAAAATTAATAAAATTAGTAAAAACTAATAAATATTATAATATATTAATAAAATATTTAATATTTAGTATTGACATATAATATATAATATAAAAAAATTAATTTATAAATAATTTTTTAATTTAAAACTAAATCTGAGATTTAAAATTTATAATTAAGTTCTTAATTTCGAAACTTTTCGAGTGCCGAAGCTTCGAAATTAAAATCGAAATACTCGAAAGAAACTTATTCGAGCTTAAGCCGAAATTTCGAGCTAGCTTATTTCGAAATTCTAATTCGAAATTTCAAAATTTGGTACCATCAAGCTTTCCTACGGATACAACCCCTACCTACAATACACTACGGGTATTTTTTAATATTTATAAAATTAATGTTCAAAAATTTCTTGCATTTGTTAGATTTTTGATCCAACGACTAATCTAAGGACATCCCTAGATTACTAGCCCCCAATATAACAAACATTAGTGAAATCTTCTCTCTTTTATTTAAATCTTTGTAGATATTATGAGTGATAAGCAACTTTAAGCCTTTTATTGAGTTTTTTGTTAAAGTCAAACATTTTCTGTTTGCACAAAATTAGATACTTTATAATTAGTGCATGTATTATATAAAAGGTATATAAATATTTATCCACGAATTAAGAAAAATAAATAATTCTTTGGTCATGTCAAACAGTCAAAATAGGGTGGCTAATTTGTTGAAAAAAAAGGGAAAAAATAAATAAATTTGTATGGTGACTGGAACATCCACAACCAAATGTCTCAATCAAGGGCCACATGCATTTATTTCCAAATTAAAAAACTTAGCTGCTGCTGATGAAATTATATAAATGAGAAAGAGATTTTGGATCTCAAAAGATTCACCCTGTTTCCTTGTGGAATTTTTTTTTCTTCTTTATGATTTCTTTAAAAAGTTTGAAGTGTGCCCCATGGATGAATAAGATAATTTAGATGATCTAATCCTACCACTCAGTAACAATATAAGATGGTACTAAGTTATTATGAAATAAAAAAAAATAAACAAATAAATAATTAGGCCATTTGACTTTCCATTAAGGTGTGGTATTTTTATAGAAAATTAAGTAATTAAATTAATATAAAAATAAATAAAAAATTTATTAATAATTTAAATTTAATTAAACTATATATTTTAACTTTTAAGTCAATTGGGCTCCTGACACACTAAAAATATACTGATTTTAGTCTCATTTAGACCCAACTTAAACTTTTATAAGTCACATGATTAGTCTCTTTCTGAACCATCACTCTTTTTCTTTGAAAACATACACAATATTCACAAATAAATGAATAAAAATATTATAATAATATGTTTTTTTTAATAATAATAATAATTTGATTGAGTCCAACGAGGTGAGAGAGAGAGAGAGAGAGAGAGAGAGAGGGAGGGCTCTCCGGTCAATGGATGAACAATGGCTTCTTGTCAACGTTCAAACCTCTCCTTCTTCTCTCTGGCTCTTGAGACGCCATTGATGACCCAAAGCTCCGTCTTTTCTATATCTATATAATAAACCCCTTTCTTCCTCGCCTTCGCATCTCTACCTCTCTCAGATTTGATTCATTGGTGAGAGAGGATGGTGAGACTACCGTATTTGACGGCTTTGACGACCCTTTTCAGCTATGGTTTGCTCTTTGCGTTTGGGCAGCTGAGGGATCTGTTCCGCAAGATCCTCGATCTCCCCAAATCCAAGAAAGTTCAGGTCTTTGTTAATTTTTTCTCGATATTTTTATCTCCTGACTTTGTGAATTTTTTTGATCTATGAAAATGGCTGGATTCGGTGTTCTGAAAGGTTTAATCTTTACAGGGGTATGCGCCGATCTGCTTGGGGCTTGAGGATTTCTATACTCGGCGTCTCTATCTTCGTATCCAGGTGTGTTTTTTTACTGCCCTTTTGTTGGATTCTGATGTTTTGGTGTAAAGTTCAGTGATTTAGTGATTAGGGACTTATATCCCTTTTTATCTTCCAAAAAGATTGCTTTTTGAGATCAATTTGGTCATAGTTTATGAAAGCTTAACAAACTCTATAAAAAGATTTTGCTGTGCATTAACAAGGTTGGTTTTTTGCCCCTCCCATGTGTATGATTTTGCTCAATTGGTTTGTGATCTATTGAGTCATGTTTCGGAGATTATGGATGAACACTTTTTAAGATCAGACTTTTAAAGCTTTCCTCACTAGAAAGCAAGACTTATGTTGAATTGTGGATTCTTGTGTTCCATGAAAGATGGCGTTTTATGGGTAATGCTAGTACTGTAGCTGGAGTGACATACTTATGTAGGTTTGAATGCAAAACAACCTTTATACTTATATATCATGTTTTTTTTTTTTTATATTTCACCTTATTTTTATTTATATATATATATATATTTATTTATTTATGTGGACAAGCCACTTCATTTGTATTTGTTGCCAATGGCCTTTGAATGGAGATCTCTCACCTGGAAATTAAAAGAGTATTACAAACTCTTTCTGGTGGGTGTCCCCAAAATGAAGAGCTTTGAAGGTTTTTCTTAAAGTTTGGTGATCTTTTTGTTTGCTAGGACTGTTTTGGGCGACCTATTGCAAGCGCTCCAGATGCTTGGATAGATGTGGTTGAGCGTTATTCAAAATGACAATAACAAGACATTGCAGTGAGTATTTCCATGCAATTTCCCCCAATTTCATTGCTCGTAATTTCTATCTGTGGTTTGAATGATACTCATTAAGAATCACACAATTGTTGATGTTCCAACCATTCATGAATTCGCACCAAGGATTTAATTTCAATGATACAGATCAGCTTTTGCATTGTATACTGACAGCTTCTCACTCTTTTAATGCAGGCGTTACCTCAAATACTACTAAATGCCTGAACCTTGGATCATACAACTACCTTGGTTTTGCAGCAGCTGATGAATATTGCACACCACGTGTTATTGAGTCCCTGAAGCAATATTCACCTGGTACCTGCAGTGTCCGAGTAGATGGGGGTATGAATTTTATATAAATCTTGTTAGAAAAGACATTCTCCATTGCTTTTGAATTGATTTAATTATGATCTCTGCTGCATCAGGCACTACTAAACTGCATACTGAGTTGGAGGAGTTAGTTGCTCGATTTGTCGGAAAACCAGCTGCTATTCTTTTTGGTATGGGTTATGTCACAAACTCTGCAATTATTCCTGCTCTGATGGGCAAGGTTTGTGATGTCTTAATTTTATCAGACTGAAATACAGTTTCATAGTTTGCTCATCTTCCTAGCTTTTTGCTGATGGATTTTTTACTCTTCATGATTGTCTCTTCAGGGAGGGCTGATTATCAGTGATTCATTAAATCATAACTCGATTGTCAATGGTGCAAAGGGATCAGGTGCAACTGTGCGAGTTTTCCAACATAATGGTGAGTTTTACAACCGTCCTGCATTATCGAAGTCTGTTAATTGTTAAACACCATTTGCATTGTTGCAAATCTTAGAATTTTTTATTTATTGCACTTGTAGCTCCATCTCATTTGGAGGAGGTGCTGAGAGAGCAGATTGCCGAGGGCCAACCTCGAACACATAGACCATGGAAGAAGATTGTTGTTATTGTGGAGGGAATCTATAGCATGGAAGGGGAGCTTTGCAAACTTCCAGAGATCATAGCTGTCTGCAAGAAATATAAGGTATTGACCCATTTAATGGTACTAGATTTTTCATTTTCATCCACATTTTGAGTTCTATGTAGTTTTCATAATGGTTTACTGACTATTCTTAATATTCAATTTTCATCTGTAATCATTGCCTTTTTCAGATCATTATTCTGCTTCCAATAAAGCAGAAGTCACAGTTGTTGCTTTTCTGTTCTGGCTTGAAAATGTTACAGGGGAACAGTGAGAACTTATATATGCTTAAATTTTCTTTTGAAACAGGCGTACACATACTTAGATGAGGCCCATAGCATTGGTGCAATTGGAAAAACAGGCAGGGGTGTCTGCGAACTTCTTGGGGTGGATCCAGCTGATGTTGATATCATGATGGGAACTTTCACAAAATCATTTGGATCTTGTGGAGGATACATTGCAGCATCTAAGGTCTAATTTTCATACACATTGTGTTATTGTATTTGTGAACTAGCAAATGGCTTAAGCTAAGATTGTATCCAGAACTGATCCTTCTTGTTTTTTCTCAGGAAATTGTTCAATACTTAAAGCACACTTGTCCAGCACATCTTTATGCAACGTCCATGTCGCCACCTGCAGTACAACAAGTTATATCCGCTATCAAGGTTATCCTTGGCGAAGATGGGTCTAACAGAGGTAGATAAGGACACTTCTTCTGGTTTATTTGTTTTGACGGCTCGCTATTCAATTTTTTACAGTCTGGGGAATTACTTATGTGAAATTTTAAACTGTTTCAGGGGCTCAAAAGTTAGCACAAATTCGTGATAACAGCAATTTCTTCAGGTCGGAGCTACAGAAGATGGGTTTTGAGGTTCTTGGTGATGATGATTCACCAGTGATGCCCATAATGCTTTACAATCCAGCAAAAATCCCCGCCTTTTCTAGGGAATGTCTAAAACAGAATGTGAGTATTTTTTTTTTCTAAACTTGTTTTCATGATAAATATGCTTAGGGTGCCAAATTAATACAACTTATTAGATTTCATGTTACATGCATATTATACTGTTTAGTCGCATACTCCTGTTACATTTGTTGCATGGATCTCCTGAGGCAGTTCAAGTGGGTTATTCTTTCCTTTCTCTCCTTCCATATTCTAACTCTGACTGCTTTTTTTTATGTTACTTATCTATTAATCATATAATGAGTAATCATTTGACTTTCTATATCCAAGAGTAGGAGCTTTCTTGTCTCTGTGGGAATACATTTGTAACTTTTGAGGGCCTGCATTCCAACTTCTTACCAAGTTTGTGTTTTATGAACTCCCACCATTTCCTTGAAATTTATTCTCCCGTCAGATTTAGTTGCTCATCTTTCTAAAATATGAGACCTTGATGTTATTTTAACCGCTCAATAGTGATATCTAATTGTATGGAAGCTGTAAAAATGCATGGTATTCTAGAGTCACTCATTAGTCTAACCGTCTGTACTTTGATATGGAAACTGTTTTGACCATTGAGAACTTTTGTCATGTCTGGAAGCAGTTTTTCTGCCTTTACACATTCGCATTTTCTTTCCTTGTCTCGTGTTCATATGTACTGTGCAAATCATCAACCCATGAAACTTTGGTCATGTCGGAAAACCGTTTCTGCCTTTACACAGCCACCTTTTCTTTCCTTTTTTCAGTTATGTTCATGATTCATATGTATATCTGAATCACGTAGTTTTCTCAAGCTCATGGTCCATCCTGCATTTTGTTTTCTTACTGACGTCTCACAATCTCTTCCTCCATAGGTTGCGGTGGTCACTGTTGCATTCCCTGCCACTCCGCTTCTCCTGGCAAGGGGCTTCGCATCTGCATTTCGGCTTCACACTCCAGGGAAGACCTGATTAAAGGCTTGGAGGTATTTGCAAAATTTCCCATTCATTCACTGTTTTCTGTTGCATTCGCTGTTTTCTGTTTCATTCTCAAACCTGTTGCATTGATCTTTGCAGGTTATCAGCAAAGTGGGTGACCTGGTGGGAATCAAGTACTTCCCTGTGGAACCTGAAAAAACCTACGCTGATGGAAACCTGAAGAAGTTAGAGTAGAAAATCTTCAGTTCTGGAAATCCACACTAGTACAATTAGAGGGAGTAAAACCAGCATTTGCAATCTCATGTGCTTTTGAGTCTAACTCTGGTGGAGCTTTGTTCATAAATCTGAATTCTCAAGTAGCATTCATATTTTTCGGTTGACGATTAACTAATGTGTATATTATTAAGTCAAGTGTGGATTTTATATTTTTTGTCTTCAACTTCTTCTTGTATCACTGCTGCTACTTTCCTACGAATTATAAGAAAATAATTGAACACATTGCTTGTCCTACCTACCTAGTAGGATGTGCTTGAAATTGAAATGCCAGATTTAGATATTCAAAGACTGATTATTACTGTATGTATGCATTATGTTTGTTTGTTTGTTTCTTTGTTTCACAATTCCTGTTTTTAAATCTAAATTTTTTTTTAATAGATATATATTAATTGTGAAACCAGAGAACTTATTATGTTTTTAAACAGTTTTAGAGAATCAATTTATTGCAAACTCTGTTCCTTTGGAAAATAGAGACCATGCTAATTAATCCTCGAAATTAAATTATTAATCCACTCGTCCTCTTTTGGATTTTATTTTCATTATCTTTTAGTTTTGTGTGTTTTTTTTTTAATTTATAAAAAAAATAATTATAAAAACAAAGAAGAGAAGTAGTATATCCAATCCAATCCAAGTCTTCAACTTCTCTTTCTTTTGAATTTGGTACTCTCTAATCTCTATAGTCTACTACACTCCCAAGTCTTCAACTTCTCTCTCTCTCTCTCTCCAATGGCGGAACCCCTCCCACCGGACGCGCCGACCAACGGCCCCAGCTCCATCGCCCCGTCCTCCGCCGCTGCCGACCCCCTCCCCCCTGGACCTACTTCTAAGCGTCAGCGCCGCCCCAGTGTCCGCCTCGGCGAAATCGGGGAACCACCCGCCGCCATCCCCCACGAACCCCTACCCCGCCGTCCCAAGCACTGGCCCCTCCCTTCCAAACCCTCCTCCAAGACCCGCCCTGCCACCATCCCCTTCGATGACCTCGATGACGACCACAACCCTCCCGAAACCCTAACCCTCGCTTTCAAGAAAGGCCTCCGCGACGGCAAGGCCCGCCGTGGCCCTCCTGCCCTCCTTCGCCGCGCTAGATCTAACTGGATTTCGAGGCCCGATGACGTGGTCGACACCGGTGACTTGAAGTCGAGCGGCGGTGAGGACGTTGGGGATGATGGCTTCCGGGATGACTCTGAGAACCGCGATGTCGCCGCCGCGGATGGAGATGAGCCGTCGGAGACGGACGGCGCGGATTGGAATGAGAACCGGAATGGACTTTGCCGATCGAACGAGGACGGCGGGGTGCGGTCGTGGCTTGAGCGGCTTGGGCTGGGGCGGTACGCCCCGGTTTTTGAGATCCATGAAGTGGATGATGAGGTGCTGCCGTTGTTGACGCTGGAGGACTTGAAGGATATGGGGATCAATGCTGTTGGATCTAGGAGGAAGATGCATTGTGCCATCCAGAAGCTCGGAAAGGCTTCACATAAGGTGAAGTTGAATACTTGGGGATTTGGTGTTCTAAAACTTTTAGAAATCACTCACAAGTTCTTGTTTTTTAGCAACTAGTGGTGTTTAATCTTTAGGTTTAATGCTTCCATTTGTTGTATATTTTGATGTAGCTTGTTTTGCCCATCAAGATTTCATGGTTCTAAGTTATCCTGACTTTTTCATGGGATGTCTGCATATAGATGTGTTCTGGGGAAATAAGCTATGATAGACAATGGGAGGTGAGAGTGAGCAAGTCATTAAGTTGAGTTATATCATAACCGATGATCTTTAATTTCCTTTTGTATGTATTCATTGAAATAATTAAGAAAACTAATAAAAAATTTGGGCCTTGGAGTATGATTTACACATACTTTACTTCCATGTTGTGTCTTTTTGGAATTGGTTGCATTTAGAGTTGGATCTGTTTGTTGTTGTGGCTAGGAGTTCAATGTGCCTATCATCATTACTTTTTAGTTTTCCCCTGCTATTTAAAATTCATAGGATGACTTATCTGCTTAAGTTTTGGGAGTTAGTTTACACATAACTTCACTCTATGCTCTTATTGTACCTGCTAAGGTAGGCTTGTGTGTTCAAGCTACTTACTGTAAACTTGGTCCATGTTGAAAAGGAAAATTTTCCTTCTGTTTGTATTCCTTGGAATAATTTGGATAACTAATAAAAAATTTTGGTCTTGTTTATGATTTGAGGCTTATTTCCATGTTATGGCTTTTTCTTGTTGGAATTTGTCACATCTACAGTTGGATCAATTTGTTCTTGTGACAAGGAGTTCTGTATGCTTATCATGATTGATTCTTCCAGCCATATGAAATTCATATCCACATAAGTTTCAGGAATTAGTTTACACATTACTTCACTCTCTTTCATATTGAACCTGTTAAGTCAGGCTTGTGTGTTCATGCTACTCACTTTAAATTTGGCTCATGTTGAGAAGGCTACATTAGAACATGCTTACTTTTGCAGAGAAGGTTCATTGTTCCATGAACTTTCTTACTGCATAAGCCATTCATTCAAACAAAGTCAACTTCTTCAATTGTTGAGCAATCAAATTGCTTGATTTAGAGGAAATTAGTACATCAAGAAATCGCATATTTTTAATCCAGATCTACTCTTATTTTGTTGCTTGGTCAGCATGCATGGATTTGCTTCTTACTTTGTTATTGTGTTTAACTGTCTTTCCAAGTTGTGTTTCAATTGTTTCTATTGTTTTAGTCTAATAGGTCAAAAGTAAGATGCCCAATGTTTTAATCTCAGTTTTATTTAAATTTACTGATTTACTTAATAGTATTTAGTATTGGCTTGTATCCCATTAATCTAGCTGCTCCTGTCATCAGGATGCTTGCAATTGAATGCTAAAGAAAATCTTATGGACAACTTCTATTTATAGAGCTCTTTGATTAATAATATTTCATTGAGATGCTTAACATATTTAGGCATGCTTTGAATACTTAAAAGTATTAAACTTTTGCAATGTGGAATGACATTCATCTTGGTTGGATGTTGAAATTCCTTCCTAATTTAAGTCCTCGCTTTGAACTTGAGTAAGGAGTAACCTTTGTAAGGTTTTATTGAACAAGTTTAATTTAAAAGAAAATTTCTTGCTACCTTGGTGACATTCTTTGTATGAAATATTTTTAAGGGCTAACATGAAGTTCTGTGTGTGATATGCAGACTCATCTGGTTTCTATCTATAAAAAACATTGAAATCTAGACCTGTATATTCATTTTGTTTCGTAATTAGTTGTGCTACTTTGATTGACTGGATTTTCTTATAACTAATTTGGACCATTGGTGTAATAACTTTACTAGCTAAATGTATGCAACTAATAAGTTGTTGTGCCATCAAATTGTCAAAGCATCCAAAGAAAAGGCACCGCAACAAGACAACTGGGTGCACTCTGGTAGTCTGGTGTGTATTCTGACACATTTTGATGGGAGTGGATATCTCTCATGTCATCAAACAAAATGAAGTTTCCATCAAATGCTATATGTATTCCAATAATGAGCAAATAATCTAACCTGTGATGATATTAGACATATCCCACTGCGACCAGTAAGAACTCCTTAAATGCACCAAAACTGTAGGTACTCTAATTTGGTCTTAACAAATTTTGGAGTATTTCCTAGCTGTCTTATGCCAGTAAAACTTATGTAACATATGTATGTAAATGTACATAAATCTTTTCATGATATCTACTTTAATTGTGGGTTTCAGGTTGATCAAGGGGAAAACTTCTTTTTATTTTTAATTTTCATTGCTCATATATTTGTTCATCAATAACAAGCTGTTTATGGTATTCTATAGTATTTAATCACTACATAAAATATTACTTTTTTCATGATTCCTGGGGTTGCAAAGATATCCTAAGATGTTTTATGTAAAATGGCTTTAATTTGCAATAGCTTGAAAAAAAATTTAGTGGCTTGTAATTCTTCTCAGACTGGATTAGCATAAAAAAAAAGGTGCAAGTTCTTATTCAAGTGTTGATGTCGTCATCCATCAAAATTACACCTAATTTCACACACTAGTGAAAATTTCCGTTATTCACGATAGTGTAACCTTGGTAATCATGCATGCTGTGTTATTCACATGTTGCCTAATTCATATGGTGTAGCTGTAGGTGTTCTCTTCATGTAGCATGCCATGCATTAGTTTCTTAGTTTACTGCAATGCGGAGCTTATCTTCAGAGAACAAACACAGTTCACATGGAATGCTTGAGAAAAGTTCCATCATGCATATTTATTAAAAGGTTTGAACAAATACAATTATAGTTGTTACATTTGCTTGCCCCCGAAAAATACTACTCGGAGTCACTTTTGCATTCTCATATGCTATAAGTAATAGCCGGTGCTTGTTTTTTTCTTCGCCGATGCAGATTAGGGAGATTCATTTGTGGTATTATGAAATTTAGTATATGATCTTATTGGACATAGAATGCGATGGTATGAAAGTTGTTGGTGTAATTTTCTCAGCTATTTGTTTACGTAAAGTCATACTTTAAATTCACAACTTAGAATTGTGAGTTTTTTGTATTTTTCTCAAGCATCTAGATGATGTTATCTACTATATAAGTAGATTCACTTATGATAAGCCTAACCTCATTTATTTGGATTTTGGTTGTAAATAATTTTTTGCTACTTATTTTTTAAAAGAGCTTCATCTTTTAATTGCTTTGTTTTCTGTACTCCTCTTTGTCATTGATGTTTAATGTGCCTTTCGTCCTCTTTTGAACCTTATCTTACACATGTCCCCTGCATTCTTACCATCTCTATCTGTTCTAAAGCCTACTTTTCGGCTATTGTGACTCCCAACTGTTCATTAATTTGATCAGTCCTCATGTGATCTTTTGTTACTCACTTGGCTTCTTGTCTTTGGTTGAGGAGTCACTACATATATGATACCAGAACTATGTGCAATTGTAAACTTCTCTATCATGATAATCTAAAAAATATTAGGTTTCGTTGGACCAAATGTGGCCTTCTAGCTTGCCAATGTGAAGTTCATGGCCATGGTCATAATTTGGAGCATAATCTCTTTTTAGAAATTAGAACAGTTTTAGTTTAGTTGGGAAGTATCTGAAGTGCTGAAGTATCTTCCATAGCTTCCTCTGCTTATGCTTTTGTTATCAAGCGGCGGCAACTTAGCCAAGAGATTTATTTTAAGTTTATCTTAGTTCTAGAATCAGAATGTAATGTTTCCTTTCGCTCCACCTATGCTTGTACATGTTTTGTAATTGACATGAAACTATCTGGTGCTACTCCAATATTTTCTTGTTTCTTCTTGAAGTTCTCCTTAAGTTTGCTTCCTTTGTTTGTGTCTATCCTGAGATGGTTTTGTTCTTAGAATGCTTTGTGGGTTGTTGATAACTATATTATATTCAGCATATTAGCTGTGCCTGTTTAATTTGTTTGTTTCTCTCTAATCGGAACATAATCTGGCTTCCTTATGCTAAGTGTCGATAACTTTAGACTGTTTTATTCTCATCATCTTAGTGCTGCTGCATCCAAGGGTATCATCGTTCTTCTCAAAATTAGGTTTCAGTTTGTTCGACTTATTTTGGATTACAGTAATAGTGTCAAAATTGTCTGATTGAGTTTGTTTGTTTGTTTGTTTTCTTGTCTGCTATACATACATATACCTAATCTCATGTCACATTATTTTACCTATACATCAATATATTGCAGCCCATACTACCGAGTCATGTGATGTGAGTCATGACTGACATCTCCAGGCTTGCTTTCTTCCATGTATTTGCATGCTCTGAGCTGATAACTAACTGTACATAAATATGACTGATTAGCTTTGCATGTTTTTCAGCTCCATCAAGTCAATCTTTCAGTTTATCTTCTGTAAATCATCTTTCACAAATATTGCTCATTGCATGAATGTTTTAGGATTCTTGTTTTTTTTTTTAAAAAAAAATATCATGTTTTGTACTTGTTTGACAATGATCATTCTTTGGATAGTACTGATTGACTGCAGATTGAATCAGAAAACAGGGTATTGATTTGAAATTAGTGAATTAGAGGGGGGAGAAATTTCAACCCATGTTGGCTTTGAAATACACTGACTATGATGTCAACAAATCCCTCAAAATTGCTTCTCAACGAATCAGATGAACAAAACAGTGCGCCGATGATCAGCAGTTAAAAGCATCGAAAGATTGATCATGCTCGCCGCCCATACTGCAAAGCCATCACCTGATCGGCGGCCGGAGACTCTGGCAGCAACAGTGCCGTCACCGCCTCACCGGAAAACCAGACATTATCGCGAACATGTTGCAGCGTCCACAAGGGAAGAAGTTGTTGGCCTCTGCATGTTATCTCTACCTGTTTGTTTATGGATTCAAACAAACGAAGGAAAAACACTGGTGAGCTCCATTGCAATCAAAATCTTTGAAGTTAAGTTAACCACAAATCTTCACTTCGTCGCTAAACTATTATTATTTTTAATCTAAACATATTTTATTAATTCTTTAGAAAAAGGAAAAGTTCAAGCCTTAAAAGGTAAATACACAGTCAGTTTCACTGATAAATCAATGAACCTTTTTTAATTTATACTTCAGTGGAAAACGATGATTCGGAAATGAAAAAGATACCTGCATAATTAAACAGGTTGCACAAACCGACCATTCTATCCAGTCTCAATTAAATGAATAAATAAATATTACTTTCACTACTCTTTTCTTAAACTTGAGAAATCTATAAATTAAAATATAAAAAAAGTTTACAAATTTACGTGAAAACTATAATAGTATTTTTTTTCCATTTAATATTTAACCAATTATTAAAGCTACCTATGTTTACATATAAACTATTCCCACAATAATATAAAAATACTCAAGCAAATGTAGATTCTTCTCTCTCTCTCTCTCTCTCTCTCTCTCTGTAATGTATATATATATATATACAGAGAGGAATGAAAGGTGGCGGATCCAAGAAGCACGCCGAGGAATCGATTTGGGGTATAATTATTTATTATTTATTAGCACTTTTTTCTTTTCTCTTATATATATATATATTCTGTTTTGCATCTTCGATCACCAAACACATCACACTCACAACACAACAAAATCTCATGCACGTCTCTCTCTTTAAAACAAGTCAATATTCCTTCATAAACCTCTACTTTCATTCTAAGCCATGACCCTAAGATAAGAAACAAACACTATAATAATTCTCCATGCATTTGCATATATATATATATATAGAAGTTGGGTGGTCCTCGGATCTCTTTCTTTTTAACGTCTACGTTTTCTTGATGCTCCCCTCTTCACCAACTTGTGAAACCCTAATGATTCTTTTCTTTAGTGTATAGATAAATAAAAGGTTATATATATATCTTCAATATATCTTCCACCCATGCATATTGCCTTTTTCTCTCTCCAAAGATGATGGGCTTTCAATTCAATACTACTACTCCACCAAAGTGCACCACTTACTTAAGGACTTGATGATGGGTCCTCTTAATTATAACCACAATTAACCCTACCTAGGTTGAACGAACCTATCTATGTCCATGGTTAGCTAGATGTCTAAAGGATGAGAAGAGCTTGACGTGAGGATGATCGATGAACTCCAACCAGCTGGGAGCATGCAACATGTCCACGTCCACGTTATCATTGTGCTTTTCTCCTATATATATATATTTTGGTGCACCATATATACGACCTTGTCATTTAACATCAGATCATCTAATTAATTAAATCCTTCTTCTTCTCCTTCTTCTTCATTATAACAATGGAGAAGAGAATTAACATGTTCTTGGATTCCTATTTCCTACCCAAATTAATGAGATCAATGAGTCAACGATCTACCATGAGATCAACTACCTACCTAGTTCTTGCCTGCATTGATTAACTATATATCGATCGGATCAACATGTTTCACAAATTCGAAAATATGGTTGGGTTTCTAAGTCAATGCTCTAACATATATAAGGTCAACTAACTGGTTCTTCGATCTCTGCATATATACACGGAGAAGACGACAAGAAGTCACATAGCTAACACGATTAATTAACAAAGTCCCTGATAATCAAAGTTAGAAAGTCAATGTCTAACAGATGGAGATTCACAAGAAAATAACAAGTTTAACAAATAAAGTTTGAGGTATCATCCATCTAATCAAGCCGGAAGTTGGTGAGTTGGCATCCTTGTTGCTTCTTCATGTAGGACTTGGTATATAATAAAGCTTGATTAGCTAATCAGTGAGTGGATAAGTGTCATATTATATAACAACTCTAAAGTCTAAACTTGATGGTTTTCCATTATAAATATGGGAAAGCCTAATTGTGTCCTTGATATATAAACCATCTTTCATTGACACCATATATAGTTGACTAAAGATTAATATTAAACCTACATTACAGAGCATAACATACACAATGACGTTGGATAAAGAAATGCATGGCCAATTGTCGCTGTAACATATATATAATATTGAGCAAAGTGCATGATAAGTACTGTTGGTCAAGAGAATTCAATCAGCATGCATGGAATGTTTTAGGTAGGGAGAAGTTTGTATTTATGAGCATAACTTGGTCTTATGTAACTGATTTTTAGAATAAACCAAAGAATGACAAAGTTAGTGGCAACATGCATTTGATTCCTTCTGTCAAGAAGTCAACTATATGAAGGAGTCCATGGCCTTATTCAACAAGAAGAACATGTGCTTAATTTGTTCAACAAGTTTCCTACTTGCCTTCTGTTAAACATCTCCAACTAAGTTAACGAATGAAGGGATTATTAATTATCTACAATATCTGCCTGATTGTTAACAAAATGCAATGTTCTAAATGTAAGAGTTTCATACTTATTGATATATCATTGTGAAACTTTGATGCATGATAAATTATTGTCTGCGATATTTGAACTTGAGAATTATATCCATCTCAGAGATGCACAAATTAAGAGATGAACTTTGGTGAATTAAAGACAAGACCTTGTTGGTGTATACGCTTACACCACCAAAGAAGACAACTTAATTTGATCATAAATAGTCCAATTTTAACTTCTCCTCAATCGATGCTTAGATTTTTCTAGTTTTCACAAAGGAAATTATTACACGTGCGGTCAAAATGGCCGCTAAATAGTATGGATCGCCTCTTATCAGATTATATGTAACATATTTTAGAATTTCGTTCCTTTAATTTCTCAGAATAGCAAGACATGTTAAAAAAAAAAAAAGTTTACAATGTAATATGGTTTGTGCATTTGCTAATATATATGAATCTAACTTATGAAAGTAGTTTTCTGTATTAAAATGAATTGAATGTATCTTAATTGGTCATAACATGGTCACACAAGGCTATCTAAGCAACCCTTCCTTCCCTGAAGCATAGCCTTATTTGAATCTAGAGAGGATTCAAATTTCAAAGAACCATGAAGCCGAATATATAGAGTTAAAATCCTTCATATTGGAGACTTAAATACTTCAATTGAAAGGATGGTAACAAAACAATATGAGATGATGATGAAAGAAATTAAGGTTTGCCGTTCTTTCTGGCAAAAGTCAAACAATGTTAGGCTGATGCAGATAATCTATAAGTCGAGACTCATCAGTAAATTTGACCAAGAAGGCACTAATCATGTTCCTTTTTTTTTTTTTTTCCTTCTTGAAGATGCAAAGTTTTGACTTATTGTTGGAAAATTAAGATAAATTTTGCTATCAAACTCATTTTAATAGATTTGCAGAACTACGTAGGAAATCATGCATGATGTTTACATCACATCTTAACCTCAATGCATGCTAAATGTTAATTTGATGTAACAATGTGTCGATATTTCATTATGATCAGCACAAAGTTTAATGGAGGGCACAACTAATTAGTATGTGTTTGTCAATCTTAATCTTTAGTGTTTCAGTCTAGTATTTCAATCACAAGTGGAACTTAATTTGTTACCACAAAAGAGCTCATATCCTTAGGGAAACAACAACTACAACAACAACAACAACAACAACAACAACAACTAAGCCTTAATCCCATCATATCCTTAGGGAAAATAAAAACAAAATTATTACAGCATTAATTATCAGATTTTCTTGTTTTTTTTTCTTTCTGTTTTTGCTATGAAATCAACCAAACTTTTTGTAGAAGTTCTGAAGCTTATGATAGCTTGGTGTGTAGGGTAGAGCATAGCTGTCAGCTAAGGTAGGTGAAAATTATTTTAGGGGTTGGCACAAATACCCAACAAGAACAATGGCAGCAATGTCTTAAAGAAGAAATTAACCTTTGGAACCCTAGGAATATTTATTTATATGCACACAAGACCTAGATATATACATATCATGCAATGGTTAGTTAATATATATGGGCTAGCTATATTCTTGAAAACAAAGATGTATATTACTTTTGATTTCTTTGAGGCATGTATATATGTCACCTTAGAAATTAAGAGTTATTAATTACATGCCATGATGAGTGAGTGTTCACTGGTCATATATGAACCTTAATTAAGTACTGATGAGGGTTTTAGAGCAGACAAGAAACATTTAAAAGCTAATTAAACCATATTCTCTTATAACTCTATATAACCCTCCACCTAATGAAACCCATAGATCACTGGTCATTGATAACCAACCTCTGACCAACACTACCTAGCTAGCAGTTCCAAAACATGCAAGCTCAAGAAAACCCTAATCATTGTGAGTACTGACAACATACACCTCTCAGATAAATACATCTCACCTAAAATATTTACCATCTTCATTGAAGATGTAGATCCATAATGTTATATATATATATATCTTTCAATATTGGTTGCTTCACATTGCTTGGCTCCAACATATATATATATATGCATATTGTTTGGAAGAAATTAAATAATAAAGACAGGTATATATAAATGATTGAGTTTGGTTGATGAATTAAGTACCTGTGATTCATCCTCCAAGCCAAGCTTGTTTACCAAATACTTCATCAGCAACCTAACTGTCATCCTCCCATCCCTGCAAAACAAAACAAAAAAAACAACAATAAAACCTTTTTAATTATTTTATCTCAACAAAAAGGAAGGAAGGAAGAAAGAAAGACTCAAATTAAGGAAGGAGAGAAGAGAGATAGATCCAAACTACAAGACATGGAATTCAAGACCAGCCTAATTAAAAGATATATAGAGAGCAAAAGGAGAACTGGAAGTATAGTAGTACTTGATTCTCAAGTAGCTCTTGGGTATCTGAGGCAAAAAGGGTTCCCTCCCTCTGCATTAAAACCATAAACAAAGATCATTAACCCCCCATCCCATATAAATATATCTTTATATATATTCATGAGCTAGCCAGCATTAATAATATATATACTTAAGAACAAATTGAAACAAATAATCATGCATACAAGAAATTAAAGATATATGGAGAAATCAAGAAATGGGCATAATGAAATGTTGTTTGCTTGCCATATATTGAAAACCAACTTCTTCTTTTTTTTTTTAATTTTTATAAGTATATATACTACTGATCCCCCCATATATATATATATATCCCGACTCACTGGTTTTCGCCGCCTCGAGGACAGAACCAAACACCGGCTTGCGGTCGCCTGGGCGGGCTCACAATCCTCAACCCACTCGCTGCTGCGCTGCTTCCTTCACCTATCGCCATCGCCGGCGATCCCAAGCTCCACGAATTAGGATAAACAAACTGCCTGTAATCGTATTGTCGTGGTTGCAGCTGCGGCAAGTAGTACTGATGATGCGAAGACACAGCTGAAGTGCTCGCAAGCATGGGATGATTTGGGCTCCATAATCCCCATGGCCTCACTTGAACCCCCGCCGACGGAAATAAAGATGATGGCATCACTGTAGCCGCCGCAGCCGCCGCATCAGCACCTCCCGAGACCACAGTACCAATCACCGGCGCCGCAACCGGACGACGAGATCCACCACCTATAGGCGAATCGGAGAACAAGGGAAGCTCCATCAACCGGCGAGTCTCACCGCCGGGCATCTTCCCTGCTGCAGCAGCCTTCATAGGACTAGGAGGAGTCTCGTTACTTATGATCTGGTTACCTTGGCTTCCGATGCCGAGCTGCAACCAGTCATCATGATCATGATCATGATCCCCAGTAGTACTGTCTTTAGAAGTACTAGTCCCCGCCGGCCCTTCTCCTTCTTCGTCTTCTTCTTCTTCTTCTTCTTCATCGCCGCCTATCCTTGTGTCCTCATCTTCAGCCATTATTAACGGAGGAGCTAATTTCATTGAAGTCTTCGGTTGGTGCAACTGATCACTAAAACAGCTTCCATAGCTGTCGTAGTGCCGCCGGAGGAGGTTGCGCGCCGGGACCATCTCGTCATGCCGTCGCCGAGCTCCACCTCCAAATCCTCCTCAACGAGCAGCAGATCATTGCGGAATACATAGGAGGTAGCTAGCTAGGGTTTCAAAGAGATGATAGATTCAAGTTGGACGCTATGAATGAGATTAAGGTTTTGCTAGCTTCTTCTTCTTCTTCTCTTCAGCTCTTGTTCGATCTTTCCACTCAGAGAGACCTAGACAAAGCTAAGAGATAGAGAGAAAACCTAGAGAGAGAGAGATAGACAGATATATAGATATAGAGGGGTTGGATGGGGGTTATGAGATCTTCTCAATTCAGTTCTTCATCTTTGGAAGGTTGTGGAGATGAAATAGTTTAGAGAGAGAGAGAGAGAGAGAGAGAGAGAGAGAGGATGGGATGGTGGGAAGTCAGTTATATATTGTTTTATATATATATGGTTTTTTTTTTCTTTATAGGTTTATGTATTAATATTATTATTATTATTATTATTATTATTATTATTATTCAACAAGCTAGTAATGGAAGGAGAGGACAAGAAATACGTAGAGAGGTGAGGTGGTGGGAAGTCGCTTGCATGTTATTCTCTACTATTTTTTTATTTTTAAAATATTTTATGGTATGGAACTTATTATTCTTTTAATAATATTAATATATAATAATGCTATTTAATTTTTTGAAACACCAGGCTAATACATTACTACGTAGTCTACGTGGTGGGGGTGTTAATGGGGCGTGGCCCCCACGGGAATACATGTCGCTTTATGATTAAATTCCGGAAAAGCCCATGGACTGTTTTTATATTTACGAATTAGTGACTGGTTTGGTCCACGAGATGAGAGAACCGAACCGAACCGAACCGAACCGAACCGAAAGAAGACCTGATTGGTTTGGGAAACGGGAGGATGAGGTGGTTGTATATTTAAAATAAATACATAATTAAATAGTTATTTTATTTATAATAATAATAAGAAGAAGAAGAATAAGAAGTTGCATTATTATTATTATGTATTGTAACAACGAACGCATTAACCAACAAAAACATGAATGTATGTGATCAATTGATCAATTGGTTTCCTAATTCCAAACTCCTCTAACTGATGAGAGAGGGGAAACGTGTAATTAATTGCCTCGAGATGAAGACCGGTTAAGATGGGAGATCGATCGGAGGGTTGAGGATGAGGTTGATGGAGATGACTTAAGTCATAGCTGGTTGGGTTGGGTCCCACGTATCGTATAATCAAATCCTTTTCTTTGATTTGACGGTGCAATGTAGCGAGATAGTGAGATATATATAATATAGAGGGAGACGAGATGTCCCCCCTGCACGTGCTCCGCACACACGCACCTGCCTCAACGTACGGGCCGGGTTTCAATGGGACAGGCTAACTCGCGGGTCAACATACCAATTCCCCTGTCCATGCATCATGCGTCCACATATCTATCCATCATCTTATTTCTCTTGCCCTACCTAATCAACCCTGAACTACTACTAGCCTACTAATAATAAATAAATATTTTACATGCATTCGTGTGTTAAGTAAATCTCATTAATTCCTCCTTCAATTAATTATTAGTGTTAATAACATATATATAGTTTATATATTATTAATTAAACTTAGCATTACTCATCGAATTTTGATCAAAAATCATATCGATCTATCATCTATAGGTTCTAAATTTATAATGAATTAATATCTTCTTACGTACCTTATGCTTTCATATAATGGTATGTTTTTCTGATCTTAATCTATATGTGAGCGTGTCTATACATAGATATATTATTGTGAGAGTGAAGGTATATAAATTAAGAAGATGTATAAATTGTTGAGGTTGATGGTTGATCTAATTGGGTGAGAGAAGAGTTGGTAGGGTGTAATGTCAATGGATATTATATGGTCAAACATGGGAGTTACCAATTGGAGTAGGTGAATATAGAGGTCAAGAGTCAAGACTCGCATCTTCTTTGTGAATTGTAACATGTTGGCTTTTGTGAGATTGTTTTGATCAGTAAGTTTTAAAATTTTTAAATTAGGTTTCCTACCCAAAAAAAAAAAAAAAAAAAAACTGCACACGTGTGGAGGAGTGCTCAAAGGTATGGTCAACAAGCTTCCTTTCCATGAACTTCCCTTTCCAAAAGGCTAAAATTAGGGTTTACTTTGACACTTTTTATGGACTATCAACCTTTGTGGTTCTTTATGGTTGGGTTATATATATTTGAATATCAAAATTTTAAATATGTGTATTATATTTTTTCCACTCATGGAGATTGGAGAGGAGATTAATTAACCATGTTAAACTAATTAAGTACACTAACATAGTGTTATATATATATATATATATATATATATAGATTATGATTGTTCTCTTATGGAGAAGAGATAAAATGATTGATGATATAGAAGAAGCCTATTTAGTAAATGAAGCTTAACAATATTGACAAGTAACCAAAAAATACAAAAAAAAAAGTTAGGGATTGGCCGGGGGATCTTTTCAGTGTGTCTTTCTCACACGTAATTAATGAATGTCCATGCATGCATGATAAGAACTATTTATGGATTTTTGCATGTCCACTTCATGATCAATGGGAGCCTCATGTATATATGGAGATATTTTTTGGAAACTCATTTATCTTCAGTTTTAGAGATTGGGAGTGTGTGTGTGTGTGTGTGTGTGTCAAAATAACTTTCAAGTAGTCTATTATGTGTGATGCAACAAGGGACAAATTATGCCTTCATTGCAGTGAGGACTAATAAAAAATTCAAATTAATGTTGGAGTTTTGTGTCGGCAAGCATTATGAAATTTTGTATTATTTAGGGTTTAGGGTTTAGGGTGTGACATTGACAAAAAAAAAAAACAATTAAGGATATGTAACTAGGTTTATGAAGCTAAGGGGAAAAAACGTGTGAAAACTGAGAAGGCATATATATATCAACCAACTATTGAATTATTAATTAATCATCTCATAGTGATCGACACCCTTTCAACTCTATGATATAGAATCAAATAATATTCATAAAATGCATGCGTTGTTTCTTAAAACTAGTTGTTTGCTCTCATCTATCAAATATTTTTTTTTTTCTATTTAGAAAGATAATAGATATTTTTTTTAATTTTAGTTATTTAGTTATCTTTTAGCTCAAAGGAAAAGATATTTGTGAAAACAGTTATAAGAGTGTCTAGTTAGGTCTTAAGTTTTGAGTTAAAGAGGTCTTTAATTAAATAGCAAATAAGCTTAATGCTGGCTCGGAACATGCTGCATTTGAAAAAATGAATTTTAATTAATTAAAAAAAAGATTAGTTTTTTTTTCTTATATTATATTTCTATTATATATATTTGAAGAACTCATCCTTCTGACAAAATAGAAACAATTAATAAATAACTGAATATTCTTAAACAGTGTATTTATTAATTATTATTTTCGTATGTTGTATTAAATATATTAATCTTATAAAGAGAGGAAGATGCGCGCATTTTACTCGTCATGATAGCATCATCATCATCGTCATAGAAAACCATGGGATGGACCCATAACATTAAGCCAATAATAAGAAAAGAAAAGAATAGTAGAGAGAGAGAAGAGAGGAGAACAACAACAACAACAACAACACGAAGAACAACAACAAGAACAGGTGGAAGAGATAGAAAGTTAGAGAGAGAAAAGAGAAAAGTTACATGTGGACTAATGAGTGAGTTTGTCAGGGTGCATGTGAGTTTGTGTTTCTACTTTCTAGAGAGAGAAAGAGTGAGTGAGGTTTTATAATATCTGTTGATGCATGATTGTGAATGCATGCATGAGTTTGTGTGTGCAGAGGGGCCCTGTCAGGTTAGGACTGACTACTGCATCAAGTTCAATGTTTGTTTTGCTTCTTTTTCTTTCTTTTTTTTCTTCTTCTTCTTCTATTTTTATTTTTATTATTGCTATCTCTAATTAATTAATTAATTAATTACTCCAAGTTAGTTTTGGTTGATGTGTCACGGCCATACTAAATCTAATTAATTTTATAACATGCATGACTTTATTAATCGTTAATCAAGTTAATTAAGGGTAATTATATGATCATGCACTACATGTAGTTATAATTATATATACCTAAAATAAAATACTACTAAAGTACTATATATATACTTGGAGATATTGTATGAACAATTAATTAAGTTAATAATGGAGGTCGAGAGAGGGTAATGTTATGGTGCAGTTAGTGCTATTTATTTATTTCTGATCACCTCTCATTCGACCACTTGGAAGGCGTGTTTGAAAGATTTTGTATGGATGGAAAGAGCATCGACAAATAATTTAGCGTGTCGATTTTAAATACTGATTTGGGAACTTGTAGGGTCTTCATCTTAACGGGTGAAATTTTGAGCGCGTAAGATTCTATAAATTTTCACCGTTAAAATGAAGACCCTACAAGCTTAAATCGTATTTAAAATCGACATATTAACATTATTTTTCACGTCTTTCAGATCCATACTAGAAATCCTTAAAACATGCAGAGAGACGCTTAAATGAGCGATTTACCTACTTTATACAAACACTGGTCTATATATATGTATATGTATATGTAAATAATTATAGATAGTTAGCCAAATTAAATGAAGTCAAGGCAAGGCAGAGACAAAGCAGAGGTGAGTGCAAATTAAGAGAAGGCATGCAGCTAACTAGCTAGCAATGAGAGCTTTTTGTAATTTTCACCTTTCCTGTGAGTTTTCTCCCACTTCTTTTGAAAAAAGCATGGGAAGCAGGCATGCATTTCTGGAACTGGCTAGAATGAAGGAAGGAAGTTGACATAACAATGAAAGCTTTAATGTTTGATGAAAGGCCATTTCTTTTAGCAAACATTCCATTCTCATCTTATTAATTATAAGGGCAGTTAAAGATCATGGGACTGTTGTGTGTACATACATGGCCTTTCAGTTCAGAAAAAAAAAAAGAGAGCTACTACTCCTAATGGAATAAGCAAAAGACAGCCAAAAAGATCAGTGCATGGCAGGTAATTAGGACATGGCCGGGTTTCTCATCATAACTTCTCTCTCCACCATATATAAAGTCTTATCTATTATCTTTTCAATGTGGTCTCAATATGTCACATATATATATATATATATATATATATATAGTCTTAATTAATTACTTTCATGCATGGCAAGCCAGCTAGTATAGTGGACACCCAAACTTCTCATCTGTCACACTAGGCAAAAGATGCATTTGAAAATCCAAGTATAAAAGTAAATGGCATTTAATAATTAAAACACTCCTTCCTTTCTATATATATATATATATATATATATATATATAAGGCCTGCAAATGGCCTTTGTGGCATTGTTTGATGGGACTTCAAAACAATGAATGCCCCCTAGTGACATAACAAGTCCAAGCTATTGTAGCCATATATGTAAGTCTCAAATGGCTAATGGCTTTCTCCTTATGATTAAAGAGCAGGAGACGAGGGAGAGCATCTCATAAAAAGCTTCCAAAGCCAAGGAAGGGCTCATTTGTTTCAAACAGAGCTTTGATGGGACTTGACATGCTTGACCTTCTTCTCTCTCTCTCACACACACATCACTCACTCACTGCCCTATCAAAGACTTGCCATTTGGGAATTCCCATGCACCCGAACTCACGGAGAGAAAGAGGTCGCTGCTTGCTTGGACTACCTTCCTTTCCTCTCTTTTTTCTCCTTCTATCTATTTCCTGATTTTATAACCTAGGGCTACCTATAACCTATATATCTATGTAGGTCATGACCATCATGGCTGATCATGAGAGCACAAGAAGATATATATGCTTATATATGAAATGAAATGAAATGAAATGAAACACAAGCTAGCGCAAACAAGTTAGCTGTTCTGGACAAGCAAAAAATGCCACTAATTGCACCCCCATATTCAGCCCATCTTTGAGTACCTGCCTACGTAGACCACTCCATGCATGCCTGCATGCATTCGTACGTACACAGTCCTCCCTCCAAACTATAGATATATCATATGTATGTGTTAATTAATGCATGTGTGTATATATGTGTTCATATGTGATGCTTTTTCTTATTCTTTTTTTTTTTTTTTAAAAAGGTGAAATTTAAAAAGTTTATATATATTTATAATGAGTTCATGTACATGATCAACAACATCTTGGTCTATTAATATTGAATCCCTTATATAAGGTGTTGTTGGTTATTGACACCCCGTGTTAGTAAGATGAGAACACTTGCAATCGACATGTTATCTATCCCCTTGTTGCCTTTATCAAAAAAAAAAAAAAAAAAAAGGTTCATGTACATGAATCCATGGGTTAAACATTTGTCGGTATAAGGATGTTGCTTTCTCATGTATGTATGTGTGTCCAGCTAGCATATATATAGATAGGAATGGGCCAACTCATGACCTCTAAGCAAAGAAGAAGGGAATACATGCAACAGACTTGGAAGAGGAAAAAGGTTGAAATGTGAATAAATTTGACAAGTTTTATATGAATTTGGGCATAGTTACAATTTTCTAACATTAATACGGCAAGTTGGACACACAAGTTTTGCTTGATGGAATATTGGATTCTTTCTTTTGAAAAGCAATTAAGCTCATGACTAAAATACATATACAACTTTGTGAAACATAAATACACAAGCTTGGTCCTTTTGATTCATATATATATATATATATCTATATATATATATTGTTATGAGGAGCTTTAATTAATTTTGTCGACTGTGCCCCTTGATATATCACATGATCCCCGGCCATGGGATATATATATAGGCATTCCATTCCATTCACCAAACGCCAACAAGAAAAGCCTCTCTCCTTTCTTTCTCCCATACATCTCCTCTGTACTGTCACAGCACAGTGGCCCCATCTCTCTCCTACCACTTAGAACCAAAAAGGGACATGATAAGATGTTTGAGGTCAGAGAAACTGATGATATTTCTCTCCAGACCATGATTTATCATGGAAGATCTTGTGGACCACTTGCTAGCAACAAAGCATATATCACTAACCAAGAGGCACTAACTTTGTGTAGCTATAGTTAGAGGGGACTCTATCTGCCCTTTTTTGCTAGCTCTTCTTCCCTCTCTCTCTTCTATCCATGTAGTAATATATTGTTCTTCTGATCCAAACTCACTTGGTGACAAAGTTTTGATAATTTGGAGACTACTGTCAAATATGAAATGCCTTGAGGTTTGAGCTTTTGGATCGATCGAGTACACTGTCTTTCATTTCCCTCCCATTTGTCTTCTCAATCTCAATGCTAGCTTTTCCATGGAGCCAGCCAGCCAGCCAGCCACAAGTGTCTGTGAACTAGCCAGTACAACTGACAAAGCCTCACATGAGAATGATCATGATCATGCCCTCCCTACAACCACACTACTGTACATACGTGTCGTGGGGATTAGGTTAATGTATTACGCCTATAGCTACCTACTTTAATTTTTCCAAGGTCATGACTCATGACCGACTTCTCACTTCTCAGGAGCTTTCTTCTTCTCCTTCTTAATCTAGTTATATCTATCTAACTCCCAATGATGGCTTCGATCATACAGTGAAATACAAGATGGTATCTGGCCAAACCCTACTGCATCTGCATGCCCGTTATATATCCTGAGTATATATATATGTATGGACTAGGGTTTATCTGTTGACACAGCTGGCTAGCTAGCTAGCTAGCCCTACATATATATTAAAGAGTAATTAATGAATATAATGATAAACAACAATAAATAAATAAATAAATTAAAGGGCAAAAAGGGCAATGATGGTAAGTAACAGAAAACTGTACTATTTGGGATACGTAACCAGAGTTCTTATATATCGAGAGAGCCCCTCACTAAGCACGCGTAGTCAGTCCTGTGGGTCCCCACGCAACACCCATGCATTGGCGTGCAATCCCATGCTTGTCGGGAATATTACCCGCGGACGTACTCTATCACTTATCCTGTCCCGCCGCCCTCTAATTCCCTCTCGATCCTTCTCCTCTCTCTCTTTCTCTCTCTTTCCTAAAACCCTAAACCCTAATAAACTCCTGCTCCTCTTTTCTCTATTATATATAAGAAGGCCAACTTCAAAGTTCAAACACACACACACACACTCTCTCTCTATGGTTGTGTTTGGTTGGGGGTTATCCCCAAGTGGGGATAGGAATAAGTTTTGAAAATTTTAAATTTTTTTGGCGGGAGTTTTTAAACCAAAGTTATTAATGATAAGATGGTGATGTGTCCTTTATGTATTGGTGGGTTATATTTTTAAATCTTAGTTAAAGATTTTGGCGGGAAAAACTTTTTTATGGGGAATTGTGTTGGGGATAACCCCTGGGGTTATCCCCCAACCAAACATGGCCGTGTGTGCGTGGCAGGGGCATATGGAGGGTTGCAGACTTTCTCTCTCTCATGCATGCACACAAGCACCATAAAGAAATAATGCATATATATTATCATCTGTGCCTTGTGTGCCATTATGCCACCATGTATCATCACTTCATACTCAGAAGCTTTTTCAGAGAAATTCTTTTTTTTTTTTTTTTTACTTGTATTTCTGCTGAAGGCTGGCTTGGCTAGCTCCTCACCATGCATGGAAAAGCCCGCTGGCCACCTTCTTGGGAGTTGTAAACAAGTTCACTGATCAGGAATGAACTCATTAGTATTACATGCATGCACCTTTGGTCAATAGGGACAAGCTAGCAGCTACCTCAGCTTTTAATTGGGTTATTAGTAGTATATATGCATACACTTAGACTTTTTAACTTTTTTTAAAAAGTACCTAATCAAGCTCAAAAGACAGAGATATATGGAGTTTAGCTCATGTGCTAGAGTACAAACAAATTCCAATCATATAGCATCAAAAAGGTTAGCTAGCTAGGTGGGCATGCAGCTAATTCGGAGGAGGCCGGGGATATATCAATGGAAATGCAACTACTTTTTCCTTTCCTGTGTGTGTTGAGAATATAATAGATATAGTTATAGATAAAATATGCATGTATGTAAAAGTGGTTGCTTGCACCATATAAAGAGCTAACTAGAGGGTTCATGGAGGGAGTATACTAGAGAAAAAGGAATAATTGGAGGCTGATTATATAAATATAAAAGGTTTTGGCCTCCTAGCTCCATGGGTTTTGGGACCTGATGTTGAGGTGTTGATGGTGAGTGGGGATAAGGGAAAGGCATGGAATATTTGGGGGTCAGTGGCATGCAAAGGGAGGAGGAGCTAGAAAGGTTGTCATGCATGTCACCATTTCTTTATTCATCTTCTGCTGCATCTGTGTTAGTGCTTGTTCATTCATTTTTATATATACGCAAATTATATAAGTAAGAGAAGAGAGCACATGATAAGAGAAAAGAGGTTGGTTTACTTTTGATGGTGTGGTCATGGACAGACAGGCTTGATGAAAACTAGGAAGAGTGCGTGGACGGACACGGACGTGATGAGGAGGTCTGCCAATGGGATATATATATATATATATATATATATATGTATATATATATATGAACAGATGGAATATGGAAGATGGAGGAGAGAGAAAGGTTGGAGGAGTAGTAGAGGTGCATGAAGAGAGAAAAGCTGGGAGCCATTTCTTTTCTTCTTTAGAAGTGTGTGGAGTTTGGGATATATGATCAAAAATCAAAGCTTTCTTTCTTCTTACAACCTCATGACCAGCTTTAATTCACACCGCCCACTACTCAGTAGCCATGCCAAAACTGCACAACACCTACCAAAAAGGTATCTTACCATCATCCACTATCCATTACATTATACTTTCATGGACCCTACATCCCATAAAACTCTACCTCAACCTTCATTGCTCTCTCTACTTTGCAAACCTAGCTAATTCAAAGAGAGAAGAAGAAGCAGCAGCAACATGCATGCATGCATGGTTCAGATTTATACAAATTAAGGTGAATTAATTATTACTCTACAAATTCTTGAGAGAACCTGCATCTATCAAATTAACTATATACTATTTCATACTCTTAATTGTGCACAATGCAGCCATTGCTTAAAAGAAGCATAACTACATTGTCACAATATTGGTTTCATGATATGAATAATACACTTTAGCATGGATGAGCCTATATAATATTACTTGGAATCTTGACTATTAATTATAAACAATATTGCATGCCAAGGATTTGATAATCACTTGAATGTAACTGAATATCACCAGAGAATTTATTACAATAAGGTGAAAAAAAACAAATAAATAAATAACTAAACAAAAGAATCCACAAAAATTTACATGAGGATAGTTCTTCATGTAAATGGCAAAATTGGCAGCATAAGAGTTGGGTGTGATGACAATGAATGCATACTGAACCTGCAAGCTCTTCAAATCGATACTGAAATCCACAAAAAAAGGAAACAAAAGCGGTAACACATGATCAAGAATACCAATCCGCAAGATTACAAACATATTAGAGAAAATGGGAAGAATAATAAAAGGGAGAAGAAGGTGAACTCAATGTAAAGGAAGTAACCCTTGACAGGAATGACACGTCTCTGCTTCTTCTGATGGACCTCAATGAGATATGCTGGTACCCTCGTTCCGTCACTACAAGAAAAAGAACATTTCGTGGTGGTTTTAAACACATTTCGCGGCTGTTAAACCATTCACCTCTTTCGAGTATTATATAAAACCTAACATATATATGCAACCTTAATACAGGATGTCTAGAAGAAACCAATAGTTGCGAACGATACTTTACGCCATTCTATTTGTCATCCATGCAATTGAAGTGCGTATGGGACGAGTCCTTTTAAACGAATTTCGTGGCAGTTAAACCATGCATTCACCACATTCGCGTATTATATCATATTATATTATATATAATATTTTATAGATGTCATTGTCCAATACTCTGATATCAATTTATTTTTTTTCTTTTTTTATACATGATTTCTATCACATAGATCTAAATTGTTGTTTATCTAATCCCTGTTTTGATCGATGTTGATTGTTGTTTTTTCTTTAATGCATGTTTTGATCAATGTTGAATCCATCTCTTTTTTTTAATTATATATATATATATATATATATATATATATATATATATGAATGTTAGAGTGAGGTTGGCCGCATTTACGGCTGGCCCACTCTAACACTCAGCCGGTGCTGGGTTGTTGTTTTGGGCTTTTATTTTATTCGGTTTTGGGTGTTAGAAAATGCGGCCGGCCTCACTCTAACATGACTATATATATACATATATATACTCACACAGGATGTCCAGAAGAAACAAGCAGCTGCGAGAGGTACTTTACGCCATTCTATTTGTCATCCATGCAAATGAAGTGTGTTTGGGACGAGCCCTTTTAAAGGCATTTCGCTGGGGTTAAACCATTCACCTCCTTCGCGTATTATACCCTATTATATTATATATAATATTTTATAAATGTCATTGTCCAATGCTCTAATACCAATTTTTTTTCTTTTTTATATAAAATTTGTATCAGAGCATTGGACAATGACATATATAGTGTGGCTTCTGGAATTTGAAAATAAATATAGTGTGGCTTTTGGGATTTGAACATAGGTTCCCCATAGCCATATATAAGATACTAACCATTCAACTAACAATATATTTTATTGAAAAATATGTTAATGATATTATATATTATTCATGGAGGTCATTGGACTCTTGGAGCCCCTTTCCTCCGCACCCTACTTAGAATGTTTTGGAACAATCCCCACTCGCCTATATATACGCGCGCCCTCTCAGCCTATTTTTTAGCTCTCTCGTCTCCCCTCAAGGTGAAGTCCAATTCCTTTTTATTTTATATGAATTTCTTGCTTCTTCCTTGTTTTAATTTCAGATATTTTGATTCTTATTTTGGATTTCAAATATCCATTCATCGATCTCTCGTTGTTCAGGTGAAGAAGTCCAGGTGGTTTCCTTGATCTCATCGTTTAGATCTGGCATTTTCTTTATTTCGATGGATCTCAAATCGCCGCATTTCCCTTTTCTCTTTCCTTAAGTGGAAACCATATAGAGGCAATAAAGAGTTATGAGCACATACAAAATCATTAGCATTCCATGCTTAAACAATAGTAAGGCCTCACCAATGCTCTGATACCAATCTGTCCTTTTTTTATAAGATGAAAATGTTTGTGATCTTATTCTCATTGGTGGTGAAACCATTTGTGAATTAAGATTAATCATTCACATTAATCAATCTTTACGATCTATTCCGTTCTCATAAGTTTTTTTAATTCCTGTTTTTCTCTTATCGCTTGCATTGAAGCGCATCAAGACCTAATCATCCTCATTGCAAGTTTAGTAAACGCTTTTATCTAGTTTTTCCCGCTACATGAACTTACAACTATATTATATCATATTATATATTATATTATATTTTAAAAATGTTATTGTCGAGATCAAACCAATGCTCTGATACCAATTTGTCCTTTTTTTAATAAGATGGAAAAACTTATGATCCCATTCTGTTTGGCAGTGAAACCATTTGTAAATAATATTAATCATTTACATTAATCAATCTCTACAACCTAGGGTCAGACTAAACTCTTTTTTTTATGTCATTGTTTTCTTTTGAGATCGTTTTCATCTTTCGAGTATTCTTTATCTAATCTTCTTTAGATATGGCTTTCTCGTTTTATTTTTTTTTAGATTTTCTTATACAATTTATTTAATCTTTAGATCCGGCTTTCTATTCGTTTAGATCTTCTTTTACGATTTATCTCGATTAATTTTTATGATTATTAAGTTTCTTTTAAAGTTGTCTTCTTTTAGATTTATCTAAATCATCATTTAGATCTATGTTAATTTTTTTTAGGTTTTTTTTTTATGATTATTAAGTTCTTTTAAGGTATTTTCTTTTAGATTTATCTAAATCATGGCGATGTTTCTTTATTCTTTCGTTTAAATTTTGTTTTAGGTTTTTTTATGATTATTAGGTTTTTTATTAAATTATTAGATTATTAATGTTTTTATGATTTATTGGGTTTTTTTTATGATTATGATTATTAGATTGTCCCTAGTTTTTTTTATGATTATTATGTTTTTTTAGGTTTTCTTATTTATCTTATGATTAATCTTATTATAATTTTTTTTATAATTATTAGATTATCAACGTTTTTATGATTATCATATTATAGTTTTTTTTTATCTAATTTGATGCCCGGAAGGCTTTTATTTGATTAATCTTATTATAATCTTTTACAATCTTTAATAATAGGATGATTATAGTTTTTTTTTATCTAATATGATTAATCTTATTATAATCATTTACAATAGGATGGCCAAAAGGCCCAGAAGGCCCAATCTTTTACGATTTATCTAAATTATCGTTTAGATCTCAGTTAAAAAAAAAAATTTGGTTTTTTTTTATGATTATTAAGTTTCTTTTAAGGTGTTTTCTTTTAGATTTATCTAAATCATTGATTAGCTAGATTTGGATGTTTCTTTATTCTTTCGTTTAAATTTTGTTTTAGGTTTTTTTATGATTATTAGATTATTAACGTTTTTATGATTTATTAGGTTTTTTTATGATTATTAGATTATTAACGTTTTTATGATTATTAGATTATCCCTTGGGATTTTTAATTTTGTAACATTTCTTCAGTTGTTCTATGAAACATTTGGTATCAGAGCGCAAATTTAGTAAAATATGGTTAATGACGATGCTGATCGCTACGCGTACAAGTATAATCAGGGCGTATATATAAAGATAAAATTGGTATCAAAGCATTGGTTTGATCTCGTCAATGGCGTATATGAAATATGACATATATATAATATAATATAATATTATTGAAATCTTATTTAATTATATAATTAAAAAAAACTTTCTTTATCATATCTGGATTTGTAATTTTGTAACATTTCTTAAGGTTTTATATGAAGCATTTGGTATCAAAGCGTAGGTTTAGTCAAATGGGGATGCGGGTTCTCTCAAAAATTTGCATAGTGAAAAACTACATTACTATTTAGAGACCCAGAAAAGGAAATCGCGATGATGGTGATTGTCACGCCCCGAACCCAAACCCTGGCCCGAGCACGAGACAAATGCCGAGTACCTATAAGTAGGGTTGTAAACGGGCCGAGTTTGATTGGATTGGGCCAGGCTCGAATTCGGCTCAAAATAGCCTAACTCGAGCTTGATCTCGAAATTAGCTCAAATAATTTTGCCCGAGTTCGGCTCGATTTTAATTTCGAAAGCTTGAGCTCATCTCAAGCTCGAAATTAAGAACTCAATCAAAATTTTGAAATCTCGAATTTAGTTTGAAATTAAAAACTTATTTATAAATTAATTTTTTATATTATATTATATATCAATACTAAGTATTAAATATTTTATTCATATATTTTAATATTTATTAATATTTATTAGATTTTTATTAATTTTTATTAATATATTAATATTAAATTTCGAGCTAAGCTCGACTCGGCTCGAAAGCTCGAAATTCCGAGCCGAGCTCGGGTTTTTATCGAGCTGCTCACGAACAGCTTGATCGTTTGACAGCCCTACCTATAAGGTTTCCCCCATAAATATGCAAGGCTCAAAATCAAATAATAACATGCTTATTTACATAATTCCCAATAAATAACCGAAAATCCATCGAGAATAATATACACCAAAACCCATCATAATTTCATGTAATTAATTAATTAACAATTATTCAATCCGCCAAGCTATCTACTCAGAGCTTGCTACACACTCAACAGTCACATCAATCTCACAAACGGTACCACTCCAAGTCTCCTGATATGTTCCTGTACACTGAAATGGAGGTAGTTGTGAGCTAAAACTAGCCCAGTGAGTGACCGGCGAACATCACACTAGGGTTAAATACAGAAAATAGCTTGTATAAAAATATATATATATATATAACAAAGCAAAATACACATATTGGTCATATGCGCATATTAATCAGATCATATGTGAGTCAATTGGTGCATATGTGACATAAGTGTAGATTGATATAAAAAAACATGCAGGATGACTCTACTATGAGCAAATATACTTACATATTGAAAATACTATTTTCATAAATTCATTGTTAAAAACAGTGATAAAATATCTGACAATCAACTAGAGTTTATCTATAGTCAACCCACCATGCAATCTCTCCTAGTGCTCGACTCTAGTTGGACCTTCAAAAACGAAAATTGTGATTCCCTACTACTAAGTGCTACAGTAAATTTTTACTTTTCTGCCTTGTTTTTTTATGTTGGTTTCCAATTCAGGAGATGGGTTTATCTTTCAAATTACTCAATCTTTAAATTTCTTCAATTCTGATAGGCATCTTTAATCTTGCTTCTCCCTCATCGTTTGCTTTGAAGCGCTTCAGGACCTGATCATCCTCGCTGCAAAGTTAGTGAACTCTTCTATCTCTCTTATTTATAAGCTTTTTCAGATACATGAACTTACAACAATGATATTATATTATATTATATTATATATTATATTCTATAGATGTCACTTTTGAGATCAAACCAATCCTCTCATATCAAATTGTCCTTTTATAACAAGATGGAAAAACCTGTGACCTCATTCTTATTGGCGGCGAAGCCATTTGTGAACTTGGATTGATCTGTCAAATAAAATAAAATGTGTAATTTTTATAATATGTGATAACTAATTTGGTAATTTTAATAAAAGGACCCATGTAAAAAGAGAGATGAAAATTTTTAAAACGGAACCTAAAAGTAGAGCTAGGACATCTGAGAAATAAAAATATAAAATTTTCAGGGTTTTTTGAAAATAATTAGAAATATAAATAATATATATTTTTAGTGAATAATAAATTTTGTATTTGAGTAAATTCAAGGTCACATATGAAAATTAAAATGTTACATTAGATTGATAGCATTGTTGTAATTTAACCTTTCTTTATGCTGCAGTCTTTTCGTCTAAGATGGCCAGAAAGGATAAGATCATAGAGCTAGTGACGACCGCGGGTGCCTTTTTTTATGACTCGTCTTGCCTTGCCTAGGAACCAGGCAAGACCCTAGTTCGGGACATGTGGCAACACTTCGGCTGCACATACCGCCTCGGGATGTGCGACCGAAGCGCATCTCGAGGCAATGCTTCAGGATGCGCTTCGGCCACACATCCCGAGGCAGATGTGCGGCCAAAGTGTTCGGGACCAGGGACTTGCCTGGTTCCCGAACCAGACAAGTTGAATCCCTTTTTTTCGGTCTCTAAATAATAATGTAGCTTTAGAGAACCTGCATCTATTAAACTATATATATATATACTATTTCGTACTCTTAATTGTGCACAATGCAGCCATTGCTTAAAAGAAGCATAACTACATTGTCATAGTAAATGAATGTTGGTTTCATGAAATGAATAATACACTTTTTAACATGCATGCATGAGACTATATAATAATATCAATCGGAATCTTGACTCTTAATTATTATAAACAATATTACATGCCAAAATTTGATAATCACTTGAATGTAACTGAATATCACCAGAGAATTTATTACAATAATTAAGTTGAAAAAACAAACAAACAAACAAATAAATAAATAAACAAAAAGAATCCACAAAAATTTACATAATTAGGATAGTTGGCGTAAGACATTGAAAGCATATATACATGAGGATAGTAGCCTTACTATCCTTGGTCCCTGTTGGTGTTGCTCGCCCACATGGGTCTGTTGTTTTTTTTTTTAATAAAGTGGATAAACCACGTTTTATTTAAGTATGTTAATAAGGTTTACGTTACATGGACAGATTGAGAGAAAGAATACATCCGATTAATATCAATCCAATCTGCCAGCAACATGTCCCAGATGTTCTTCTCCTAGGCTGGGGCTGGATCCGCCCCGGAGGAGTTCTCTTCTTCGGCCGCCGTCCCCGAGGTGTCGAAGGTGAGTTCCAGGCTCTGTTTCACCAGATTCGCTACTGCCTCCAGCTTTGGTTTTTTTGCCAGTGGAGCTGCATCCAACCAAGAGATGATAAGGAAAGAGATATCTCGAATAATTCGTAAGAAAACGCGTTGTTTTTCCTGAAAACATCGTCTATTTCTTTCCCCCCAGATACTCCAGGTGATTGCCATTACAACTATGTCCCATCCCCTTCTTAGGGCATTTTCCACCCCCGAGGACATTCCCTTGGTTCCCCAGATCTCCCGGAGCTCCATCTCTCCTGTTCGGGCCCCAAACAGTGTTCTGAAATAGTTCCATATGTGGGTCGTGTATTGGCAGGAAGAGAGAATGTGTTGTACCGATTCTGCATCCGATTCGCACAAGTAGCAGCTAGTGCGTTCCCCTCTCCACTTCCTTTTGTGCAAGTTGTCAAGCGTGAGGATCCTGTTTTCCCGGGCCAACCATGCAAATAGCTTCACCTTGAGAGGGCATGGTTGCTTCCAGAAGCCCTGCTTAAGATTACTTCTAATACCCCCATCGGTCCTGAATCGATAGAGTGATTTGACCGTAAAGATTTTGTTATTTGTGAGTCGCCATTCTCTAGTATCGGGAGCGTCAGGATGTGTGATTGGGTTTGCCAGTGTCATACGTATCGTTTCCATCCCTTCCACTTCTCTGGCTAACACGGGGCCCGGTTTGAGGAGAAGAAGTCCTCTTTGTGTTCTGAGTCTTGCTTCCTGGATAGTCCAAGGTCTCGATATAATTAGCTCCTGCAGTCCGGGGTAGGAATTTATCAATGAGAGTCCCTCCCACCAGTTGTCTCTCCAGAAATTTGTGTCGGCGCCAGATCCTAGTTTCACACCTATGTTGGCCAGAACTGGGGGGGCTTCCAGACACAGGGTCTTCCAGAAAGTAGATGCTCGCCCAGGAGCCGGTCTGTGCGGGTCAATGTGGCCCCTCCTTGAGTATGCATCATGGAATATCTTTTGGCATATTCCGGCTCGTCCGGTTAGGATTCGCCACCACCATTTTCCCAGCAAGACTCCATTGAAAGTGCGCAGATTTAGGATTCCCCATCCCCCATTTTCCTTGGGTCTACAAATCCTTCCCCATTTGACTAGGTGGTAGCTATGTGTCTCCTTGTCCACTCCCCTCCATAGGAAGTTCTGTCTAATTCCGTCAATCTTCTTGAGCACCCACTCTGGGAGGCGAAAGGCCGACATCCAATGTACTGGTATGGTTGATAGAACTGAGTTTAACATTGTCAACCGTCCTCCCATTGATAGTAATTTTCCTTTCCACGATGCCAGCCTTCCTCTAATTTTCTCAATTAACAATTCCCAATCCTCCTTTTTAGGGCGACCTCCTGATAATGGCACCCCCAAGTATTTAATAGGGAGCTCATTTGTTACGCAATTAAGCACCTGTGCAAATTCCTCAATGTTATAATCAATTGACTTGATCGGGATGATGACACTTTTTGAGTAGTTAATTTTCAAGCCCGAGAGGCCTTCAAAGATGTAAAAAATTAGCTTCAGTATTCGGGCTTCTGATATTCCACCCGTGCAGAAAATCAAAATATTGTCGGCGTACTACAGCGTCGCAATGGTGTCTTCCCGACTGTTTCCAATGGGAACTCCATGTGGTAGGTTCCAGCATGAATGGCATTTGCGAGCATTGTGGGGAGGACATCCATGGCTAGGATGAATAGTAGTGGGGATAGCGGATCTCCCTGTCTCAATCCTCTTTTGCTTCTCACATATCCCGTAGGCGCCCCATTGAGGAGGAATCTGGCTTTTGATGTAGTAAGCAAGCATTTGATCCACCCAATCCATTTGGGTCCGAATCCTCTAGCTTTAAGAATATCAAGGAGGTAGTCCCATTCGATCGAGTCAAATGCCTTTTCCAAGTCAATTTTGATCAGGGTACCATTTGTGTTTCCTGATCTCACCTTGTGGATTAGTTCCTCCGCGGCGATAATGTTGTCGTGTATCATCCGTTCCTGTATGAAGGCCGTTTGGGATTCATCTACGAGCTCTCCCAGCATTCCTTTTAGTCTGTTTACAAGGACTTTGGATATGATTTTGACTGAGCAGTTGATTAGGCTAATTGGTCTATAATCTTTGATGCTCTCGGGGCTGCTGTTCTTCGGAATAAGTAGGATGTGGGCCCAATTTAGGAGCTCCAGATCTGCCGAACCTTGAAAGAAGTCTTCGAAGAGTTTTAACATGTCCTCCTTGATTATGTCCCATCTCTGTTGGTAAAATGTCATTGGAAAACCATCGGGTCCTGGTGCTTTGTCCGCACCAAGCTCATTTATTGAGCTCCTGATCTCTTCTTTATCAAAGGGGTCTTCTAATTGTCTGAGCTCCACTCTTCTTTTTCTAAGGAACAGTCGATCCCATGAGGTTCTGTACCTCGTTTCCCGCTCCTTGCCAAAGAGTTCGGTGAAGTGTGTGGAGATTGCTGCTGATTAAGTGGTATGTCGAAGTTCGCGTCACTAGTCTGCAAATTAAGTGGTATAGCAATCGCAGGCAAGGCCGTTGGTGTTGGACGCCCACACTGGGTTTGCCATTGTCATACAGGACTAGGTTGCAGTCAACCTGCTTAATGAAAGTGTACCACTCGATCCCAGTTCGGGGCTTCTCCACTCGGGATGCATGGTTTCCGTTCCCCATAGTAGAGTATGTAGTTCGCTGTGCAAAGAGGAGACACGACAAGGAGCAGGGTGAGAGAGAGGGTTACAATTAAGTACAGCTCTCGATCGGGATATATATATATATATATATATATATATATATATAGCCATAACCAACATCAACATGTGTGTGTGCTAAAAGATGATAATCTCAATCTCAAGCAGCAAGCTACACACCTTCAGTACTAATGCATTGCTCTTGCATGCCTTCAGCCTCTATTTATAGAATAAGTGGTATGTATGTATATATAGGGTGGTCAGGTGGTTGGGAGGGTTAACCATGGTTCTCCCCTTTATTAATTAAGTGTTTGGTATTGATCATGTCAGTAGGATTAATAATTAGCTGGGGAGCTACAAAAACATATGAAGAGAAGTTTGGGAACAGAAGGCCTCGCCGACGGCGGGAACAGGCAACAATGCCATACCAAGCCCACAGGACCCCAATCAAGAAGACGGGAAGTCCACGGTGAGAAGGAGTTTATAACCCCACACTGACACTGTCGCTGGAGAGGGGAAGAAGACCTTCATTGCAGAAGCAGTGGTGACACCACGAGCCCCACCTCTCCAACAATGGATGTGGCTGTGGATGGAATTGCATTTCAAATGCAAGAGGAGACCCAAGGTTGGGATACTGTTGAGTTGACCGACCATGTAATGTTGTCTATTTTACATAAAGTCAGACCCCTATATACATATATATATATATATATATATATATATATATATATATATATAAACACATGAATTGGATCAGACTACTCTGTTGAAATTAATTAAAATAATTAAGACCAATTAAATGAATACAAAAATATACAGATAATACACACATTAATTGATTTCCCAAATTAGATAGATAAAAAGATCAAAACATTAATTGAGATTGATCTGGCACAAACTCTCTCATGTGTATAAGAAGAACAGAGGTAGCAGTAGTGCACAGAAGAGAAGAAGCACAGTTTCATGGAAGCTCTAATGGAGGAGAAGCATTGCTGCCATAGCATTCAACATGAGGACTAGAGTCCAATCCCAATGGCCCTGCACATCTTCTAGGGCAAACATTGCATTATGACTTGTTATGCCTCTGAAAAACAGGTGCCATCTTCCTCGAGATTTCCTGATGTTATTTGCTTAGTTCATCTTTGTGGATTTATATCTATGATTCTTACGCTTCTTGTTTGATGCTTGAAGGTGCTGTCTTCAATGGCAACATGGAGGTGGACCTAAAAGGGAAGAGCAAGTTTGATAGGGCCAGCCAGCACACGGAGTTGTTGCTCGGAAGACCTGCATGGAGAAAGGGGCATGAGAAGTAAGAATGGAGCAATGTTTCGAATTGTGTTTCATTTGTAATTAAGAAGAACACACACACTTGGCTCTTTTGTTTTTGTATGCTATCACAATCAACAAAGTGTTGATCTAATGAAGCAGAGGACAACCTAAATGCTCGATAATTTTTCACAAACAAAACTGATGGAAATCAATGACACACTTCTTTGAAAATTCTGTTTGATTTCTACAAGTCATTACTAGAGTTGTTCTTTTCTATTTCTAAAAAATCAATCTGCTGATCAATCTGTCTTGTAATTCAATTCAATAAGCAAAGCCGCCAGTTTTCATGCTGTAAATTACTAGAAGTCAACAAGGAAATTGCAGTTTCATAAACATCAAATAGTCCACCAATCAGGACAACTTGAGAAATACACTAAACTTAAAAGTAGCCAAAGACATCCAGGCCGAATGAAGCCGCCCTCCGCCATGCTAATGTAATGCCGCTCAATCCTCGGTGACGATCAGCGGACTTAGGCTTAATGTCGGGCGCCCACTTGGGAGGCCCTTCCCCGCCTGGTCTATCTGGGTGGGGTTTATCCCCTTATCTCAAAAAAAAAAAAAAAAAAGTAGGGAAATATCATCACAAAGTCCATGAAATGTATTTGACTGTCAATTTTGTGACTAAGCAGAAATCAGGCATCTTATAAGAATTTTCAGAAACAAAAATGTTTAAAACAGATGATATGATGACTCTTGAACTGAAACAAAGAATGCATTATCATGCCAAGGATGAGAAATGCTTGACCATGCATGATGAAGAAATTATAATGTCAGACTGATGTTGTTCTGATTGAAATAGACTACTCCAACAGTATTCAACTCCAACACCATTAGAACTCAAATGGAGAAATTAAGAGTTGAGCTGAGAGGGTCTCTTGCTCTATGCACAAATAAAATCTCAAAATCACAGACAGATTTTAAGAGGAACAGCGTGCAAGCATTTGTAGTCACAAATTTGATTTTCTCTTTGTTCCTCCACGTTAAGTTGGAATCAGATTTTTTTTTTTTTTAAAAAAAAAACTAATCTAGATTTACTCCCACTCAAAGCAAAAATGGCCTCTTGACACTGCTGCATTTTGTATATATAAACAAATATTCAACAACAACAACAACAACAAAAAAGAGTGAAATGTAAACAAACAATTAATGGTAAGTAGATAAAATTAAGTAAATCAATCTGACAAATTATATGGACCACTTCACTGGAGTGCATCCCCGTGAAAGAACTGTTTGGAAGAAGACTCAAGCAGAGTGGTCACTTTGCTATATGCACAAATCAAATCTTGAAAACACCAGTTATCAAGAAGAACTAACTATGTGCAAAACAAATCATACATAAACATATGAAACATTCAAACAAAAAAAAGAAAAAGGAATGAAATTTATCTCTCACTGCGGACTGCAGAGATAACAGCAGCCGGAAGAGTAGTTTCTAGGGTTTTGTATGTTGTGGAGAGCAAAAAAAACCCTTATCGGATTCGGGCTGAACACTCTGCCCCGGGTTTGGATACTGCTGACCGACTATGTTGTCCATTTTACATAAAGACCCTTATAAATATATAAACATATACTTTTCAGTGTCATATTAAAATTAATTTTCTAGCACTTGGACGAGTGTTATATCTAGAGGTGGGATGTGTTCATCCAAATTTTTATTTAATTTTTATTAAAATTAACTCCTCATCTATTTTAACGATGAAGTGAAAATTTTTAATCATAATGTTAGTTATAATTTAAATTATTTTAAATTTTAAATTTTAATAATTAATTCTTTGGAGTTACCATTACTTTCAATCAATTCCACAACTTTATGTTAACTAATCCTCACAATCAAATTATTTAATTAATGAAAATTTGTAAGTTTTTAATAAAATTACCAAACTATCTTTCTACCAAATTATTTAATCAATGATTTTTTCTACTTAAACTAATAAAATTTCAAATATCAATTTTTTTCCAAATAAAATTTCAAAACAAGGATAACCTCATACAATAGGAGTTAATTATATGCTCATATCCAATACCAAATCAAATTCCTAATCATTATTGAACACAAATTGAGGGACTTCTATATAAGAAACTTAATAGAGGGGAAAAAAAATTAATAACTAGAAGAAAATCTTCAAACTCACTCACTCATTCCCCCCCTCTCTCTTTCTTGTAGCTTGGTATCAAATCAATAAGGTAATAATGTTTTTTCCATTTTAATAAATCAAAGTTCAAATATCAACGTTCTTTTGATGTATACGTGTTCAATGAGTTCTTGCTTTGTTTGTGAAAAACTTATTGCCATGATTTTCTTGGATCCTTTCCTCTGTTTCAATCTTTCTTTCTTAAACTTGCATTATAGCAGTATTTTTCAAGTTTCTATCTTTATTTTTCATTCTTCTCTACATGGATTGTTTTGTGACCCTTCTAATTTTTTTTTCAGAGGAAAAAATAAAAATAAAAATACTTTTTCAACATGTATATTCCATCCCTAACAATTTTTTTTTTCTAGACCCACTAAATTTTTGTTTAGAACTCATAATTAATTTTAGCGAGTGACGATTATAGGGTTTGGATGAGAGGAAACATAGGAATAAAGTGATAAAATAGAGCTATGGGATTGATTGAATTGTATTATATTTGTTTTTATCTATAATTTGGTTTTGGTTTGGTAAATTTATCAATCTATTTTCAATCACAACAAATTTGGTTTGAAAACAAAATCAATACTTATTTGTGAAATTTCTTAAACTAACAGTATAATAAATAAATTTCACTGGATCAAAGTGATTTGTTTTATAATTTTTGTAATTGAAGTTCGACCAAGAGTCTTTTTTTTATATGAAATGAATATGATTTATTCATTTTATTTAAAAATAAATAAATTATTTTATAACTTTTTTATTTGTAAGTCACAACAAAGAACAAGATATATAATTAGATAGGTTAGTGTTTATACATAGTTCTAGATTGATTCGTAAAGTATAGAAAGAATAATAATAATTTATCTATATTACTAAATAAAAGTGCGACTAATTTAATTTTAAAAAAATCTAAAAGACAAAAAATTAGGTTGAATATTTTTTTAAAAAAATTTTGAAATTTTTTTAATTTTAAAAATGATCTATCTATATTAACTACTAAAAATGGGAGGTGTGTATATAATTTGAATTTAAAAAAATTTTAGGAAAACAAAAAAAATTGGATTGGGATCATTTCATAAAATTTTAATAATGGGTGGTTTATCAACCAATTAAATTTGTACTTTGAGTTTTTGGTTTTGGTTTTGCTGCAATTTTGGTTCTGAATCATTGGATTTGATGGGAAAAAGGTTAAAAATTGAAACTTGTTTGTTGTTCTTTGTTTTGGTGTGTAGATCCCTCAAAGATTTAGTTCCTCTTTCGTTGCTTGGGAAGCTAGCTAGCTAGTTTTTCGGAGTTTGCGCTTGTGATGGATGTGAGGTACTCTTCAGCATCCAAATCAAATGATCAAGAGTCAGCCTCTACCTCCTCCTCCTCATGTCAATTAGGAGAAGGAGACATATCAAGTGCAAATGATAATCAGCAAGAAGAAAATACTGTTGAGATAGATGAGGAGATGAAAGAAGAAGAAGAAGAAGAACAAAACAAGAGTTTTCTTGGCCGTAAGCTTTCTTTAGTCTTAGACTTGGATCACACTCTCCTCCATTCAATCAAGGTATAGTATGACATCCTATTATAGCTTCTTTTTTTTTTTTCTTGTCTATAAGCGAGATTAATATATATGAGTAATGATCGATATATTGCCCGACAAGACTTTCCGAATTGCGTTTCTGAATCTAACCCCGTTAGCTGTAAGCAATTCGGGAAGTCTTGTCGGGTTGTATAACATTGCTCAATATATATAGTTTGTCTCTCATCACGCATTGAACTTTGTCATATACATTGTTGTCTAATTAGGCTGCAGAATTAGACCGTATTCAAGATGAGAAATTGTTCAAGATGATAGAACAAGAGCTAGGGCAGCCACAACGACATCTTTTCTGTCTTCCGGGACTGTCCATGTGGACTAAGTTGAGGCCGGGCATCTGGAACTTTTTGGACAAGGTAAAGATTTTTTTTTCTTTTATCTTTCTAGATGTGCAAGTCAGTGTTAAAAGCTCATTTCAATGTAATTGTGAACTTCCAAATTTTGTAAGTCTGAAGTTTTTTTTTTTTTTTTTTGAATTTGGTGGCCTAGGCTAGCAAGCTCTACGAATTGCATGTTTATACCTTGGGAATGAAGTCATATGCTGCTGAGATTGTTAAAATTCTTGATCCAACTGGTACATTGTTCCAAGGGCGAGTAATTTCAAGGGGAGACAAGAGTGATCTCCCAAATGGTGGTGGTGAGAGTTCATTAATCAAGGACTTCAATAAGGTACAGCGTCTGGAATCAGATGTGCTTATTATGGATGACACAATTAACGTTTGGCCACATAACCAACGCAACCTGATTGCTGTCAAGAGGTACTTGGCACTACCATATATGCTGTTTCATCCACGTACTACATCTTTAAATTTCCTCTAGAACTGCATGTTTGGCTAATCTTTCACTGCAAATTAAATTTGTAGTTATAATTATTTTCCCGAGAGTAGACAGCCTTATGAACCCTGCGAGCCATCATTTCTCGAAAGCGATTCTGATGAGAGGGCCGACATTGGCACACTCTCCTCTCTTTTGACAGTATGTTTTTCTTAACGCTCAAGAGTCTTTCTAAAGTTCTAGCTATGCAGGGAACTTAACTGATGCTTTTTTTAAAAAAATTTAATTGTTGTGCAAACAGGTGATTGAGAGAATTCACCGAGAATTCTTCTCATTTTTATCCTTGGAAGGCATTGATGTCAGGAACACACTAGCTTCACAGAAAAGGAGGATTCTCTCTGGATGCAAGATACTATTCAGCGGCATTTCCTCGATGAATGAAGATAAGCCTCATCTGCACCCCTTATGGCAGACTTGTCAGGAGTTTGGTGCTGTCTGCACTACTCGGATCGATCAGAGTGTTACTCATGTAGTTGCTGAATGTTTTGGAGCTGAAAAGGTATTTTCCCATTCCAGTGTCCTTTGACTGTCTGAACTACATATACATTTGTATCTCAATGGTTTGTTCTTCTTGGTTCTTACTCTTTCAGTCTTTACAGGTGAAATGGGCACATTTTAATGGCAAATTCATCGTCAACCCTGAATGGTGAGATATAATTCTGAAATTTAAACACATACAAAGATCGGCATGCATCTTAGTTCTCAAGACTGACACTAATTCATATATATATATATATATGTTGTTTACAGGATAAAATGTTCAGCATTTTTATATCATCGGGCCAAAGAGAATGATTTCAGTATTAAACCTAAATCTCAACGAATGGAACTTGAGTTAACCATTAACAGACTAATCAGATGACCAATTAGTAATGAAGATTGTATCAGTTGGCCGTCATAGGAAATGCTTCTAACTCAACATTGGAACCAAGAGAAAAAAAAGTTTCATATATTCAGAATATATGTATACATATGTGTATAGTTTTATTAACAAATGAATGTGATTTATCCATTTTAATAAATAAAAAACATGTGTATAGTTTAAATGAACACAGAGTATTAGTTTGTATTTTGTTGAAGAATTAATTAAAGTAATTATTTCCTATGCAATAGAATGCTATGAATTAGAATAATAAAAAAATTCAAATGTATGGGACTTTACAAGCATATATGACAGCCTTAAATCCACTAGTGTTTTCTTTGATCTTCTAAACTTTTTTTTTTTTGTTGGTTATCTTTAGTTTTGAATGCTTTTGTTTGGCCTCAATGCATGTGGTGCATGTGTGAGTGGCCCTGCCATACCGACACTTGTCTTTTTTATTTTTTTTTTGTTTTTTTGCTGAAAATACAAAAAAAAAGTCTCAATTTTTTATAGAAAAAAGATATAAAAAACACCCACCCCAAACTTTCATAAAATAAAGGTATAATCCTCAAAATAGTCCCTCTATTTTAACCAGATGGCCCTTTTAGTCCCTCTAATATAATTTGAGCCTTTTATCTCCCTCTATTTTTCAAGTTCGGTCCATTTAGTCCCTCTGTCAAATGGAAGTTAAATTTTCTGTTAACTTATACTAATGTGGCTTTTTATAATATTAAAATATTATTTTAAAATATAAAAAATAATAAAATGAGTCTTAGGGTTGGATCAGGATGATGATAGAGGATCCAAACCCTCATTTTATTACCATGAAAGTGTTGATGTGGGTTTGGATCATTATCATCATTCGGATCTGAACCCGGTACTCATTTTATTATTATTATTATTATTTTATAAATAATTTTTTAATATTATAAAAAGCCACATCAGCATAAGTTAACGGGAAATTTAACTCATGTTTGACAGAAGGACTAAATAGACCGAAATCAAAAATAGAGGGAGATAAAAGGCTCAAATTATATTAGAGGGACTAAAAGGGCCATCTGGTTAAAATAGAGGGACTATTTTGAGGATTATACCTAAAATAAATAAACAAATAATTAATTAATTAATCAGTTCATGTAAGGTGGGGCCTACCCTCTGTCCACGTCAGTAACATCCGGATGATGTGGCATGTCTGACAACGCCTGTGCACGCCCAATTCATCTCGTCTTTTTTACACTGTGGCCCTCCACTCGGTTTGAAATCATTACCAGCATGACAAAGTTATTCAGTGGAGTGGACTGAGGGGGCAAAAAGTAAAAAAAATAAATAAATAATAATAATAATAACAATTAAAAAAAATAATGGCATTTTAAAAAATAGCCCAACAACCTCCACTATCTAGTAATCTACTACTTCCATCTCTCGCACACATTTATTTATTTATATATTTATTTATATAAAAAAAATCATTGATCATCATCTAATCTCGATTATAATTTGTTTTTAGAAAAACATATAAAAAAAATGTCATCAAGTATATATTTTATAAAAGGCCACACAAGTCTTCACATGCACCCCAACACAAACAATAAAGAAAGAACAAACATATACAATAATACTTTTAATCAAACTTAAAGATAAGATGAACAGTACTCTAAAACTAAACCACATTATATAAACAAGTAAATTAAAGCTCTGTTTGCCACAAACTATAAAGAGTAGAATAGGAATCTAGGACGTCTACCGGGGGACAATTGTCAGAGAGTAAAAGTTGGGCCTCACAGACTAAAAATTATAGGAAAGCCAATAGGCTTTTCCTCTTGTCCCTTTGAATGCCATTGCAAAAAAAAACTTTTTTCTTTATATATATATATATATATATATATATATAAATATGAAATGAATCATGAATGTGAGGTTTTGTGGTGAAGGTTCTTAGAAGAAGATTGATGTAGTACTTGTTATGTTCATGATGAGTGAGAGAGCTAGTACAAACAAGGAGTGTTTGCTATGATGGTATGTAGAGTATGTGCTATGAAAGGGAGGGAATCAATGTGATCTTTGCTAATATGGTTTTTACTTTTTACAAGAAGATGAGTTAATGGTAAGGTTATATATATATTATGAAGGGCCGCATTTATTAATTGTGATTTGAATCTCAATGTTCTCTATGGAAAGTAACCATTACATGATGAAGTTTACCAAGATATATACATACATACATACATACATACATACTGTGTAAACATATTAGTAGATGGGCAATGAGAAAGAGTGCCATTGGGAAGGGAATTAGGGAATATATATATATATATATTCTCTCTCTTTCTCTTTCTCTTTCTCTTTTTCTCTTGAAAGTTTTTGTATAAGTATAAGTGTATAACCTGTGAGATCTAGAACTGGAGATTAATGGAACACACAAGCTACTTGAAGAGAAGATGCACACTTGACAGGAAGAAAAGATGATATTTTGGTGCACTGCTTTTTCTCTGATTTTTCTGTTATTAAAAAGGAACAAATACTTATTCTATTACATAACTACGTGGGCCATACTTGCCCGACTCTATCGCCAACTTCCCACCTTAGCCTCGTCAACACCCACGACCAGGCTTTACTTACGCATGTATGCATAACAACTACATCGTGAGATGGCACATCTCTAACAAACACTATGACTCCATGCGAGAAACAAACAAACAACCTATTTGTAAGTAAAAGCGGAAATTGGCAAGCTGGATTAAACTAACAAATCACCTCCTTAATCCGGTTGTTAAGTCTTGTGATCTTTCATGCCAAGTTTACGTCTCATTTCAAGAAATTTAGTGCGTAGCGGCCTTGGTCACCACATCCGTGACGCCGTTATCTTCCGAAGCTAACATGCCGCACTTCCATTTTCCCTTCCTCCACACACATTCACGAGCGAAATGATACCTTGTGTCAATGTGTTTACTCCTCTCATGATGGTAGTTCTTGCACAATGATATGGTCGATTTGTTATCAATTCTCGACCAAACTTCTCTCGGTTCCTTCTTTCAAGCTTATCAAACGAAAGGCAAGCCATATGCCCCGCAGCGTCGGTTAAGATTCTTTGCAATGTATTCTGCCTCGCAGGATGAGAGTGCCACAATCTTTTGCTTCTGTGATAGCCATGTAACTAAGCTTGAACCAAGGAAGAAGACAGACCCCATTGTGCTCTTACGATCATCAATGTCACCCGCTAAATCGCTATCGCAATAGCCAACAAGCTTTGGCTCTCTGCTGTCCATCTTTTCATAATAACAACCAAAATTTAAGGTTCCACTAACATACCTTAAGATGTGCTTCACAGCAGCCAAGTGTTGAGTTGTGGGTGACTCCATGAACCTGCTCACAATCCCGACGGCATAAGCGATGTCCGGCCTTGTATTTACCAAGTAACGCAGGCTTCCTACAATGCTTCGGTACATAGATTTAGCGCCAACAAATAGAGGACCTTCTACTCTTCTTGCTTAATTTCGGTCACTGTTTCTCCATGGGTGTTTGGCAAGGATTGCAACCTTTCATACCCGATTGCTCGAGGGATCTTGTCGTGCATATCCGCCTTTGGCACAAGGACACTCCATGGGTTGTTTGTTTGACCTCAATGCCTAGATAGTAACTTAGCAATCCAAGGTCACTCATGTTGAAGAGTTTCTTCATCTGATTCTTGAACTCAACAATGTCACACACTGCTAATCCTGTGACAATTAGGTCATCAACGTATACTCCTACCAGTAATACCAAGCCATTGTGCTCTTCTTGTACAGCCTGCTGCATGCTCAAATGGACTCCTTCAAAACCAATTGACAAGAGACTCTTATCAAGCTTGTAATTCCATGCACTGGGGGCTTGTGAGTCCATAGAGTGCCTTCTTTAACCGGCACCAACCGTGGTCTCTTGTCATCTTCAAACCCGGAGGTTGTGATACATATACTTCTTCACTTAGTTAAGCCATTTAAGAAGGCCGACTTGACATCCATGTGATGCACCTCCCAACCTCCATGAGATGCCAAAGCAATGAGCAACCTCTTTGCTTTCCAAGCATCGTGCAAACACCTCCTCAAGTCGACCCCTTGCCTTTGTGCATAGCCTTTAGCTTCTGAGCGTGCTTTGTGTTTCACCACCTTGCCTTGTGAGTCCTTCTTCACCTTAAAACCCATTTGAGGCCAATGGATTTATGACCTTTGGGCAATGAGTCAATTCCCAAGTCTTGTTCTCTTGGATGGATCTCATTTCTTCCTCCATAGCTTTCTTCCAAAGACTTCTCCTTCAAAGGCTTCTACATGATTTGCGAGGTTCCTCGTGAGAAGGCACAAGCGGGAGTAATCCGGCTCATCTACTTTGCGGTGGTGTGAGGTTCTTCAATCGTCGGCGGTAAGCGTTCTTTGCACACCATCCGAGAATGATGAATCGCTGCTTGGTGATGATGCCCATTCGACGCACCGGTCTAGCCCGAGTTGTCGTTGAAGGCGGTGTTGCTTGAGTTGATGTTGATGGTGTCCTCGCAATGTTCATTGGCTCATCATCATGCACTCTAGATGGTGTTCTTTGGAATTTGGGACTCGTTTTCGGTTGCACTTCATAGCTTGTGACAGGGGTTGCACCAGCTCCATTTCGTGAATGTACTTACGAAGTTCATTCTTCTTCTCTTCACAGAGCTTCATTCCAACTCCACTCCCTCCCTTCATCAAAGACCACGCCACGGCTCACTACTTGATCTTCCAAAGGCTTTCGGATTATAGAACCGTAAGCTTTTTGATCCCGGTTCATAGCCTATAAACACCACAGTGACGCTTTTTATCTTCAAGTTTCTTGAGGTGTGGAGTTGTTACCTTCAAGGTGGCTACACAGCGAATCAGCAGATGATGCACTTTTTGGCTTCCTTCGGCCAAGCTTCAGTATGGAGTCTTGGCCTCCATGCCAGCGATTGCTCGTGAGAGATAGACCGCCGCCACACGCTTCACCCCAAAATCTCCACAGCACCTTCTTGTTTTGAGTAGACTCCTTGCTTTGTCCCGTGATGGTTTGGTTGCGACGTCAGCACCATTTATCTTTGTCAGGCGAGTAGGTGCGCGAGGTAGTGTCTCACCTCCTTGTTCTTCACGGTATGTGTTGAATTCTCTTGACATAAACTTCGCCCCTCGATCGAGTTCGGTGCTTTTAGCTTGCCATTCACCTCACTTCCACCGACTTTTGATCTTCTTGAAAGCCTCCAATGCATCATCTTTGTTTTTGAGCAAAGACACCCACATGAATCGTGAGTAATCATCAACAATGAGTAGAAAATACCTGTTCCCTGCTGGTGTTGTTGGGCTAATGGGACCACATAGGTCTGCATGCATGAGCTCAAAGGTTTCACCGATAGGTAGGCGTCGCGTGGGAATGGGTGATGTTGCTTGCCCATCAAACATGCTTCCGGCATGCTCCGGATGCTTGATATATGGCGGACCTTCAACCATCTTCTTCTTTGATAGGTTCTCCAGCGGGAGGCCGATATGTCCATACCTTTACATGCTGTAGCCACTCCTTGTCTTCATGCTTTGACAGAGACAAATTGGTTGTGTCGCGACTTAGCTTTAGAATGTAGAGAGCGATTCCAAGACTTCTTGACTCTTGCTAGTAGGTTCTTCTCTTGATCATAGATGCTTAAAGTGCCATCCTCCAACACTGCCTTTGCATCCAGATTCATCGAGTTGGCCAAGACTAACTATGTTACTACGAAGGCAGGTATGTAGTACACACCGGTTAGCGACTTGTGTGTTCTCCGACGTCCCTCAGAAGAACAGATCCTCGACCTTGTATCTCCACCACAGTAGCCATCTCCAAACTTGATCAGCTCCAGAAGCGTGTCCATGTCGGAGAACACATCTATACAGTAGGACATATGGTTGCCGGCTCACGTAAGTACCATAGCTCACAGCCGGTTCCGTCGACTCCAGATTGGGCTTCGACGTTGTCTTGCGTTGAGCATCACCGCCTTCGCTCCCAAATTTCGGTCTTCGAGAGTTCATGTCTCGATCATCAGCAGAGAGGGTTCATCGCTCTCCATTCTTCTACAAGATGAAGCTTTTTCTCTCTTTGGCTTTGAACATTGGTCTGCAAAATGACCAAACTCTACGGTTGTAGCATTTGATTTTGGTCTTGTCAAACTTACTTATATGGTTTCCTTCGGCATCATCGCCGCCCACCTCTTTGATTTGACGCGACCACGCCACGCCCCAGCCACCCTTCTTCATGCCACCGCTGGCGAGCCTTCCTTCTTATCTTTCATGGACAAAGACTCCCATTGTGAACGCGTGTGAGCATCATGTTCACCTTCTTCTTTATGGTGTCGCCGCCTTCGTGACTCTCAACGCCCTCCAGCGTCCAATGGCCTCCGTCGGCATCAAGCCGATAAGTCTCCCCACATTGTTGATGCTTGGCAATCGGGAGGAACTTATCGAGGGACGCTGACAAATAGCTTCTCCACGATAGTGTTGTGCTCCACCACTGCTCTGAGGGTTCGCATCTCACCCACCATCGTGGTGAGTTTCTGTGAGAATTCCGTAATGGTTTCAGAATCCCCCATGAGCATCCTGTCATACTGCCTCTTCAGCACTTGCAACCGAGCCTTCTTAACGCGATCCTCTGCAACTCGCATCTCTTTGAGTGCATCCCATGCTTCCTTGGCCGTTTCCTTCTCCGCGATGGCCATCATCACGGTGTCAAACCGCACTGGGATATTGCGGCTAGTGCCGCGGTCCTTCTCTTCTTGACCACTCCGGCGCCTTCGATCGCTCCCCACACTCCCAACTAACGTAGGAGTATCTTCATCTTTCACGGCTACCGAGGCCATAGTTGGTGTCATTCAAAGATCGGATCTTGAATTGGCACACCACCTCTCACCGCTTCGCCTTCACGTACCGTTGAAGACTTCGATGACAACATCGCCATCGGTGTCGCCATTGGTGGTATCTCCGCTGCCTCCATCCGCGCCCATACCGTACGAGATGTGAGATCTAACCGAGATTAATGGAACACACAAGCTACTTCTTGAAGAGAAGATGCACACTTGACAGGAAGAAAAGATGATATTTTGGTGCACTGCTTTTTCTCTGATTTTTCTGTTATTAAAAAGGAACAAATACTTATTCTATTACATAACTACGTGGGCCATACTTGCCCGACTCTATCGCCAACTTCCCACCTTAGCCTCGTCAACACCCACGACCAGGCTTTACTTACGCATGTATGCATAACAACTACATCGTGAGATGGCACATCTCTAACAGCACTATGACTCCATGCAGAAACAAACAAACAACCTATTTGTAAGTAAAACTGGAAATTACAACTGGATTAAACTAACATAACCAACCAACTACTAAAGCTTTTGTGTGGCAGAGATGAGTGGGAAAAGATTTAGGAAATATGACAAGGAGGCAGAGAAGAGTCAGTAGCAGTTGTTTTTCCATAGTCAAGAGGAGGAGCTGGATGGTTTTGTATTATTCCCAGAATCCAAAGTATCACATGTGTCTATGTCTCCTAATTGACAGCTCTAGCAACTGGAGCTTATCACTGCGCGCATGCACTCACTTGGAGTCCATGCAGATGCAGTGAGTGATCCAAAACAACTTAATTTTACAATAAATTGAATTATCAATTAATATATATACATTCATCTCTGATTCTCTTTTAGCCGTCTTCATCCATGCATGCATCCATCCATATTGTATTAGACTCGGTCTGCCTGTCAGCAGTAATTAATTATTGTACTCTTACAATTGGTCAAACAAGAAATTAGAGGAAAGATTTAAATAAAATCATGCTTTAACAGAATCAATAGGTCCCAATTAATGGAGATGCTGAAAAGATGGTTGATAGCTACTCCCATACAAATGACCAGATAAAAAGCTCACTCACACTGTCAGCTGCGCTGTTCCCACTCATCAAAAGTTCAGATTACATTGTACCTTATCCATCTCATTTCATTTCAGCTAAATATGGTTTGTAATATCAAACAAATCCATCAAGTAAGTGTACCATGATTTGTTGTGTCATCTTTCTTTCAGGATTAACTTTTGGAAAGTGAACTTATAACTCATCAGCAATAATGTGAGAATTTCTTGATCTTTGGACTTCCATAATGTGAAAGTCAAATCAAGTTTACTGCTTTGATCCTCTTGCTTTTTTTGATTTTCCCACACTCTTTGGTTTAAACTTTGGAGAAGAAGTGACAAGGACTAAGAAGGAGGAAAAAGTGGAGATTATTCCTGACAGTGAAATGGTATATGGCTTTACAACATTGACTAGCTTCTGATCTTTCATCTGCTGAAACTAACCATCCACCTAATTTAACTTTTTTTTTTTTTTTGGTGCACAAGTTTGAGGAAAAGTGAACAACCATTGCAGCCAATCAAAGCTTTTTTGTCAGACAAAGCCTTTTCCCTTCCAGGCTTGCATGCCTTCATGTGATCCTCCCCACCCTCTTGCATTTGTTTATAATGGTGGCCATACCAATGAAACAAACAAAAGCATTTGCAAGGTCCACTTTTATGGTCTCTATGTTTTAAGACAATGTAACAACAAGTTAAACAAACAGTTAAAAGATTCACTGCTCTTTTGCTATTTCAGTCAGTGGCTTCTACTGTTCTGCAAGTCCTCACACTAGCTCCAAGTCTCACTGGAAACATGAATACTCTTCTAGCATGGAAGACCATGGCAATGGCTGCAACTCTGATTCAACTGTGTTTCTCCATGAAGATCAGCAAGCTCCCTGGCCAACCTCAGGTCAGTTTCCAGCAGTACTCAGGTTACATCTCAGTGGATGACATTAAGCAGAGATCTCTCTTCTACTACTTTGCTGAAGCTGAACTGGATCCTTCTTCAAAGCCTCTGGTCCTCTGGTTAAATGGAGGTATACAAGAGTTCTTTGTACCAACCTCAACATTTTTTTATTGAGGATTATGTTTTGATGAACTGTTTTTGGTTCTAATCTTTTCAGGACCTGGCTGCTCATCTGTCGGAGTGGGAGCATTCTCTGAGAATGGACCTTTCAGGCCGAGTGGACAGATGCTGGTGAGGAATGAGTATAGTTGGAACAAAGGTATTCTTGTTCTCTGGTTATACACACACATTTCCTTTCCTTTCCTCCCATCTTTTTATCTTCAATCAATGTTTGGTGTTGTTGCAGAGGCAAACATGTTGTATTTAGAGACACCAGCAGGAGTTGGCTTCTCTTATTCCACTGATTCCTCCTACTACGCTGGTCGTGTCAATGATAAGATGACAGGTGATTTCTAAACATAGAATTCATGATGTAATCGATATGTTACACAAAGAACTGAACTTTAAAGCTGTGATTCATCTGAAGCAAGAGATAATCTAGTGTTCTTGCGCCGGTGGTTGGCGAAATTCCCCCAATATAAAACCCGGGATCTGTACATAACAGGAGAAAGCTATGCGGGTAACAATGAATGGCAACATAGCTCTCTCTGAATTTGAATTGCATTGATTGATCTCTTTCTATTGATTTTCATATCTGCATCTTGTTATCAGGCCACTATGTTCCACAGTTAGCTCAACTCATGGTCCAATTCAACAAAAAGGAGAAGGTTTTCAATCTCAAAGGAATAGCTGTGAGTAGATTAGTTTTCTGAAAAGGTTTTTCAGATTAATCAATCAATCAATTGAACTTGCTTTTCTTTGTAATTCACAGCTTGGAAATCCAGTTCTCGAGTTCGCAACAGACTTCAATTCAAGAGCAGAGTACTTCTGGTCTCATGGATTGATATCAGACCCAACTTATAATCTCTTCACCTCTACATGCAATTATTCGAGATATGTCAGTGAGTACTACAGAGGGATGCTTTCCTCTGTCTGTGCAAGTGTGATGAACCAGGTGACAAGGGAAACCAGTAGGTTCGTCGACAAATACGATGTCACTCTTGATGTCTGTATTTCATCTGTTCTTTCTCAGTCTTTGGCTCTGACTCCGCAAGTAAAGTCCTGACCAAGACTCTTTATTTACTTATCTTATCTATCATTATTATGATTATTATTATATCAATGTATGCTACTTAACTCTTATGTTGAACAACAAGCATTTCAGCAGAAAATGACGGAAAGGGTCGATGTCTGCGTGGAAGATGAGACGGTGAACTACTTGAACCGCAGAGATGTGCAAGATGCTCTCCATGCCGAGCTTAATGGAGTGACGGAGTGGACAGTATGCAGCAGGTTCTTGTGCCTGATAACTTGTTAAATGTTTACAGACTGATGTTTACAATCTAATTGGTGATCTTCGCTTCTTTTCAGTGTTCTTGAATATGAGCTACTCAACTTGGAAACACCGACAATATCTGTTGTGGGTTCTCTGATCAAATCTGGTATCCCAGTTCTTGTCTACAGGTAAACATATCTCACATTATTAATTAGCTCATTCTGTAGATGAATCAGAAATAATTCGATTAAATTGAACTGAATCGAGAATTGTTTCTGTTTGCTGTAGTGGGGATCAAGATTCTGTCATTCCTTTAACCGGAAGCCGAACATTAATACAGAAACTGGCAAAGGAATTGGGGTTGAACACAACAGTGCCTTACAGAGTTTGGTTTGAGGGACAACAGGTTGGCTGCTTGATACTAATACAATCTCACATCAGTCACAAGAAGAGCAGTAACAATTCCAAGTCTGATCAACTCTGGAATCATCACATTTCTATTTTTATTTGCAGGTTGGTGGATGGACTCAAGTATATGGTGATATCTTATCTTTTGCGACAATCAGAGGAGCATCACATGAAGCTCCCTTCTCACAGCCTGAGAGGTCGCTTGTGCTCTTCCAAGCTTTCCTGCAAGGCAGGCCGCTCCCAGAAACATTCTGATCTGCAGATTTCTGATCCACCGATTATTTATTGCATTTGATCCCATAACAGTTTGTCAAATGTTTCGGGTACTCTGGGTTGATGAAATTGTATAAAGAGCACAGAAAGGTGCAAGTTTTGGTTCATGCAAACTAGTTTATGACTCTTAACGTCCAAAAAAAAAACTAGTTTATGACTCTTGACATAAATAAAATTTGGACTTCGAATCATCATGTCAAAAAAAATGTGATATAAAAGTAGCGTTTCCCACCTCATAGCAAAGAACCTTGAATTGATTTCTTTGTGAGCATCCAGCAACTCACAGAAAGCCAATGCAAGAACAATATGCTGATGATAAGTTTCTCCAATACTTTGAGAATGATTGATCATCAATTAACTAAAAACAATAAACAGTCAGCCTACAACACAACCACATGCTGAATATTCCTCTGAACTACAACATGAAAAGGAACTAAAAGATGAAGCCAATGATCTCTGCACTCCTTATTTGTATACCCTAAAAGTTCATATCTGGTGTTATGCTGCAAATACTAAACAGTAATAAGGGTAACCATGCCTCTTGATTATGAGGATGAGAAATGAAGCTGTGGTCCATAATTTGAAGCAAACATCAGAACAATGTATCAAATGCGAGACACGATGGCAATTGGGGAAAGAACCAGGCAGCCTCCACAAAGACTATCCTCCTATCGGCATGCCCATTCATCTCACATGACAGTCTAAGTGATAAAAATAATATCACACAGTAACAGGAGGAGCCGATGATGATTCTGTGACACCACTTCCTCCATTCAGCACTGTAACATTGCCATCAGAGTCAACATCAACGATGGCTGAATCTCCCTCTTTGATCTCCCCAGAAAGCATCCTTTCTGCCAAGCTGTCCTCTAGAAGCCTCATGATGGCCCTCCTCAATGGTCTTGCTCCATAGCTCGGATTGTAGCCTTCCTCGACCACCCGGTCCCTGAATCTCTCAGTAACTTGAAGCTCTATGTCCTTTGCCTTCAACCTCTCAAACACTTCTTTCAGCATTATGTCACCAATCTCCTTCACCTCTAACTTCGTGAGCTGCCGGAAGACGATCATTTCATCCAACCTGTTTAGGAACTCTGGACGGAAATACTGTTTTAGCTCCTCTGTCACCAGACTCTTAATTCGGTTGTAGCTGCTATCCTTCTCATCATAATCTAGATCGAAACCAATTCTACGTCCTCCCTTCTCAATCACACTGCTACCTACATTAGAAGTCATAATTAAGAGGGTGTTCTTGAAGTCCACAGTCCGTCCCTTGCTGTCTGTCAGCCTCCCATCCTCCAATATCTGCAGCATCATATTGAAAACATCTGGGTGAGCCTTCTCAATCTCATCAAAGAGGACGACAGTGTAGGGACGACGGCGAACTGCTTCAGTCAGCTGGCCACCTTCAGTGTAACCAACATAACCAGGTGGTGAGCCAATGAGCTTGGAAACTGTGTGTCTCTCCATGAACTCACTCATGTCAAGCCGGATCATGGCTTCCTCTGAACCAAAGTAGTAGGCAGCCAAAGCCTTCGCCAATTCAGATTTCCCGACACCAGTGGGGCCAGAGAATATGAAGCTAGCAATTGGTCGGTTGGGGTTCTTGAGACCGACACGAGCTCGGCGAATGGCGCGGCTTATTGCCTTGACAGCTTCATCCTGGCCAATGACGCGTTTGTGGAGAGTTTCTTCCATCTTCAGGAGACGGTCAGACTCATCAGTTGAGACTTTTTCAACTGGAATTCCAGTCCAAGAGGATACAATGTGTTGGATGTCCACTTCTGTGACAACTGGGCCCGCATCACCTGCCTCACTCTCCGCTTTGCTCATTTCTTTGCCTTTATCAATTAAAGCTGAAATCTGGGCCTTCAACTCCATCTCCCTATCTCTCAGCTCTCCAGCCTGTCAAAAGGAACATAAATGCAATTAACGAAAAATGAGAATGGATTAGCATAAGATGACAATGGGAATTGCCGAATAAAAGTAGAGAAGTTTCCTAGGAACCAAAAGATAAATGCATCTAGTCACACTTCGTGCAAACTATTTAATTTCTAGTATTCTACATTATTCGCCTAATTAACTGTTAAGTTTGAGAACCAGCTTCAATGTTGACCTTCTGAAATCCAAATGATTCAATTTTAAAATATGAAAATGATCAAACAAGTTCATCAAGAAAAAAAAATACCTTCTCAAAATCCTGACTGCGAACTGCCTCATTTTTCTCCTTGGTAATCTGCCTGAGCTCCTTGTCAAGTTCCCTAGCCTCCTCAGGGAGCTACAAAACCCATGTACTGCTTAGAAGACAAAGGATGAACAATAACACGTTAGAAGCATTGCTGGCCAAATAATACCTGTGCATGGCGAAGTCGAACACGAGAGCCAGCTTCATCAATCAAGTCAATAGCTTTATCCGGAAGGAAGCGGTCACTGCAGAAACTCAAAAACATTCAGTGAAAAAGGAAAGCATCCAATGAAATGCGAATTCCACAGCAAGATATCAGCTGAAGGTATACTCCAAAGACTAAAAATGAGAGAGAAAAAAAAAAGCCAGACACTAGTTGGTTTATTCTAACTGTTTTAGACATTGTACTCCGAAGCTGTATAACAGTAAGAGGTATACCAATGCCAAATCAGCTCTAATTGTTCACCACAGTAAATTTATTTCTTTAAAAAATAGTAACGAGAACACACTCCTCAGTAGTATTGCCAACCTTTCAGCAAGAGGTATGCCCTTTCAAGGTTACATCAAATTCCCCAAATTTACTTAAGCCTAGAAGACATGACATGACCATAAAAGAGCAGCGGTATATAGCAACCAAAGAAGGAACAGAAATATATATATATATATATATATATATATATATATATATATATATATATATATATATATATATATATGGCTTCGATCACAGAAGTTATTAACCCTGTTTATTAGGTATTTAAATTATAAATAATGTTGCTAATAATAATGAAAGAATCTTACATCCAGATATGCCACAAAGTGGGTTTTTTATAACATTATTAAATCATTACTGATCTTCACAATCAGCAGCATATTGGCAGCCAATCTCTCTTATATAATGCTTGACCTTGTTCCAGGCAGCACGAATAGCAATAAAAATCAAATCACCTCCAAGAGCTAGCAATTGATTTTGTTATCCAAGCTAATCCTATGCAATAATTTTGTGTAGATGAAGTTAAAACTACTTTTGAGGCAGTTGGAGGAAAGTTCATCAGGTTAATTGATTCATGCTATTGACTCACTTTACTTGTTGAGTGAAAGTCAAGTCACTTAACTTATTTGAATATCAAAGTTTGTTTACTCAACTATAAACAATTCTTAGACTGACATATCGGTATTCAGGGAACAAAATCAAAGGAAACTTGCACTAGATCATCAGCAACAATTAACTTGCATGTGTATCACTGACCTGATGTACTGATATGACAATTGTGCAGCAGCCTCTAGTGCTTCATCTGTATAACGAAGTTTGTGATGAATTTCATATCGTTCACGAAGCCCCCTAAGTATTTGAATGGTTTCATCGACCGTTGGTTCAGGCACTTTTACTGGCTGGAAACGTCTTTCCAAAGCAGGATCTTTCTCAATGTGCTTCCTATATTCATCAAGTGTAGTGGCTCCAATACACTAACAAAAATAAATAAAATAAAATAAAACAAAGGTTTTATCAAGCAAAGAGACACAAGGGATGCTAGAAAATGTAGAAAAGAAGTTAAAAGAAGAAAAAAGGGGGATAAAAAATGAAATTCAATATGTAAAGGTCACCACATTCACTTCAGAGGGTGGATACAAACCTCAAATTGCAAACAAGTCTAAAAGGAACCATGCCAACTAACAGTGGCAGAAAAAAATAAATAAATAAATAACCAAAATGCGCGTATCAATATACACACCTGTAATTCACCTCTTGCAAGAGCTGGCTTCAGGATATTAGCGGCATCTATTGCGCCCTCTGCAGCTCCTGCACCAATTAGTGTGTGAACCTCATCAATAAAGAGTATAATCTCATCACTTTGCTTGATTTCCTCCATCAGCTTCTTCAGCCTTTCTTCAAACTCTCCACGGTACTTTGTGCCCGCAACAAGCAGCCCCATGTCTAGGGTAATTACCTAACTCATAGAAAAGATGATTATTCATGTTGATACTATAGAAGAAATAAAATTCAAAGGACCATATAGTTTGAATTACCTTCTTCCCTTCAATAGTTTCTGGAACATCTCCATTTGCAATGCGCTGAGCAAGACCTTCTGCAATAGCTGTCTTCCCAACACCAGGCTCTCCAATCAAGCAAGGATTGTTCTTTGTCCGACGGCCCAATATCTGGGTAACGCGCTCAATTTGCTGCTGCCTTCCCACAACAGGGTCAAGTTTACCCTGCAAGATTTCAATACAGTAAAGCATTAACTTATCAAGTAAGAAGAGAAATAAGTGTGTCAGGCTAGAATCAAATAAGGGAAAGTACCTCTTCTGCTAATTTTGTCAAATTAGTTCCATACTCCTCAAGTGTAGGCATCTTCGCTCCACTGGTTCCACCTCCAACTCCAGCACCAACAGCCTCTGTGCTTTCACCAACCATTCGAATGACCTATTTGCACAATGGAAATTTATAGATCCATGGCTTTAACATTAAAAAAGACCATTCTCTGATACCAAGTACTTGCCTGTGTACGGATGTTGCTTGGATCAGCTCCAAGGCTCTCAAGTACACGTGCAGCTACCCCTTCACCCTCACGAAGTAATCCAAGAAGCAAGTGCTCAGATCCTATGTAATTATGACCTGCAATAGAGAAACTTCGATAAGAGATTTTGTAAACTAATAATAAATATGTCTGCATGAGATATACATAACTATATGCATGTTATAAAACCCAAGGATAAATATGAGTCATGAGAAGTTAAAATAGTATACAACCTTACCATATATCCAGATGCAAATGTGTGTGCGCGCGTGCACGTGCTCTTATATCTATGGTGGCTATTTAGGATTTGTTCTTTCAACTCTATTGAAACAAAATCTGATAGGTAAGTGGGAAACTATCAACCACAGAATCAAATGTAACACTTTTTAGTGCAAATCTTCCTTCAATATACAGAACCATGTACTACATAGTCATCATGGGTCAATGATTCTAAGAAATTAGAACTACTGAAAAAAGGTAAGAGTAATGGTAAATAACCATTAATACAATGAAGCATTTAACAGAACTAAATCATCTTCAATTGAAACAAGAAGAAGAATAGCATTTAAGAAGATAAGCAACGAATCAAACAACTAATATTACCAAGTTGTCGGGCTTCCTCAAGGGAGAGTTCTAAAACACGTTTTGCACGAGGTGTAAATGGTATCTCCACAGCAACAAAACCACTGCCTCTTCCAATAATCTTTTCTACCTCCACACGGGCATCTTTAAGGTTGATACCCATTGATTTCAAAACCTTGGCAGCTATCCCAGTCCCCTCACCAATAAGACCCAACAATATCTGTTCTGTTCCAACAAAATTGTGGCCTAGTCGCCTTGCTTCTTCTTGTGCAAGCATAATAACTTTGATAGCTTTCTCTGTGAAACGTTCAAACATAGCAAAAGGAACTCCCCGGCTAGCCTTTTTCCCTCGTGGAGCAGTGATAGAAGCTGCCACAACAGAATGAAAATCCTTCTGGAATCTAGAACCAAATGGAGTAGACAGTCGCAAGCCAGTGAAGTGACGGAGGGCGAGGGGTTGCCTTCGTGTGGTGGACATCATTATAGTAGACCTCCTGGTCCTCCCAGAACCAGAAAGTTGATTGTGGCTTCGAATCACAGCATGGGGAACAATAGCTGACTGTAAAAGAGTCCCGGCCATGTTCTCTTACCACAGAAAGAAGCCCAGAAGTAGTATGCTGAAAACAATAAAAATACAATGAAGTCACTAACTATCATGGCAGTGATATTACATCGTCAAACAAATTGCTGAAGAAATATTTTCATTTGGCATAAGTTGAAAAAAAAAATTAATTAAATAAGTTGGCGACAAATCCACATTAAGAGTGGTATAAGAAAAGTATGTGAGAACCTCTTAATGGAAATGTGAATATTGCTAACAGAAAATCAATTTCAACAAATGCAGAAACATAACTTAGCAAAATAAGCCAAAACAATCTGCTTGTGTGGCAATTGTGTAACAAGTATATCATTTTGCAGTATCACACAGCTCACCAAATTACTATCCTGTGCGTTTTGTTAAGAAACACAAGACAAAATTCACATCTTGGTCACAAATACCAAAATCACATAAAACAAGCATAGAAAGAAACCAAATTCAATGACACAAATAAAGACAGCACTCAGAAACTCTGTCGCTCATGAATTAACCACTGATTCAAGAAGCAGAGCTCACATAAGGCAATATAAATGGCCATCCTCACAAACACTGGCATAGAAACAAATGACGCAGGAATAAGACCAAAAAAATGAGAAGCCAATCCATGAAATCCACATCTAGCAAACACAAATCCACACAGATAACAAGCCCAACAAAGATAAACACCAAAAAAAAAAAAATCAGTAAATAACAAGAAAATCACAAAACACAAAGCGTCAAGCTTAACGGACAGCAAGAAAGTAACAAGATCCAATTTTCGACCGACTCCACACAAAAACAAACCGATTACAGGCAAGTCCCTAGAGAAATCGGCTAAAATATCCATGAAACTAAACAAATGAAGCCCTAAACCAAATGAAGACTTCCAACAATCCAAAGCTCCAAAAGATAACGGATCACCGGCATACATGAATAGAAACAAGGGTTGAAGAAAGAGATGAAGAGAAACCTTAGAAAAAGAGGATAAGAGGAGCAAATCGAGTACCTCGAGAAGACACCAGGCTTGAGGGAAAAGATAGGGTTTCCTTCCTTCCCAATTTTCCAAGCTCTAGAATTTCCTTTTTGCTTGGTATTATATACACCCTCGTTGGCGACCAAGTTACCATTTTGCCCTTATATATAGACACACGTAACACACACTTATAAAATAAAATTGTAAATTATTAAGATAATATGTGAAATTTATGGATTTAATAAAACATGGTTAAATAAATGGGAATGAGATAAAGCGGGAGGGAATGCCGGTTTACATTCAAATGTTTGCATACAAGTATAGAAAGAATTATTATTATTATTTTTCTTTATTGTGCTTATTTTCTATTGAAATATTTATTAATTTAAATTTATTATATTCTTTTAAGCCTTAATCAATGTAGAAATCCTTTGTACCCAGAGGGGGGCACGAGCCGGGTTTTAACCAGGCCCGGCCCGGAACCGGCCCGACAAAACCCGTTCGGTCAAAATCCTACCGCGCTTAAGCCGGTTAAGTTAGGTTTTCTAACCGTGACGCGGCTGGTTTACTCAGCCGGGCTGGTTGACCCGGGTCAACCCCCAGGATTGGTTTTTTTTTTCAATTTTTTTAATTTTTTAAACTCATGTAAATATCATATATTTTTAATTGATTTTTTTTAATGTTTGAATAATTAGGAAATGATAATATATTTTATAGATTTGAGTTTCTTTTTCCCTTCAAGAGAGATTTTTGCATTCTCAGATTATCAATAATTAAGGTTTTTCATGATTATTTCCTTATTTTAAATATCTTGTCATTTATATATTTTGTGACTTTATAATTTTTTTGTTTTTATAATGTTTAAATAATTAGTGTAGGATAATAAATTTTATATATTGAAATTTTTTTCCCTTCAAGAGAGATTTTTGCATTTCTTAATTGTCAATAATGAAGACATTTTATGGCAATTTCCTTATTTTTAAATAGCTTGCCATTTATATACTTTTTTGTGATTTTATAATTTTTTTGGTTTTTTTAATGTTTAAATAATTAATGTAGGATAGTGAATTTTATAGATTGATTTTTTTTTCTTTCATGAGAGATTTTTGCTTTCTTTGATTGTCAATAATGAAGGCTTTTGATGGTAATTTCCTTAATTCTAAGTAGCTTGCCATTTATATGCTCTTTTGTGATTTTGTTAATATTTGAGTAATTAGTGTAGGATAATGAGTTTTATAGATTGATTTTTTTTCCTTCAAGAGAGATTTTTGCATTCTCTAGTTGTCAATCATGAAGGTTTTTATGGTTATTTCATAGTAACTTGCCATTTATATGTTTTTTTAATTTTTAATTTTGATTTTCTTAATATTTGAATAATGAGTGTAGGATAATAAATTTTATAGTTTTCAATTTTTAAAATTTTTTCTCATTCTATTTTTATATCAAAATATCATAGTTTTTTTTAAACATTTTTTGACATTTGTTTTACATTTTTTTGCTATTTTTAATATACATTTATATATTTTAAAAAAAATTAAAAACAAAACCGGCAGGCCGGCCGATTAACCGGCAGGTTGGGCCTGGCCCGCCGGTTCTGTAGTATTGCCCGGGCCGGTTACGGACCCATGACCCGCCGGGTTAGCCCGGGCTGGTTCCGGGTTGGACTTTGGCCGGCCCGAAACCGGCGGGTGGGGCCCGCCGGGCCCGGTTAACCGGCCCATGCCTATATATATACATATAATAAAAACAATTTTTTTTAAAAAAAAAAATCAAATTACACAATCTCAAACAAAGCTTATTATTCCTTTTACAGTTTACACAACATGGAGCCTATGAAATGTTGAAATTAAGTATAATACTTCTAATACTGTGTAAGTATTTTGGATTTTATAATTGATCTAGTCATTTACCACGTTATCCTGACAGATCGATCATCTGAAGATATGAAAGGGAACAAAATTCAGACAGAAAAATGTTTCAAAGGTTGATAATTGGACATATTTATCTGGGTGTAAATAGGAGACAATTTAAGACACCAAAAATATTCAGAAGTGTCTCAGAACAAAATCTCCCAAAAGACAGACGGTGCCCAATATATTAAATTATGGTTATGCAAAACTGAATTGACAAGCTGAACTAGAAAAATGGAACGCAGAGAAGGCCTTCTCAAAACTGCAGATGAGTGTCATCGTCTCTAATTCTCAGGCTGCTCTTGGCTTTCTGTACATTTCGTCGCTCTTGTTGCGCCTGCCTTTCAGAGAAAAAAAAAAAAAAAAACAGAAGCACCCTCATGATATCCATGAGATAATGAGATTGATGGATGAGAGGAAAGGGGGAAGAAAACTGGGGTCTGGGGTGGGGGTGAGAGACCATGTTACAGATGGATCAATCCTTTTTTGGTTAGTACATGGGATGAGCAGGTTCTTGTATCACTCCGGATCCTTCGTGGATCTGGAGGAAAAATCGGTCAGCACATTGGAAGTTTCATCTCCATTAGCAGAGGTGGTTGAGGTCACTTGATGGTGCTCCTCATTGCCAGTGGTTCTCGATCTGCCTGGCCTGGATCGGACATAGGAACCTACAGGAAATGGCTCCTGCAACGAGGAAACTCTCAAGTAACCATTCAAATTTTAACAATCTGAGAAAGACTTGAGGTAAGCTTGCGGCTTACCGGGTCGATGATATCATGTGTGGTAGTTTTCAAACAAAATGAATGCAGGAGCAAAATATAAAGTACGTAGCTACAACCATGCAACAAATCTCTCCAATTTCTAGGAAATCATTCAGTTTTTTTATGGTAACAATTGAGTGAATTACTGAAAACTTTGTAACAATTGAAATGACATGGATGAATAATCTCATAATAAACCATTTCAATGATTCATGTCTAGGTGTAAACCACGATGATTGCACCTCTGTGATTAAAATGTTTCCATTTTCTGTTTAGAAACACAAGACTGCATAATTTCAAAGACTTGGACCTTACTGCCATCAATGCAAGAATCAAACTTTTTATTCAGTTCCTAATTAGGTGCAGGTCATACCTCATTGAATATTTGATGTCATAACACTAGTCCTACCATGGTTGGATTTTACATCACCAACACTTCTCCAAGATGATGAATGGATGGCATAAAGCCTCTAAAGGTGTAAAATATGCGAATTTTTGCAAACAGAATCCAATGACACTACCACAATCCAGCAAGCATATATACCATCATTAAGAGAAGTTTTTAATCAGCAACAGTCTAGTGTCCAAAATCAATTTCTTCTGGCAATGTGCAACCAATTAATATATTACCAACAATATTTGTTCGGCTACTATGCACATTACTGAAATTCACACTGGAAGTTTTGAGACCTAAGATATTGATGACCATAAAAATGAAAAAGTTAAAGATGCTGCAGTAATCTGATTTCTCATACCTGGTCACCTGCATTCGGACCATCTGAATGGAATAATATGGGACGGCAACGTTTATCCTCATTCATCAAACTTGAGTTCTGAAAGTGAGCAATAAGAGCTGCTTTCCCTTGGATACGAGCATATGCAAGTGATGCAACCTTTTCACTGTTGAATTTCTCCCATTTCTTACCATTAAATGCCTGCAAGAGATCCACGTTATCATTTTTTATTTTTTTTCATCAAGACACAAGCTTAGCCATGAGTAATGAGAACAAAAACCAGATTATCTTAATGAGCTTGTAGTAGAAATAACCTGAAAAAATGGTATTATCCGTTGCGGATCGATCATGTTGATAAAAGCATAGCCCACATTACATTTGTTCTGAGAAGGAAAGAAAAAATTTCAATCAGATGAACAAGACCCACTAGGTAATAATCAACACATTTGTCCCCCAGTCAATATCACTAACCTTAAAATCAATAGGCAAATAGATGAAATCGTATGTTCCACGATGATGTTCATCAATAGCAGCCAAAAGCATCTTAGAGGTATACCTGTTAACCAGATCCAGATGATTTAAATAAATTCCCAATAAACAAATCAATAAATTCACAATTAACAAATCAAATAGAAACTAGAAATTTTGATAATAAACGAATTTGGAAAAGAAAAAAAAAACATGGTCCGCATACTTATTGGGAATGTTCTTAATCATGAGTGTTGTTCGATAGTCTTCACCACGGACAATACGGTCAATATCAAGCTCATATTGCTTTTTAATGTCAACCTGATTTGCACTTGCATCACTTATCCGACTTCTTGCTCGCTCATTTGGAGAATCAAATGAAACAGGCGTTGGGATCCCAGAATTCCTTCCATGGAACATATGGCACTTTTGCTGAGGTGAAGGAATTCCAATTCGAGTTGAGGGAACAGAAGGGTCTATATGGTTTCTATTAGAATGAGGAAAGATGTTCTGTGAAGCAAATTCCAAAGGATGCAATAGAGAGCCGCCAGAAAAGCCCATACTACCCAAAGAACCTGGATGAAAAGTAGTAGCATCTGCAGAATCTCCAGTAAACACATGTGGCATATCCCAAATGGATGGTTTTACGGTAGGTGCAGAACCCACATGGTGGTGCAAAGGAAGACCTGGGCTAATAATTGGTGATGGTGCTCTTGGAAGTCCATGCATGTGTTGGTGATGCTGAGGAATGCTATTCATGACTGAAGGCGAATTGGACCATATCATAGGGCCAGGTGGATGATGTTGATATGAGTTGGAATTATTTGTAATTAAATGATGTCCATGCAACGGGCAGCTACCATTTCCCAAACTTCCGATGCCTGTGAAATAAAAAATGCATCAATTACTAGCATGCAGCAAAAAAGGGATATTTGCCCATTTTATATTGAGAATCAGAATTAGAGAGGGAAAACAGCTGGGAGAAATGAATCAGCACAAAACATCTTCTAGAGTAATCAGCATTTTAGGCAGCTTAGGATTATAAATGAAGATCCCTAACTATTAGAAAACAAAGGACTGACAACTTTCCATGCTGGGAGCCCACATAGGACCATTGAAGATCGACGGGGACTGAACTCAGTTAAAATCATAATTATGCATAGAAAGATTGTCTTCAAAATTGTGCTTACCAGTTCCATTATGCTCAAAGGAGTGGTTAAGACCACTGAATGCTACTCTATGCATGGTCCTCTTGTCAATCCCCTCAACACACATGGAGTTGATGTTAATAGGCATGGCTGAAATTGAGTTCGGTGAGTTGCATGGGATGCCATTTGTTAGCCCATCATGATAGTCTGGAAGTGAATGAGGACCAAAAGTTGGCATTCTTTGAAGACCAAAGTTTATTTGCCCACCAGAATGGTTGTGATCACCACAGCAAGATGAATGGCCATGATTGCCAATTGATGCAACATTGACTGGGGAGGATAAGCTACAAGAAACATTAGGAGAAATTCTATGGAATGCGGTATCCAAAAGTGTATTGACCGGTGTTCGAAATGCAGAATTAAGGCCCTGGATGGCACCATTGTCAAGACCATTGGAGGTGATTATGCCTATTGGGATAGTCTCTGAAATAGAAACATGTAGAGATATGCAACAGTCAAAGCAATGAATAACCCAAAATAAAATGTAATAAACCAGAAGTTGAAGCATAAGCAAGTTTTATCTATTAGACATCCCACATGACATCGCACCATGAAAATCTGATGGTGAAATATTGGGAGGGCTCCCATATCGGCATCCAATGGTTTCATCCAACTCCAAGTCTGGACATAACTGTTGCATCAAGCTGCTGAATAAATATTTTTCAGTTAGTAAACAATTATCACCAAAGAGCAAATACAAAGAATCCCATGAATGTTGTTAATAAATGAGAACATTCAATCATCTGCCAGAGTATAAAAGGAATATAAAAATTGGACAAATGCCCCAGAAAGATCTAATTGATACCTCCACGAATAACTGAAAATAAGTGAAGCAAAATCTAAAGCAATGTTATCAGGCAATGCCATGCAAACTTTCAGCCATATCCCAAATTAACTGACAATACATTAAGAATAATTTTCTTCAATGTTTCACAGCATGGGCAGCTACAAAATGGTAAAATGGATTGCCCCCGAAGCCAGAAAAGGAGTAATAAAGCTATGCTTTCTACTCTTGTTCATCATTGTATCATTCTGGAGGAATGAAGCATTATCATCGGTGCAGATGGTCAAATGCTATATTGAAAGAATATGCTTACACTTAAATAATGTAAACTAATAAACATGTGTGATATTAGCATTAATGTGCACCACAATGTGTTTGATGTGATCATATGGAATGCACTACTTCAAGCATATAGCAGAATCATTTAAATACATGATATTAAAGACCTAGAGAACTTATAAAAAAAATTACAACAATGCAGGTAAGTTCAAATTGCAACGGAACATAATACTAAAGTCAACAAGAAGTTACTGGTGTTCATAAAACAAACAAGAATTCTATAATTGAAAAGTAGGAGTGCAAGACTTACATTTTGCAATGTGATGAAACAAAAAGTTCTAAAAATGGAAATCGCTTCCATGGACTCAAATCTCAGCTTGATCCAATTTCATTAAGGTTGATAGACACACCATACAACTATTAACATGTAATAAGGACATAAACAATGATAGAATGATTTTGGTTAATAGTGTGGTTGGAAACAGATTGAGTGGTTATGCATCATGGTTACAAAAATTCTTTCCTACATAAAAGAAATAAATGAAAATATCATAAAGATTAAAATAACTTTTTGATCTGAATTCTGGTTTGAGGTAAATGAACAAGCAAGTTTGATTGGAGAATACCACTGTCTTGCACCTCCAGGCCTGCTAGGTTCAAGCTTAATTTTCTTGCCTGCAATATCACTCCTGTTCAATGCACGAAGAGCAGCTTCAGCAGATCTAACATCATAAAACTCTATGAATTTGTGATGCCTTTTGTGTGGAGTTTCACGTATCTGTTAACCACTATTCAGAATCAGCATGTCTATGTATTACTATAAAAGCTTTAAAAAAAAAAGAATTTAGTATTAACAGCCCAATCTGTCTCACCTCTTTGATTTCCCCATAAGCACCAAAAATTTGGCGAAGGTCATCATTTGAAACAGAAGAATCCAAGTTGAAAACAACAAGGGTCCCTTGGTTAATATCTTTTTCTGAGGGATTGTCCTGGTCAAACATCCCACAGTAAAGATACACATGTCAATCAACAAACATAAAAGCACAACCAGAAAGTAATTCTTATGTAACGAAAAGAAAACACCAGCAACATAAGATCCCACAAGCAAAATAAGAAACAAAACCCTCTCAAAGTTTTGAAGGTTTGATATTATAAAGAGTAGGTTGCCCAACGATGTTTATCGGTCAGTAGCACACCCTTGCAGTGCCATGTCAAAAATTTAGAAAAACAAAACCATTATGACAGAGAATGCAGATGTTACCTTTGGAATAACACACCCTTGCAGTGCCATGTCAAAAATTTAGAAAAACAAAACCATTATGACAGAGAATGCAGATGTTACCTTTGGAATAGAGAAATGTATATCAAGCTTTCGACGCCTCAATGGCTTATTTTGAAGGGCTCTCATGGCATTTCTTGCGGCTCTTATATCGAAGTATGATATCATAACAAAACCACGATGCTTGCATGCTGTATAAAGTGTACGGATGTCCCCATATTGCTGTAAACATATAAGTGAACAATCGAACCATGAGATCAATGAGAACAAGCTTCCTAAATTTTGATGCTTTAAATTAAATGCAATTATGTTCCAAAATAAAATAATAAAAAATACCTCAAACAGATCTTTTAACTCTGCATCCTCAACACTGCTATTGATATTTCTCACAAAAAGAGTTCTGGATGGATGTTCCCCAGCAAACGCACTACTCAGCCCACCCCGCTGACCAGATAAGGCATCACAACCAAATGAATCAGGGATATTGTTGCAACTGAAACTATCATCCACCTCAAGCTCTATTCCTCCTCCACTGCAGAAAAGATCGTCTTCAATATCATCACCAACATGGCGTTGAGCAACATATTCAAGATCGTCAATAACACCAGAGAATAAATCATCATCATCAGGGAGTAGGTTTCCAATTGTCTGGGCTTCAACATCTTTTAAGGATTCAAAAGGCTCTTCATCCTCAAGGTTGGAGTTAACAGGATCAGCATATTGACCAAACGAATCATTCGATGACAATCTCACTGCCTCAGTATGCACAGGAAATGGAAGTAAATATAAACAATTTTAATCAGCCAGAACTAAAAGTTATCTATAAGAACTGGGAACAAAACTTGGTAGTTTAACTGCATTTCACACAAATGACAAACTTCATAAATAATGGAAAATGCATGTGGTTGCACAAGCAAAAAGGAGAGATACGCACGAGTTTTGTTAAATACTTCAGATAGAGAACTCGAAAAGAGAGTATTCTCAGAAAGGGTTCCATTAAAATCAAGTTTGCCTCCTTCCAAGCATCGGGTTGAGGATCGCATTTGTAAGTCAGATGGCGGTTTGAAATCCTCCAGAGTTCTCCAAGTCCTGGTTTTGGTGGCAGCATTCTCCAGCCCCACCAAACGCTGATGAAGACTGAATTTGGTTTTCGGGTCTTTGAAGAGATAATGCTGTGAAAGTTCTAAGCATTCCAGAGGATTGGACCCTGAGAAATGAAGCTTTTCCAATGGAGACGAAGAAACTGACTTGCTCCCTGACATGAATGCCATTCCCTCTGTACCTGTGGATAATAAATTGGAACAAGAAGTTTACTGGTCAAAGAAGAGAAGTTTGATGAAAATTTAATTTTCATTGATGAAAAAAAAATGAAGAAAAAGAAGAAGCATGAAAAAATTCTCTCAATAAAATAAAAGTCACCCATCCACATGTTTGCATAGCTACAATTGATGGACAGAAGACTGAGGTGCTGAACAATTAATACAACAAGGTCATCTCAACATGCAAATTGGCGTGGGAAATGAGAGACATTTGTCATGTTCAAATTGATGTTGCACCTTTTAAAGGCCGATTTAACATTAAATGCTCATTAGGGATCACCAACTTGGCACATCTTGTCTAGATGCGGGGTAATGAGTTTACTAATCATAGATTGTTAGTCAATATTGTCATATTCGATATTGTAAGCATGTTTATTTCCATGTACAGAGAATGGCAGAAGCTGCATGTTCTCCACAAATAGCCAAACTAAACTAGAATGGTACCATTTCAACAAATATTTCAATCAGGAAACAATACAGATTACACCTGGAACCAGCTATGACCTTAAATAGAAAATGCAGCAGATTAAAAGGCTTCCAAAGATGTAGACAATTGTTTTATATAATTAAGATGGTATCAAATTTTATATTGGAAGGACCAGAGCCGTGTAAACTTACAATTTGAATGAGCTTTCATATTGTAATGAATGTTATATATCTCTATTAATGGCATTTAACTCCTATGGTCATCCATTTCAAACCAAACTTCTTACATTATATAAGAGGCTACAATCATTATTAAGCTCAGTGCTGATTGTGACCATCCATGAAATACCCAAGATTTTTATCTAAAAACGACAACTAAGGGCACCAAAGCAGCACAACCTTCCTGCAAGGGGATAAAATACTGAATTGACTATGCAAACAATTTTACAAGTGAAACAAATTCTATAGCCTGTTAGTCTTGATCAAAACTGGAAATTTCTGGCCCCAATTGATAAATTTTCCATATAAGGAAAATAGAACACAAGATTCTCTTGAGAAAGAGCAACCATGAACAAGACCTATGTGAGTCCCACAACTAACATATTACTGACATCAGCCATAACTCCCACGTAACACAGAAACACAACTATATCCACAAGCATGGTTTTTTCTCCAACTCCAGTCAGCCATGCAAATCAAAAATCTCTACGTCAGAGCAATATAATCAGGTAGGTCATAATTCCCATTAAACACAACTATCCCGCTCCACCCAAACATGCTCAATCTCCAACTTCAGCAGTCATGTTGTCAAAAGTCTCCGTACCAACAAAGTATAGACGTTAGGTGTAAATTACTGGCCATGCTGGTTCCCAGTGTGATGGTAGACATAGACAAAGTGGATACTGAAAGTCTAGAATCTCCAGATATACAGATAACTTCTCACATGATAGGAGAGAACTAAAAATCAAAAACAAAAGCATGTTTGCAGCAAGGCAGCAAATAAGATCAAAGTTTGAGCATTGTGATGCAAGATTTATGTAAAATATTAGAATCTCAAGAGCAAAGCAAAGTAAAAAACTTCAAGTTTTGTTCCAATCCACACACACATAGGAAAGATCATTTAGAGATAATCAGCAATAGTCCAAGTGGCAGCACTCACAATGGCGATCAGACACTGACTCAGGCTTCCGAAATCCAATCTGCCTCTGCAAACAAGACACAAATAATACAAGGATGCGTCAAATTTCCAGTGCCAGAAGTAGAATAATAAAAATGAAATTTTTTTCCAAAGGAAAAGTTTAATTTTCCCCACAAAGGAGCCTGTAACTTAGAGGGGAAACCATTAATTCAAGCTCTGTGAAGCTGGTACCTCCGTCTGGGAGCGGATTTCCTCTGAAAAGGAAGACAGACGCCTCTGATCCATGATCTCTGATGGCATCCTGCAGCTTAATCAAAACCAAATCCTGGAAGGATACTCCAATAAAATCTGATCACCTGGAATTCAAACAGATAGCCAAATTCTAAGCTCTCACAAAAGAGAAAAAAAAAACTCAAAAAATAATTATAACTAGAGAAAAAAAGTTGCTTAATTTATCATGGAAAAATTTTAAACAATGTGAACTTATGGATACTTTTTGGAAGATTAAAAAAAAGAGCTTCCGTTGTAGCACTTGATCAGTGAGAATCTAATGCCAATAATAATAAAAAAAAACAGAAAATAAAACTTCGGTTTCAGTGAAAACAATCAAAAAAAGACAAAATTTAATATTTTAAAAAAAAACCTCAATTTAAGCACTGATCACGCCGTCAACCAGCAACTCATTAAAAAATCAAAAGAAAAACACCACATTTCCTAAAAATAAAAGACAAAAAAAAAAGATATTGAGAGACGCTAAAAATGCTCACCAGAAGAGAAGACCCCCTCGCTCTAATTCTCAACAAAACAATCTCCACCAAAAAACAAAGAAAAAAATTTGAGAACCCCCAGTTGATGACCCAGAGATCGAAGAGGGGAGAGGCCTAAAACAAGAGATCCGCGAGAGAGTGGAGTACGGCACAAGCCAAGGAGACGCCGGAGAGCGGATCCGCCCCGAGTCTCGTTGGCACTCCTCCTCCCTCTCTCCGCCGCAATGCACGCAAACCCCCTTGTATTATATTATTCCCCTCCGCCCCTTGCCCTGCCTCTCTCTCTTTCTCTCTTCTTTCTTATATAATATATAAATTATTCGCCAGAGAGGCTTCGAATCTTCGAAGCCTCCACGAGCTCTCGCCGGAATCTATGGCGCTCTCCGGCGAGAAAAGAGAGAGAGAGAGAGAGAGAGAGATTAGGTTAGAGAGGGGCAACAGAGAGGGGTTCGGTTGGTATTTATCCGTGGAGAGAGAATCGGAGGGAGGTGCAACGATTGTGGAGTAAATGGGCGGAGAACCAGACCGCGGTCTCGTCCGAAACCAATGGAAGTGGGACTAACACCTGTTCGTACGTTTGCCTTGAGATCGTGAGACACTAATCTCGATGCAGGGGGTTCCTTGGCGTGCGTCGAACTCGGGTTTGGTTTTACGCGGCGGCGATCTAGTTCATTTGCTTGGAATGACGGATTTGCCCTTTTCCATGTTTACATTATACGTGCATTATTTGCCTAGGGATTGGAGAAACCTCATCTCGATGAATTATTGGTCGGATTAAGGATTACTGGATAATATGAGAGGGATTTTTTGCAGTCTAACCCCTGGGAAATTTCAGTTATTGTTTTCACCCCCTTTGACGATCGTGGCTCTAAATTAAAACTGTCAAAAATTCAATTCCATGGTTTTTATTTATTTTTCAAGGGGTTTGAAAGTAAGAAAAAATGAAAACATTGGAGTAACGTGAAGCTTGATTTTCTCTAACAGCCGTACGAAACAGATCAAACGGCTATGATTATGATTTCGATTTTCATGATTCAACGTTTGGTGATCAAGGCCTGATTGAATGAGGAATTCAATGAAGTACTGGTGGAGGTCCTGAGATGTATAAAGACCAAAGAGTTTTTTCAGGTGTAAATAGTAAATTGTCATATGAACAAGGGCCTGTTCGTAAAAAAAGTTCTGACCAGCCGAAAGCGAACACGTGTACGAAACTGGTTCGAAGAGCACGGCGAAAACGTGCTCTCTCATTGGTTGCGGAAAAAACAAAGTAACTTTTTTCAGTACAGTCCTTTTGTTTTACTAATTTCATTTTAGGTCCCTCTATGTTTTCTGGTTGGTGGTTCAAACTTCAAAGAGCACGTGAACAACTCTCATTGGTCACCGACTCACACTCACAGTAATACTAAGTTTCTTTTTTACGGTACAGTCCTTGTCTTTCTCTATATTTACATTTTTTGGAAAGAGGACAAAAGCATATTATTTTCATTTTAGCCCCTATTTTGATTTCAATCACAAATTAGTGAGTGTCAGCTTTTGTCAGGAGGAGGGTGAATAATTTCGGGGTGGTACTCGATTTCCGTTGATGGGTACTTTAACCGCCAGTCATCCAAAGAACAGTGTTCAAAGGGAAACGGGAAACGAAGGGGAAACCGAGGGGTGAGGTTCAGGAAACTCACCGCCCGGTGTCCACATTCGGGGAGTTGGGAACCGTTGGATTGAACGATGTGACCCATGAAATGACCCGTTTGGATAGAGTGGTGCCTTTTGTTTGTTACTTTGGGCCCAACCCATGGGGCCCATGGAATCAAAATATTTTCATCATATATATATATATATAATATTATTTATAATTATTATAATAAATAATTCACTATTGATGTCTGAAATAGTGTCTAAATTGCCTTGAAATTATTGGGGGTGTTTAATATTGTGTGTATTGGACTTTAAAGTCTTTGAAAACACTGTCATGATCTATAGATAATTTCTCATTATTATAAATTAAAGGTTATATAGATTGCAGGTAGTGAATGTGAATGTCTTCACTTTATTTTTTTTATTAAATTCCAAAAAATAATAAGTCTTGAAGTAAAACAAGCTTATACTCATTAAGAATATATATTGAAAATAAATTAAATATATATAAACTGTCCACGTTATGACAACAAGAATAGAATATTCATGAGCTTGCAATGGCAAAATAAAATTAATTAATTAATCCACATAAAGAAGGGCAAATGGATAGAATACCAATTCAAGAATAACATGTTGGCATTCTAACCTAATTTTGACACATCTTAACTTGTCTGCCTATTTTCGAATATAAGTGAAAAAAAAAATCACATAAAATAAAAGGAGTTTTATTTTTATTTTTATTTTAGAAGATTCGGAATCGGAATCGATAATAGTAAAGTAAAATTCATTAATAAAAATTTCTCTTGCTTTTGAAGTTAATACAACGCTAAAATAAAATCGATAATGGTTGCAAATCAGATAATTAAATCGTTGTTTAAATACCATGAAAATAAAAAATAAAAACACTAACAATTGAGTTTAAGCAATGTTGATATTAATCTAGATTTGGCAAGGGGAGTAATAAGGTTGGTGAATGGTCATGTGATTTAGATAGTGAGGGTTACCCAAATATTGGATCCTTGGAGACAAACATAGAAAAAGGAAGGGTGTTAAACAAGAGGGGACCATCCTCAATACCAATAGTACTCTTCTAAATCATTAGGGTTCCTTTCTTTTTGTGTTTTTTCCTTAAAAAATTAACTTGATTAGCTTTGTGATATGGAAAAAAAGATGGAGTTATTGTAGATTATATGATGCACAAATTTAAGACAAATAAATATAACATTTTTTAATAAAAACAAGCGAGAAGTTGATAAATGGACGAAATTTCTTATTCTTTCTTAAATCTTATCCGATGAGCGATGAATGCAAAGAACTAGTGATTGTTAGATTAACTCTAATCCTCCAAAAGGAAGAGCCTAAACTGTTTATATATTTATAATTTAAAGCATTGAAAGATAGTTCATAGTTAATAGTGTTAAAACCTCTCTTTAACTTTTTAATGATGGAGATTGCCATTATTTTAGTACCCTTGTTTTGAGAGCCAACTACTACCCCAAAGGGTAGCATTTATTAATGAGAGGTTAGTATTCTAACAATTAAAGACTAATCAGCTCACTCTTTTTAGTTAAAAATAAATATCAATCAATCAACAGATAATTTGTTGTTTGGTGGTGAATTATCTTCATCTCACCTTCAATTACTCTACAAAAGGATATGTTTATGTTTTTCTTCCAAAATATTATAAACTTGAATAAAATTAGAACTGATGTTCTTGATTTACTCTCATATTTTTTTAGTACAATAGGACCCCCAAAAAACACTTAAAATACCATAAAAACTGATTTTATTAATCAAGTTCAAATTTTTATAGAAGTTTCATAACATTTTTTTTTTTTCTAAAAATAAAATAGAAGAACCAAGTGTCTTTTGAATTTTAATTGAAAAAGCACATCTTCTATGGTTCATATGCACGGGGGCTTAGATTTTATGGGATCACTCTAAACTATATGATGTAAATCTAATTCTAATGTTTTCTATCCTAATGTGACAATCTAGAATGTCTTCTCTAAGTAATCAAAACATTGGTAAGTCTTCAATCCAAAGTGTTTTTTAAATTACTAACGACGAAGTGAATTATTAAGATCAATCCCTATAAGCAAACCACCAAAGGTTTGGCCTCGATCCGCAGTGAGGCGTATTTACAGGAGAATAAATGTTCTCTCTACGCTCTGCTATACATGACGCTGGTTTTAGTTGCCGCTTATATTACAATATATATATATATATATATATATATATATATATATATATATATATTTGTGTGTGTGTGTTTTTAATTATTTTTTTATTTTAATTTTTTAAACCACCCTACAAAAATAGATAAATAAATAGATAGATAGGAAGGTTGTTGCAGAGAGATGGAAATGGTGGACAATAGAGATAGGATTGTTTATGAGAATCTCATTCAATTCAATAGAGAAGGAACGTACACATATGATGATGCATCAACCAATCAATCAATTGCAAATTGTGCCAAGAAGAGAGAAAGAGAGAGGAGGAGGAGAAGAAGAAGAAGAAGATAAGGACCACTTGAATCAATATTTGGCACATTGTTTGGCCTTATGTTTTTCCATTGATAGGAAGGTTGTCAGTTGTCACATCACATTGGCATTGTGTTGTTTGTCTTATTATTAGTGTTATCATGCAAGACAAGCAGATCACTGGAATGGATGGAGTTCAGTTGCCAACACAACCCAACTCCACACACTCCATCTCACTTCATAATACATTTCCTCCATTTATCAACTACATGGAATTCATAGCTTATTAAAATTCTTTAAATTAATCTCAATTTTAAATTTAAGAGAGAATTGGTTTTCTAATTCTTAAAGTGAACGTCACAGCAGGGCATTTGGTCTAGTGGTATGATTCTCGCTTAGGGTGCGAGAGGTCCCGAGTTCAATTCTCGGAATGCCCCCTCACCTCGCTACTTGTATTTTTTTTTTTAAAAAATAATTACATAACAAAGAAACTATTTGTTAAATCAAGCTAATAAGTACACAATGACAAGAGGATGTTTTTGTGGATTTTGTCGCCATATAATAAATTTTAATTATTTTTTTTAAGAATAATATTATTATTATTATCAAGCCATGGCATGCTACAACAACTGAGAATTGAGAGTGAGAGAGGTCCCAACACTTGAATAGTGGTGCCCTGTTGGTGGTACTCGCACCATCTATCTAGAAATGTAACAACTGGGCCGTCTCTTCATCACTCGCTTTTATGTCATGTCATGTCATGTCATGTCATGTCACAACAAATAGGTAATATTATTCAAGCAGGCCAGCGCGTGGTGGGAACTGATGAAACTTGATAACATGGCAATTCAAATGAAATGCCCAGCCAACTGAACTAACTATAATAAAATCAATCATGCTCCAAGTATATCTCTATATATATTCACATGAATCTGCAAACAACAACAAAAATAAAATTTTCATTTGGGACCAACCTGCTATTAGTTCTAAAAACTACTACTTGCACCTGCTGATTTGAACCAAACTATGTACACTGGAATTTCAAACTCAAATTTACATTTTAAGAAACAACTCAAACCAATTTGCAAAGTGACCTTACATAGACATAGAGGACCTTCAACAGGAGACACCAATAATTCACAGCTAAATCATTATAGTGAAGGAGGTGCATGTTTATAATTAATCAATAGTTAGTCAGTTACTTTAAAGAATCTATCACACTAGTAGTGTCATTCATTATATTATAATAATCAAGAAACAAGATCAACCAAAAGTAGATGATTATGCATCAGTCACGCAAGTAGCACTGTACCCAATTCATAAAATAAAATAGATTAATGCAGAAAGCAATCAAGGGAAAAGAGCCAATTCATTATGAGCAACAGAGTGATCCCAAAAACTTAGCGGATCATGCATCAATCATGCAACTAGCAGTTACGAGCAAATAAGTGTGACATTAATTCCTGAAGCCTATTAGCGCAGAAAGCAATCAAAAATGGGATCTGAAGACACAACAAAAAGCTTACCATTGTCCAGAATTTAGGGTTTAGAGAGAACAGCTACAGAAGAAGAACCTCACAGCTAACTATAGTTATTACATCTGCAATATAAAAGCCACATAATAAAGATGCAGTCATTAACAGAATAAATATGCAGACATTGGAAGGTAGGCTAGTCCAGAAGATGAAGCAAATTATTCATGGATGTGAAGATATCATCTGGTCCACTCCATGGGCCGTGTTCAGCTATCAACAGACAGCTTCCTCCTCTTGTATCTCACCATCACCTGCCCTTTCACACCAACCACCATAGCATTCCAGTCAATCTCTGGGAAGGGAGAGATTAGCTCGAATTCAAAGTTCCTCAGCAAATGGCTCCAAATCGCCTTTATCTGCAAGTAAGCAAATGGCTCACCAAGGCATCCATGCCTGCCACCCCCGAACGAAATGTATGAGAAGGCCCCAGCAGCCTTATCCTCTTCTCTCCCAGGTGCAAAGCGATCTGGGTCATATGTATCTGGATCCTTGAAGATGTGAGGAAGGCGGTTGGCAAAAGCAGGGGAAGTGGCAACAATGTGGCCCTTCGGGATATCATACTCTACACCCTCCTTGGTTTTCACAGTGAAGTCACTATGAGATTGTCGGAGCAGCATGATTAGTGGTGGGTGGAGTCTGAGAGCCTCCTTGATGCAGCGGTAGAGAACATCCATCTCTGATAGAATATCATGGTCGACCTTGTCACCATGCTTTTTCAAAAGCTGCTTCTGCTCATCGAGTGCAGCAGCGAGATATTGCTTGTAGCGGAGCATGTAAGCACCAGTCCATGTGGACGTAATGGAGCTGGTGTGCTGTCCGGCAAAGAGTGCAGCAATAAGAAGCCCAGTAATCTCCCCCTCAGTGGTTGGGCGTCCATCCTTGTACTTGGATTCAATAAAACACTGCAGCATGTCATCCTCAGGCTTGCCAGAGAGCTTGCGGGAGTTGATGATGGTTGAGAAAATCTGGGCAATTCTTGCTCGGGCCTTATCACGACGGCGGTGAGCAGGGATTGGGAGGTAGGGGAAGATTACACTAATGGGGCGCATGCCATTATCAAGGTCATGGAAGAGGGCAGAGACATCATCAAAGAGTTTGTCTCTCACCTCCCTGCCAAGAAGGCACCTGCTTGCTGTTAGTATGATAAGATGCTCCAGCTCATATTTTAGATCAACTTCACCACACTCTCCCCACTTGGAGAAGTAATCCTGAAAAACATTGGTAACAATATAGAAAAGAGCCATGAGTGAAGGAGGTATGGAACTAAGTAACAAGATGACATCATTGGAAATCATCAAGCAATAAGCAAAAATGCCTTCCTACAGATGCTATGAACTAATTACCACAGTCAACATATATAAAAATAATTTCAAGTATGTTGACGTTCACCTAGATCTAGCATTTCAAACCATTTCAAAGATTGAAAGATTCAGGCTGGTCCATATTTTCTGGTTCACAAGTGCCCTGTTTATATTCTCCGAGCACACTTGTGATCTTAAATTGGTGAACCTGGTAAAAGCACTTGAATGAAGGCTAGAGATTTCCTTGTTTCATAGAATTTCAAGAGTGCTAAACTTCTAACAAGAAGGTGATAAAACAATAAAGGAACCTCATAAGTCTCCAAGGAAAAAAGCCAAATCATAGATAATGACTGCATTTAAACAAAAAGAGCTGACTTATCCAACCTCCCACTTGCTTGAGTTTTTGACAAGCTGTTCCAATCCATTATCATCATGCTCTCATGGATTTCATTGGATTGAATTAACTGATGGCAATGTCAAAAAAGGTACATGCCGCCATGAAAATACAAGCATCATATCTCATGAATCTTATTTTGGAATAAAAAAAGACGAAAAAAGAAAGTCAGACAAATACTAGATTTTAAGAACACAATCACACAGTCAGGTAATGCCATCTGGCCCGCAGATCACAATCCCATGGCAGTCAGAAAAGGATTACTTCTAACATCCTAATGACTAGTGTCACAACTCTAAGACACAACACATTAATCCCCAAGCACAGAGTTCGATTCTCAGAATCTCAAGGTCTTATTTCAAGATACAAGAAAACTCAAAATGCAAGAAAACACTCTTCAGAAAACAATAGCATTATGTTATTGTGGACAATAATGTAGGATGTTCTTATTTATAAGATGCATGACTACTAGGACTTCATGAACTCAGACTCAGAACAGAACAATATAGTCAATATCCAAGCAACCTTCAGAAAAAGAAATGCTTTCCCTCAAAATGTTCATGGAGTTAGAAATCTGAAGGCATAACCCTGAATATTTTAAAAATAAAATATTTTTCAAAAACTACAATAGAAGACCAGGTAAAACATCACAAGAAACCTGGGGAAAAAATAGAAGAATAAGACCCGAGAGAAACAAGTAGCAAACCCCTAACCAATGACTTCAAGCAGAATTTTCAATCAAGCATCAAAACAACCAAGACATGCAATGTATAGCCAAACAGGCTAAGGAAATAACTTTTCCCTAATCAAATCAGTTTTTATTTTAATTACTTAACTAGTATTATTTACAAATGTAGGTCAGTAACTTACCATTTAGAAAATTAACTGGAAGTGCAACTAGCTTAAAGAACACAATAAACAGATATTAAGGAAGCTAGTTTCATCTCCAACTGACAATACTGATGATGATGGATGGTGATTAAATATTCAATCATAAATCTCCGATAAAAGAAGAAGAAGAAAAAAAAAAGCAGGTTCATTCTTAGATCTCTAAAGAATACCATGAAAAATAAGGACTTTATGATCCCATGACAAAGAAATGTTTCAACAATACCTATGTAAAGCAAACCAGGCAATGAGAAACTTAGATCCAAAGAAAACACACAAAAAGCAACGAAAAAGACTGCAGCAAAAAAGGGGTAAAAAACTAAGATCCAAGAGAAGTATACCTCAGCCTCCACAACCATCTGGTCGACATAGCTCTTAAGCTTGGTCACTCTAAGCGCCTCCGTGAAGAACCGGAACTGCTCCTGCCGCACGGAGTAATCCACATCGAAAACAACCCCAGGGCCGAAAGTAGGCACGTTGAACTGGTACACCTCCTGCTGGCTGAGCTCCGCCTCCGGCGCCTTGAAGAAATGCGAGGACACCTCAGGGCCAATGAAGAAGGTGATCTTCCGGTTCACAATGTTGAGCGTGAACACGCTCCCAAGCTTCTGGTACTCCTCGCGGATCATCACGATGGGGCCTTTCATGAATCGCAGCAGCCCTCCGACAACCGGCAACGAATTGATGGCCGGCGGCAGGCGGCGGTTGGATCCGGAGCGGAGAAGGCCCGTCAAGAGCTTGGCAACGATGATGGTGGCGATGAACACGAGGCCGGCGCTGAAGAACTTGTTCTCCTTGAGATCCATGTCTGGAAAACAGAAAAGTTCACCAAATTATAAAAGAAAACTATCAGAATAGAGAGGAGAGACTGGAGAATCGAGATCAGAGTGAATCGCTCACTGGAACCGAGAAGGCCGGCGACGATTGAAGGCCCCTTTAGGGTTTGGAGGGGAGCGGGAGTTAAAAACGGAGGGCTTGGACTCTGGAGTGTGTCGTGATTTTTAAATCGAAGGGTAGTAGTGGTCTTGGTGAACGAGGGGCGGGGATGAAACCGGAAACGATGCGTTTTCTTTTTCAGAAAAACCCCTGGATTTATTATGAATATGAAATTCATCCCTTGAGATCACGTGCAGCAAAGACAAGACTCTCGATTTTTGTGATTTTCTTAAAAAAAATATTTTCAGATTTTGCGTTCACGCATGATGAATGATCCTGCTGATTTATTATTATATCTATTAATTTTTATTAAAAAAAAGTACATATGAGATTTTTATATAGTTTTTTTAATATAATATGAATAACAAACTACTAAAAAAATCAAGAGCGCGCACAAATCTTAGTAGAACATATAAGGTGGCGTTTGGTTAAAAGTAGTTTCAAATCTATCGATTTCAGACATCAGAATAAATCCTTATATTTTAAAATCTGAGAGTTAAATCAAACTTTATATATATTTTAGTCTTTGGATTTAGAAATATGTTTTGGTTTGATGTATTCGAGTTTGGATTACTAATCATACCACCACATGAGAATTCCCCATTTGGTGATTATTTGTTTTTATGAATGATATAACCTCTTAAATTTTTTTAATTAATATATAATTAAATAATTATATATAAATAGAAAAATATATATTATAATTAATATATATAATTATATTATATATTATATTATATAATTATATCTATTAATTTTTATAAAAAAAGTACATATGAGATTTTTATATAGTTTTTATATATATATTATATAATATATATAAATATATTGTATATGATCACTCATTTTGGGGAATTGGTTTTACGGGATTTGGCCGTAAAACCAAATCCTATGAATATGGGATTTCAAAATACATTGTATTTCAAACTCCACTCAACCAAACAACTGATTTGCAAAATCACTGGATTTCAAACTACATTGTAGTTGAAATCCCTCCAAACAAACAACCCCTTAAATGTGACTCATGCACATATTGGTGTGGATCATCTATCACAATCACTATTTATACTTCTAAATGTTGTCATCAGTAAATAAAATTTGAGATTGATAGTTGAAATTCTTATGAGAAAATACCAATAAACCATTTGATCATCCATGATTTTTAATATAGTTAATTAAAAGGTAGGGGGCAGGCACAGCAAGTGCACCACCACATCCATCAGTGTAAATAACATAAAACACGGGATGTAATTGCAAAGTGGCACGTGGCATGGGAATTCGTGAGATTGAGACTCTGAGAGCAATAATTGAGGAGGCTCAATGGGACGGACGGTCCCGGACCACTTAGTTGTGAATCTTGACAGACTGAAAACAGGGTGCCCACTTGACACTTGTTATATATTTCATTTTCACGTGTCAAATATTTTATTTTATTAATAAAATCAATCAAAGATATTTTTTCTATTAAATTTAAAAACCCGAAATATTCTTGTTTTTTCTTTTTTTGGTTACCATCCATCACCATCAGACATGTTTACTATTAATAGACTGGCATGTGTAAATAATGAAAAATGAAAATAAGTCCAACTCTTGCATAATGGGGTGGAAAGTCCACGGAATAATAGGTAACAGACAATTGATCGCGATTTGATAGATTTTTGGTCGATTCGGATATTTATTTATTTTTATTCGGCTATTAAATTATATGTTAATATTTTTTTTTAAAAAAAAATTATCTTTTGATCTAATTCAATTTAATTTTTTTTTCATGAGTTGTTAAACTGTTATGACATGATATATTTAAGATAAAAATTTAAAATAAATTGTTTTTAAAAAATTATCTTTAATCTAATTTTATGAACTGTTAGCTGTTGTGACTTTTTATAGATTTAACACAATATATTTGCTATAAAAATTTAAGATGAATTGTTTTAAAAGAAAAGATTTATCCTTAATATAATTCCAGTTCATGAGTTGTTAGCTTATTATGACTTTTTCTACGATATATTTTAGATAAAAATTTAAAATAAATTATTTAAAATAAAATTTATCTTTAATCTAATTCAATTTAAGGGATGTTCATGAGCAATTAACCTGTTATAATTTTTACAAATTTAGTACAATATTTTTGGGATAAAAATTCAAGATAAATGAAAAAAAATATCCTTAGATTAAGTTCGACCGAATTATCAGTTCAACCAAGCATCAACTACCGACCCAATTTCGGTTCGGAATAGATTCAACATTTCTCAAACTTCTGGTTTCGGTTCCGTAACCGAACTGTTACCACCACTATATGTAGCACCTGGCCAAACTTGTATAGGACCATTTCTATTGATAGATTTAGTTGTTCATTACTCATTCTCCAAGGTAATGCAAAGGTTAGATTTCATTGTAGCTTGATGGAGATGCTTGTTTGAAGACGAAAGGACCTCCCTTTGATCCCCAAAGCTAATAATATATCACAACATAAAATTATTCAAATGATTTCTTTCACTAAATAGGCGATGAGATCGAAGAAGAAATGCGCTCAAAGAATACCTGCTTCCCTTCATTGTCGTAGCCTCGATCCAAGGTGTGCAATTCTCCGTTTTTGTGGATTGTGAGCTCGGATGTACAATACGATGCACCATTCTGTTTAAGAAGTTGACTTGATTTTGAAACAGCAACATTAATAATAGATATAATTGGGGAGTTAGTGGAGATACCCAAGAATTAGGAAAACCACCGGGTGGTGTTGAACCTTCAAATAAGCAGTGTTTCCCTCTTTCACATTGTGAAAGATGTATGGTTGTCAGATGTTCCGCAATGTCCTGAACAAAATGCTTATTTAATACAAACTACTGTGTTGAAGATGACAAGGGAAAATGAAAAATCTGTTCATATGGTGAAAGACCATAAACATATAAACTTGAGCACAGTTTCTATTGACAATGCACACAGAAGAGCATAAATTTCAGAATGAATTACTTAATCCAGGAAAAAATAATCAAGTGAGTGGCATAGAACAAGGAAAATGTGGCAAAATTGCTTTGGCAAATAACAATAGAAATAAGATGGCAAGAAACAGGGCTAAATACAAACCCAGCTTTCGAAAAAGGAGTGTTTTTTGAATTTTATTGTTTCTAAACATATGTCAGTTTAATTTCAATTGTCCCTCATTGCATACATGTTCTTTCTCCAACAAGCATCATCTAATCAACAAATGATTTTCACATGACAAAGTGCCCTCCCGATTTTTCTCAGAAGATTAGGTAGGTCGGAGGGTATGAAATGAACATAAATGAAGGCAAGGTGCCATTAGAGGATCCTACAGTCTCCTCTGATATGCTTTGAACAATCAAATGTGCAAAACAACAAAACCACTGATCAGAATCTCCTATTTGGAAAACAACAAAGCTACCGTGATTCCAAGTTTGGTGGTTAGCAAAGAAAATAATGTTCTTTTCATTTTTTTTAAAAAGGACACCTCTGTGTCACTTTTTCTATCTTTACTTGAAAAATGTTCAACTGAAAATGGTATTATGCTCTAACATAAATTATCCAAACTCATCTTCCGCTTGATTCAATTTCCTGCAGACCCTCTGAATAGCACTTCTTTGGAGTTTAGAAAACACCAGAATTTGAGGGAACGAAAGAAGATTCTTATAGCTTGCTATTTGACAGCAATATCTCAGTCTTAGTTTTACCACTATATATAATAAAGTCCCAGTGCATTATATCTCAGGAAAGATACTATTATGCAAGTATGATTGCTGTTAAAGTTCTTAACAAAAATGGGTTCCACAGTAGTTCATAGAATGTGAAAATATAGTAATCACTATTGCAGGATGTGATGAGGATGGCGAATAAATAAGTTGACTAAAGAACACATACTGGAGTTAAAGAAAGAAAATACTAGAATTAAAAATTTGAAAAAGATGAAAACCAATATATGTTGCAATTATGATTATGCATACCGCAATAACTTCTTCAGTCTGTGGCCGTTGGTCCTTCCTGCGCTCACAGAAATTCTTGTACTCTTCTACATCTCTAATGGCATATGAACTCAGCTGTTGAATTTTTTTGAAAATTGGACACTAAGATCAGATAATAATGCGATGGTCAGAACAACTTTCATAAGCTATGGAGCACCAATACGGACACGGGACACGGAAACGACACGACACGGACACGCCGACACGGCATTTTTTAAAAAAGTAGGACACTGACACGTTGGGACACGTTGAATATAAATACATATAAAAATATTTATATTATATATATACCAAAAAGTAACATATGATCCCTGTATACTTTTGAAATCCGTATATTAGGGGTGGGCATGGATCGGATCGGATCGGATTTGACTAAAACCAAGAACCGATCCATAAATATTAATCGGATCGGATCGGATCGGATTTGGAGATAAAAAATTATTGGATCCGATGTCATCCAAATCCAACTATTTCGGTTCGGATTTGGATTTTCGGATCATATAATTCGGTTTTCGACTTTCATGATTCAAATCAATATACCACATCAAGACATACGAATAAGTGAATAAAATTAAATTCTCTAGAATAAAAATAAATACGACTCGTAGTAGTTACAATCAAATTAATGTCTTTTTGAGTAATTAGAAAATCATGCTCTAGAAAGTTTCCTCATTCTTAAACTCTACACCAATGACACTATGACATATGTTAATTAATAAATAAAATATAATTAATATTATTTCGGATCGGTTCGGATCGGATCGGATTTTATGAAGCAAAATCCATGAACCGATCCATTAAAATTCGGATCGGTTCGGTTTGGATCTCGGATTTTGACTTTTTTAGTCAACTCGGATTTTTTTCGGATTTTTTCGGTTCGGATCGGTTCGGTTTTCGATTCTGGGTTTAAAACGCCCACCCCTACCGTATATAGTCCCCCTTAAGTGTTGGTATCTGTTTACTACAATGATTTATCCGCTTACTATTTGTCCTAAGGGTTTAAAATCGGAAGAATGTAAAGTACCAGAGACTAGACGATAATTTTCCCTTATATATATAATATAGTTTGTACATAAAAAAATGAACCACTGCTAACTTCAAAAGAACCCTAAACCATTGTTACTAGTACTCATGGATCAGATCGATGCTAGGTTTACGGGCCGACGTGTTGACGGCAATTAAAAAAAAAGGATACTTTTTTTACCGTATCGGACACGTATCCACGAGTGTCCGGTGTGTGTCGGTGTCGGATATGTGTCCGATACGGATACGTGAGCTGAGTCAAGGTGTCGGTGCTTCCTAGTTCATAAGAAAAGTTGGCTATCTCATTCACTCTCACAAAGAAAGGTTGAGAATTCGAACACAGACGTGCTTCTAGTGGTTTGTCACATTTATAAAAAAACAAAAAAAATGACAATGTGGTGGCCATGCTCCTATCAAGATCAAGTCAAGCATACTCCCACAATGTGTGTGTGCGTATACCTGCAGAATTTATAATTGCTTATATACCCCGAGAAAAACATAAACATTAATGGTGGAATTTGTTTGCATGCATACCCCTGGAGGGGTACTTATGGAAAAAATCTTAGTTTAAAGAGGTATATGTATATATATATATATATATATATATATATATATATATGCCATTATAAGGTTTTTGCAACAGATATGTATATATGCAAAGAAAACCCATGAATTAAGTATCATTGGTGGTTGCAAACATCCTTCAGGAATTTTGGTTCGTCCATCCAAAGCAAAACAAATAATGTCATCTGCTATTAACTTTGGTCTTTTTATATTTGAGAAACATAGTTTCTTGTGATTTGCTATCCGCACATTTATCAGGCGTGATGAGATAGGGGCAATAATTGCCGGATAAAATTCCATGAGAGCAGAATGCAATCTTTTTCTTTCTCACATATCTACTTGATTCCAAAGTAGCTTTAGTAATTTCTGATGGAGAAAAAAAACTGTAGGAGATCTCAATTGATAAGATAAATGAAACACGAAAAGCCCCAATTAAAGGAACCATATGTTTCTCTTCAAGATTTAAAAATTGTTCTCACCTCAACATCACATCTCATCTCTTTAGGACAAGGCTTCACCATGTAAAATCTCTGCAACACAAAATCATGTATTCTCATTGTGTTTTATGAACTAATTCTTTGATGTTTACATACATAATAATTCATGCATCTGAAGAATTAGTAAGAGGAGAATAGTGAATGCACACACCCTCTAATTCAAAGTTACAATAAACAAAGCATCAATATGAAAACATTACAAGCATAAATCATGTTCTTCTTGACAGCTATAATTGGATGATTTATCTTTATCCTTAGCTAAAAACTTAGAGCAAATTCTATCATAATAAATAAGTGTAATCTAATATATTAGGATTTACGGTTCACACCGAGGGAACCTTTTGCATTATATATCATCAATTTACATCTTGTCAAAGTTACATTACACTAAAAAGCAAAGATAGAAAACAATAGGTAATGCATAAATTTGCAACCAAACCAAAGCACGACCTTTTGGATCCTTCTCCAGTTCTTTTCCCTAGCTTAATTTATTCAACACACAATACATTGTATATCCAAGTAAGCATGTACAAATGCCTGATAGACCACTGATCAGACATCCAAGACAAGGACCAATTCTATGTCTCTTAAAAATGAGGTTTAAAATGAGCTGAATTAGGGGAAAAAATGCTTACTACTTTATTTTTGACAAAGAATGCTTACTACTTTAGAACATAGGAAAAATGAGACAAATATCCCAAAATCAGTCAATGACATTCACAGAGGCATGCATCTGAAACAGTTTGCCCAAAACAGGAAAAAAGAAAGAATGAAATGGAAAAGTTGAAAGGCATGTTGCATACAGGTTCAGAGTTACCATACTTGTCGAAAGGGTTTTTGGGGAGCTCTCCTGAATGCCTGCCACAAAGAGGTTCCACTGCATTCATATATCTGCTAGAATAAAAAAGAAAGCAGGAAAGTAGAAAATAAACCAAGCTATACAAACTTGCTCAAAGTACAAAACTCGCGAACCATCAACAATATCTGTTGCAGGGCAAGTGAGCATTCTGTAGCAAATATAGAGCAGTATCATTCGATCAAATAATGGCCCGAAATGTCTATAACAGAGAGTGAGATAGAGAGAGAAAAAAAAAGAAGAGATGAGACCATGCTCTAACTATGTAAGGGCTAACATCAAACATGATCAAATAACACATTACAAAAGAAAATCTAGGTAAAAGTGAGACTCTAGAAAGCAATGATCCAAATCTCTTATTATGTCAGAGAATATTTCTGTAAATCAATTCAAAACAGTCTCATCCAAATACAAGAAAACACTATTAATATAAGGCAGAGGCCCAAAAAAGAGAACAGTTCACCTCAGATTAAAATAGTTATCAGGGTCCCTGCAAGCTTGCTCCTGTGAAAACTTCAAATTCAGCCAATAAAGCAGGAAAAACAAGAAGAGTATCATCAGATGATATTTAAAAATGGAAACTAAAGCACAGAGCAGAACAAAGAACAAATTATGTCAAAAAATAATAATAAATAAATAAATAAAGGGAAAATGTAGATTTTCTTGGTTACCTTCTCCCCTGAAAGGGATTCAGCTACCACACGGGCATGGTCCCATCGGGTGGTAGATTTCCTCATCCTCTTGAGAAGCAAGGCACCACCCAACAACACCAGGGCCTTCAGAACCAGCCCAGGTGCTTGACTCCCACCCTGGCTTGATTCTGAATCCGTCCCCATCCTCCAGTCTTAAGGGATCAACTGACAGGAGGTCGCAACGATCAATTTAAAACCTTAAAAACCACATTTTTCTGATTCTACACCATAATCATTCAAAAAAAAAAAAAACAACAACAACAACAACAACAGAATTCCACAAAGAATCGCGTCATCCTTTATAGAAATGCCAAAAATAATCAGCAAAGAAGTACTCAAATGGAGAAAACCTTGCAGCAAAAACCATTCAAACAATAGAAATTCCAAAAATTCATTAAAAAAAACCCGCATATTTATGCGCACACAATGGAGAAAAGAAACTAGGGAGATGAAAAGAGAGAACCAACCCAGATGAGGCCATAGCAATCGGAGCAAATTCTAACAGGCAAAGAGATAGGGATTTCGGGGTGGAATGATAGGGTTTTGAAGATCAAATTCCAGGGATTCGAGATTGCTCTCCGTGCGCGAGAGAGAGACATAAGGAGAGGACTTCGATCCAAACTGATTGAACCTAACCCGTTTCCAGGTAAAAATTCCTGCTTTTTTATTTCTTTTCGGATAGTTATATCTAATAAAATTTGGTTAATTATATCTATAAATAATTAATTAAAAGTCTCTAATACCTTGGGGTGTGTACGGTGTGTGTTTTGGGCGATAAATATTATCAAATAGTGCTAAGATAGTTTATCTAATTCTTTTTTAGAAAATATAATATTTTTCTATAAAACTCTAAAATAAGGAAATAAGGGAAGGTATCTGTTATAAATCAAACATAGTTTATCAATTTTTTTTTTCAAAAATACATAAATAAATAAGGGGGAAGGTTGCACATCAACGACTGATTTTATTATATAATAATAGTGATTTCAATAGAAAATTTGTAAGAATATGATTCTACGTTAAATTTTATAAATATGGAAATCACAATCAGCATTGAGAGTGCTTGCATTTAGGGCTGTCAAACGATCGTTTATTCGAGTCGAGATCTAATTCCTAAAAGTTCTCGAGTTTCTAATTTCGAAATTTCGAACTTGAAATAATTCGAGCCGAAATTAATTTCGAAAGCTCGAGCTAAGCTCGATCGTGTTTAGCTCGAAAGCATTTAATTTAATATTAATATATTAATATATAATATAAATATTATTAAAAAATAATAAAATTTAATAAAATTAGTAAAAACTAATAAATATTATAAGATATGAATAAAATATTTAATATTTAATATTGATATATAATATAAAAAAATTAATTTATAAATAAGTTTTAAATTTCTGAGATTTAAAAATTATAATTAAGTTTTTAATTTCGAGCTTTCGAGCCGAACTCGAGCTTTCAAATTAAAATCGAAATGTAGAAAGAAGAACTTATTCGAAATTTAATTTCGAAATGAAAGCTTATTTCGAAATTGACTGAAATGGCCAAATTGATCAAATTCGCTTACGTTCTACTTGCATTGAAACACCAAACTTATTTGGGCAGTACTTTTGAGCTTTGGATTCTCAGTATCATATTCTCTAGAGAAGCATTCACATCCAATTTATTTACCTTCAAAGATTATAAATAAATAAATACAAAAGTCTAACACAGCAGTAACAATTGTTTATGTATATATAAAAAAAAAGTAAAATGTGAATGTCAATCTATATAGAAACATTTAAGAGATCCATAATCATGCAAAGAACAACTTCATCGAAAGCAGGTTCTGATAATATGGATTATTATCAGACGACGAAAAATGCATATGAACAAATCCTACACTTGCATAGTTGCATACATTTTTTATAAACTAGAACATGGTTAATTAGTTCTTCAAACTTGGCAAAATTCACAAACAGATTCTGCAAGATCAATATTACGTCTCATTAATTTTCATTTACAGAATCAGAGGTTACTAAAATAGTTGGATGTTAGTTACCTAACAAGTAGGTGGATTCAAATGTGGTTTAATCTCTATTGTAATATGTTGAGCTGATAAAAATCTAAAGAAAAAGTAGCAAGATTTGGTCAAACAGTGGAAGCACTCAATTCAGATGTTGCATTTCCTAATTTATCTTGAAGGTATATGTGTTGACTGAATTATTAACGAATTATTTCAGTGCAGAAACTAAATATGGTATATCAACAAAGAAATCCCCTTGGTTGCAATTTCTCTGAGGGAAGAAACAACCACTCTTCTATTATTATTATTATTATTTTTTTTAATAAAAGTGGATAAACCACATGTATTGATTATCAAAAAGTTCCTTGTGAACCGTTGTTACAGATATTTTAGAATCATAGTGAAACCGAAAAAAACCATTTTTGTACATTGATAAGGGTATAACACCTTAGAGAGTACAGGAGGACCCCCAAAGCCGCAGGTACTTCCCGGTAGTTGTATCTTTTGCAGGCCAAGGTAGCCAGAGCGTTCCCCACGGGAGTGTGCCATGCCATATGGATAGGTGTTTGCGAGGTGGGATACGGGTAGTAGTCTATCCCTGTCAAAATAAGCCTTTCATCCCTTTCCACTAATAGGACACCTAGTCATTAGGGCAAGCAATTGCTTCTTGAACCACCAATTTTTGACACCCATCAAGCAAGGAGCTTGAAGAAGTATCCCCAGCCACCCAACCATTCTTCATGGTAATCTCCAAAATCTGGCAAGCTTCTTCTATGAATCCTGATCTTTGAAGGCCATCAATTAACATCCTGTATTGAGCATCATTTGGTCGGATTCCTTGCTGTTCCATATCATCCAGAAGTTTAACTGCCTTTGAAACATCACCCTTCCTGCATAGGCCATCTATCATTGTGAGATATGTGACCCCGCTCATCTGCATACCCTTTCCTGTCATCTCATCCCGCAACTGAAAGGCTTTCACCAAGTTTTCTTCTTTGCAATGTGCATGAATCATCACCTGATAAGCGATTTCATCAGGTACTATTCCCTTAGCCAACATCTCTTCAAACAATGCAAATGCCTCCACCAAGTACCCTTTTTTGCTGTGGCCATCAATGAGAGAAGTATAAGTGACAGTGTTCGGTGAAAGATTTTTTTCCTGCATCTCTGTGAAAAAACGACATGCCTCTTCCATATTTCCTGCCTTGCTATGCCCATCAATTAAGGTTGTGTAAGTAACATTATTAGGATTAATCTGCTTGTCCATCATCACTTGGAGTAATTGATTTGCTTCTTGCAGCTTTCCAAGTTTGCAGAAACCATCTATCAATGTGTTGAAAGATAGCACAGTGGCAAAGCCTCCAGGCACCATTTCATTTAATAGATCCAAGGCTCTATTCAAGTCGCCTACTCTGCAACAGCCACCAAGAAGAGCATTGTACACAAAGTTATCTGCATGGATCCCATTAGATAGCATCTCCTCAAATAACTTAAAAGCCTCAGTGATATTTCCAGATTTACAGTGTCCATCGATCATTATAGTGTATGTCACACCATTTGGCACCAAACCCTTCTCCAAGATGCTACTGAATAATCTTCTGGAACTCTCCATGTCACCTGACTTGCAAAAACCATCAATCAGAGCATTATAGGTAAAAATAGTTGGCTCAATACCTTTCTCACACATCTCATCATGGAAATGCAAAGCTTTCTCTGAATCACCTGTCTTAGAAAACCCAGATATAATAGAGGTATAAGTGTATGAATCAGGGGACAGGCCTTTTTCTTCAAGTTCAGAAAAGATCTTCAAAGCCTCTTGCATCTTTCCCCTCTTTGAAAGGCTATGGATGAGAATGCTATATGTTTGCACATCAGGTAATACACCTCTTTCCAACATGGAATTAAATGTAGAGAAGGCTTCCGCAACATCATCTGCTTTGCAATGACCATCAATAAGGGCTGTGTATATGACATCATTTGGCATTAAACCATGGGAAAGCATTTCCCGGAAGTACATGTCTGCTTTATCCATATCCCCACCCTTGCTATGCCCATGAATAATTGCTCCATATGTAAAAGAGTTCGGCAACAGCCCAATCTCCTGCATTTGTGCCAAGTAGTTCCTTGCTTCATCCATTTTCCCACTCTTGCAAAGACCAGTTATAAGAGAGTTGTAACAGAAAACATCTGGAACCACCTTTAGTTCTTTCATTTTATCTAAAATGCCACATGCCTCTTCGAGCCTACCTTCCCTGCAGTTGCCCGAAATTAAAGTAGTATAAATCACTGCATTTGGTTCCAAACCCTTCACAATCATTTCCTCCAAAAACTCAGTTGCTTGCCTTGTCTTCCCGCATCGGCAAAGCCCATTGATTATCACACTATATGTATACAAATTCGGTGACACATTCTGATTCCTCATTTCATCAAGCATGTGAAACGCTCCCTTCACATCCTGCTCTCGGAAATGAGCTTCAATAACCAGATTATAAGTCATTGTGTCTGGTTTCCAACCCACCCTAACCATCTCCTTCAAGAGCTCAAGTGCTTTATCCATCTTGCACATCTTACAGACTCCATGGACAAGATTGTTATAGATCGAAATGTTCGGCCGGATGCCAGAAGCAACCATCTCATCTCTAATCTTGAATGCTTCATCAACATTACCCTCTCTCATGAACCCATCAATCAATGTTGAATAAGCAATAACACCAGGATTCAGACGCAAACCAAACATCTCATTTAGAAGCAATTTCGCTTCTTTTGATCGCCTATCCTTGCACAAGCCATTGATGAGTGCCCCATACGTGAAAACATCAGCTGCCAAGCCCTTCTGCACCATTTCGGACTTCAACTTAAAAGCATCCTCAATAGCACCACTCCTACACAACCCATCAATTAAGGTATTAAACGTCACGGCGTTAGGAACACAACCCATGGATTCCATCTCCCTGAACACCTTCTTCGCAGAACCAGCATCCCCGCCCTTGAAGTACGCTCCGATCAAGATTGTAAACGTGTAAACATCCCGAGCAATTCGCTTTTCGATCATAAATTGATGGATTTTCCAGAACAAGTCCATCTGATTTGCCTTCAAGAGGTCCTTCAACAACGCATTGCAGCACCTCAAACCAGGCTTAAAGGCGCCGCCTTTCATCAATAGAACAACTTCCGCAGCGTTTTCTAGAAGTCCCATCTTCTTGTAAGTATCTATGAGCACGTCGAATACCGCTGGGTTTGATTTCTCGCATTGTTTGAAGCTATGGTTGATCGAATCAAGGACTGAAGAATGGGACGGGTGGGTCTTGATCATGCGCTCAAGGAGGCCGTTTGCAAGCGGGAAAAGGCCGGAATTACAGAGAAGAATAGCGAGACTAGAGAAAGAATCGATATTTGGAGGGGCTCCAATTTGGGAAGCCGACCAGTAGAAGAAATCAAGGAGGAGCTTAGGATCGAGTACCTGGTTCTGGGATTCGATAACAGCGGAGATGGCGTTAGGGTTGAGCCTTCGAGGGAGGTCAGAGGTTACCATGAGGAGCTTCCAATTGGTGCCGACTCGAAGGAGGTTGGAGATCTCTCGGGCGAGATCGCTGCCATTTGGGGCTCCTCCTCCTTTCATGGAGGTTGAGCTTGAGAAGCATAGGCATGGCAATGGCCTTCTCCAACTTCCTCTCCGGTGGAGAACTCGCAGAGGTCGCCGGCGAGGGAGTCTCATCGCTTCTCTCTCGCCCTCTCTCTCTCTCTCTCTCGCTATAGAGTGTAGCCTTGGAGTGAATAGTCGGATCCGGGTTTCTCAGAAAAAATATCCGAATCCGCATCCAAATCTTAACGGATTCATGAGTCCTGAATCCATATAATTATATCGTGTATATTATAAAACAAATTAGTCATAAAAGTAAAATTTATACAATTTTATATTCAATTATTCATTCTTATTTTCATAAATTAAAAAAATTAATGGATTTTTTCAGCCTCCGGATATTGATATTGGATTTTCATTCGGATCTAGCATCATCCGACCCGTTATCATGTAATAAGAACGAACAGCCGCCTAGAGAGAGAGAGAATCCCTAATGGCGACCTTGAAGGAGATCGCTGTCCGGCGGCCGGTGGCGGCGACGATCAGGCTCACCGTGCCGGCTGGAGCAGCCCGGCCAGCACCACCGGTGGGCCCTGCTCTCGGGCAGTACCGGCTGAACCTGATGGCCTTCTGCAAGGATTTCAACGCCAGAACCCAGAAATACAAGCCCGACACTCCGATGGCCGTGACCATCACCGCCTTCAAGGACAACACTTTCGAGTTCATCGTCAAGTCACCGTCTGTTACCTGGTACCTCAAGAAGGCCGCCGGGATCGAGTCCGGCAGTAGCCGCCCCGGCCACGTCGTCGCCTCCTCGATCACCCTCCGCCATGTCTACGAGATCGCCAAGGTGAAACAAACTGACCCTTATTGCCAGTACATGCCTCTTGAATCCATTTGCAAATCCATTATTGGTACTGCTAATACCATGGGGATTCAGGTTGTCAAAGATCTTTGAAATTTTCCTCCTTTTGTTTGTGAGCTTAGAACTTTGCATCACTTCAATGAAACAATTTTTCACAAAAGAGATTTGCTCATTTGCTATTCACCGGTATGCTGTGTCTCTTTGGAAGTTGCATTTCTTTCTAATTTGCTCTGATGGAATTGACTAACATATACTTTTAATTTTCGTTGTTATATCTTAAAATTTCTATGCTTTGAATTGCTGTAGAATGTTTTTATGGATGTTTTATCTCAAGATTGAGTATGATAGTTAAATTTAAGAAAGAGAGTTCTTTTTGGAATCATGATTATGCTCTTCCTTCCAATTTTCTATGATGGAATTGGCTCAAGTATGCATTAGTTTTCATTGTTATAGATGTAAAAATAAAATTTTTACACCTGGAATTCTAGCAGAATGTTGTTGTGGATGAATTATCATAAGATGGAGTAGTATGGGAGTTGAATCCAAGAGTAGATACATAACAGTTTTCTTGCTGGAATGATAATTATGATGTTCATTCTAATCTTTTCCTGAGGAACTTGTCTTACATATGTATTCTTAGAATGTTGTTATGGATGGTTTATCTCAAAATTGAGGATTGGGATTGTATTTAAGAGTAGATAAATTGGGGCATAATTATGCTCTTTATTCTAATTTGCTACGATTAAATTGACTTGGGCCCTGTTTGGTTTATTTCGAACTAATAAGTTCAAATACATAACGAGTGGAGTCGCATGTATGAAAATAATCCTGCATCTGCGCTTAACACCATTTGGTTGGTTTGATGCATTTTGGAAATACATGAGTTGTGCTTTACTTGTTTAGTTGTATGCAAGTAAGAAGCATGATGTAAGTGTGTTTTGTTATGTAGGGATGGGCTAGCCCAAAACTGTAGTTTGGCTAAGCTGAATAAATAAATAAATACCCAATTTCGGTCCCAAAAGTAGGAAATAATATTATTATAGTTTTGCCAAGGCTTTAATTGAGTCTAAATTATAAATATTTAGTGTTTGCGTTATGCCTATAATTGGTGGTGTTAGAGATCAAAAGCAAGAACTCTAGGACAATTGGATTGAATGAGTTGAGTTTATTTTCATGATTTCTAGCTTTAAAACAGCCTTACAACTGAAACAGAAAAACACACGTTTAGCACTCATGAATGAGGCTAAAGACCCGTTAAACAAACTCCACTAGCCCTAGAAACTAGGGACTTATTGAAACAGAAACAAAGACTAAGTAAACTCCTACAAACCAGGAAACAACTCTTTCAAACCCTCCCCTAAACCAACTGTGTCTCACAGTTAGTTTAACATTTTTGCCTTGCATACACCCAAGCGATCTCTGAGCTTTAAGAAAGTATCCAGCTGCAAAGGTTTTGTCATTAAATCAGCAACCTGCTTCTTAGTCCCACAATGTACGAGCTCTATGACTCCATTTTGAACAAGCTCTCTCAAGAAGTGGAAACGCACATCAATGTGCCTACTTCGTCCATGCATAACAGGATTCTTAGATAATTTGATAGTTGAACTATTGTCACAATAAACAACAGTTCCTTTGTCATGAACACAACCAAGCTTTGCAGTCACTCTCCTCAACCAAACTGCTTGACTTGCACATCCAGCTGCAGCCACGAACTCAGCTTCCGTGGTTGACAATGTAACAATGGGTTGCTTCTTTGAAAGCCACGAGACAGCCCCTGAGCCTAGCAAGAAAACATAACCCGATGTGCTCTTTCTGTCATCCAAGTCCCCAGCATAATCACTGTCTGTATAGGCCAGCAAGTCCGAGCTCTCCCTCTTGTACATAATTCCATAATCAACTGTTCCTTTCAAGTACCTTAATATCCTCTTAGCAGCTTGTAAGTGGAGTTCAGTGGGCTTTGACATGAATTTGCTAACTAAACACACACTATACATTAAATCTGGACGAGTTGCAGTAAGATACATAAGGCTGCCCACCACTTGCTTGTAAAATGACTCATCAATTACAACTCCATGCTCATCTCTGCTCAGTCTGCTACTAGGGACAATTGGACTACCAACAGCCTTGCTCTCCAGCATTCCAAACCTTCTCAAAACCTCAGTTGCATATTTCTTTTAACAAATGAAAATACCACTTGTATGCTGCGTCACTTCTATGCCAAGGAAGAACTTCATCATGCCAAGATCAGTCATCTCAAAAGCTTGCATCATTGAGGTCTTGAAATCACTCATCATTTCTTCATCATCACCAGTATAGATTAGATCATCAACATAAAGACTCACAATAAGTAATTTACCTTCCTTGCTTTGCTTGGTGAAGAGTGTTTGCTCATTTGGACACTTCTCAAAACCTTCAGCCACAAAATAAGACTCTATTCGACTAAACCAAGCTCGAGGTGCTTGTTTTAGTCCGTATAGTGCCTTATGCAACTTGTACACTTTACCTTTACTTCCTTCAACTTCATAGCCCTTCGGTTGTTCCACGTAGACATCCTCATCGAGCTTACCATGTAAGAAGGCGGATTTAACATCCAACTGAAAAATCTTCCAGTTGCGCTGAGCTGCTAATGCCACCACTGTTCTCACTGTTTCAATTTTAGCTACTGGTGCATACACTTCCACATAATTAATTCCATATTTCTGTGAGTACCCCTTGGCTACCAACCGAGCTTTGTACTTCTCAAGCTCACCTTTCTCATCATATTTGGTCTTATAGATCCACTTTACTCCAACTTTCTTAGCTCCTGCAGGTAAATCAACTAAGTTCCAAGTCTTGTTCTTCTCTATGGATTTTATCTCATTATCCATAGCCACCCTTCAATGCTCACTTTTCACTACCTCCTCAAAAAACATAGGATCACTAGCCACCATTAAAGCCATATTGGTTTCATCATCCTCCGAAAGTCCTAACCCTCCCCCACTTACATAATCATCTAGCCATGAAGAGGGCTGTGATTCTCTCCTTCTCCTCATACGAGCCCTACTACCATTTTCTTCCTCATTCTCATTTTCTCCCTCATTTTCATTTTCAACTTCTTCATTTTCACCTCTACTGCCATTTTCTTCATCATTCTCATTTTCTCCCTCATTTTCATTTTCAACTTTTACATTTTCACCATCTTCCCCACTCTCATTTTCGACTCCTCTAATGTCATCACCCCAATATAAATCTACCAGAATTTCGTCTCTATAACTACTATCCCAGTCCCACTGTTTTCCTTCTTCAAACACAACATCTCTACTAATCACAATCTTCTTAGTAATAGGATTAAACAACCTATAACCCTTTGATTCATTACTTACACCCAAGAAAACACAAGTGAAACTTCTATCATCAAGTTTAGTTCTTCGTACCTCAGGCACATGAACATGTGCAATGCACCCAAAAACTCGGAAGTGATTGACTGAAGGCCAAGATCCACTTCATGCTTCTTCTGGGGTGATGTCTTTCACTGCTGAATTCGGGCATCTATTTAACACATGATTACTCCAGTTTACTGCCTCGGCCCAGAATGATTTTGGCATCTTCTTCTCAGAGAGCATAGTACGTACCATGTTCAACACAGTTCTGTTTTTGCGCTCTGCAACACCATTTTGCTGAGGAGTGTATGCAGTGGTCAATTGTCTTTGTATCCCATTCTCCTTGCAGAACCAATTGAATTCAGAAGAGGTAAACTCTTCGCCTCTGTCTGTGCGCAAACACTTAATTGGCAGCCCTGTTTCATTTCCTACTAACTTCATAAAGCATTTGAAATAACTGAAAGCTTCTGATTTCTCCACCAAGAAATAAATCCATGACTTCCGACTATAATCATCAATAAAACACAGAGTGTACCTCTTGTTGCTGATTGAAGTGGGGTTTATTGGACCGCAAATGTCAGCATGGATGAGGTCTAGAATCTGTTCAGCTCTCCACGAACTCTTGCTAGGTATTGGATCCCGGTGATGCTTCCCAATGAGACAGTCAGTGCATAACTCTGCCGTTGTAGTGAGCTTTGGCAGTCCTTGAACCATCTTCTTACTTTCCAAAGTATTTAGGCCTTTATAGTTCAAGTGACCATATCTGCGATGCCACAGTTGAGTTGTATTCTGTGCACTTGTGAGGAAACAATTGTCTTTCACAGCTTGAGGAGCTTGAGATTGACTTTGTGGTTGTGCAAACACTATAAACATCCTGTTTGCACTCATGCTTGTTTCAATAATCAAACCTCTATCAGGATGATAAATCTTACAGGCCCCTCCCTTAATCACAATTGCTAACCCTTTCTCCTGAAGCTCTCCTATGCTTAAGAGATTATTTTTCAACTCTGGAACATAGTACACTTCAGTGATAATGTGTCTGACACCATTCAACATAAGCTTCACACAACCTCGAGCTGTGACATCCATTCTGCTATTGTTGCCCAACTTGACAGTGTGTTTGAAACCTTCATCTAGCTCGGAAAAAAGAACTTTATCTCCGCACATGTGATTTGAGCAACCTGAATCGAGAAACCATGCATCTTCTCGTCTGCTTTCCTTCACTTCAGCATAAGCCATCAACGTTAACTCATCCTCCTCCTCAAGCATTGCATAGTTGGCTTCTTTATTCCAGTCTGGACACTCATACTGGAAATGGCTGAGCTTATGGCACTTGAAACATTCTATTGTGGCCCTTGAAAATGTCTGTCTTCCTCTGCCCCTGCCACGTCCTCTTGCTCCTCGTTGTGCAACCATTCTTCCACGTCCTCTAGTACTTTGTCCTTCATCATGTGACACCTTAAGTGCTTGCTCCTCTTCTCCTTCTTTGTCCTTCCTGAATTTCTGCTTATGCACAAGTAGTGAACTCTGAAGAGCATCAACAGAAAGCTCATCAATGTCTTTTGCTTCCTCTATGGAACACACAATGTAATTCCATTTTTCAGTGAGAGTCCTCAAGCTATTTTGACATCAGGCATGTCTTCTCCACAGTTCCGCATATCATTTGCAATCACCATCACTCGACCAAAATAGTCAGTGATTGATTCTCCATTCTTCATAGCCAAAACTTTGAAGCTCCTGCGAAGGCGATTCAGTTGAGCTCGTTGAACATGAGTGTTGCCTTGGTATTTCAGCTTCATTGAATCCCAGAGCTGTTTGGTCGTCTCCTTCTTCATGATTGTCTTCAAAATTGACTTGTCAATTGAAGAGAACAAGTAATTTTTGGCCTTCAGATCTTTCAGCTTCATCTCCTCCAAGGTTTTTTTCTGTGCGGCTGACAGTGCTTCTTCATCTTCAGGCATCGTATAGCCGGATTCCACTACGCCCCAAAACTCCTTGGATCGGAGAAGGTTCTCCATGACCATACTCCAATGGTCATAATCTCCATCAAACTTTGGAATGCCAGGTTGAGCATATCCATTGTTTGCTTCAGAACTCATCTTTCTCTTCTCTCAAACCTGCTCTGATACCAAATGTTAGAGATCGAAAGCAAGAACTCTAGGACAATTGGATTGAATGAGTTGAGTTTATTTTCATGATTTCTGGCTTTAAAACAGCCTTACAACTGAAACAGAAAAACACACGTTTAGCACTCATGAATGAGGCTAAAGACCCGTTAAACAAACTCCACTATCCCTAGAAACTAGGGACTTATGAAACAGAAACAAAGACTAAGTAAACTCCTACAAACCAGGAAACAACTCTTTTAGGTGGTCCAAAGCCTGGCTGGATTTGTTTTTTGAGAAAGGCCTGGCTAGATTGTTAGAAGCCGAAGTTGGGAGAAAAATGCAGGGTTTCAATTTATGGCCAAGTTGACTGTATGTTGGAATCCTGCACTTTGGGGGGTTTCCGAGACTTCTTGTAAATGAAACACTGACATCAATTCAAACACAAAAATTAACTAGCTGACATGGAACTAGTTTGCTCGTAGCCTCGTACATTTATTTAATGCAAACAAAACATCCCTTAACATATGCATCAATTTTTGTGCTGTTATATGTGGAAATATATATGCTTCGAATTGTAGTAGAATATTGTTATGAATCATATTAAGATTGTGTTTTACTGTAGTTGAATTTATGAGTGGATATATGAGAGGCTTATGATTCTTAATGTTAGGTTTTGTGCTTCTTAACATGTTCCTGAAGCTATGTCAATGCTTGTGAGTTTTGAGTAAGGTTTCTGTATTTCTTTAAGCTTGTTGGTTACTGAATGGATGGCAACTATATTTGTGGAGTGATTCTTACCAACTTCATGTAGTCATTGCAAGGCATGTGAGATTTTAGAAGGGTTTATGCCTTTGTTTGAGCTTATGTCCTATGAATTATTAGCAAATAAATTGATCACTTCAGCGTGCTTCTGGTAGTTTTGTTGGAATTAAGCTTGATCATAATAAAGAAGTGGGTCATTGTTTTAAAGTTTGTAGAACTAATACCTAGACCATTGCTTATTATTTATTTTGTTTGGAGATCTGTTATCATGTGGTATGATGTGCCCTAAAAATGGTTAGATTTAACATACGATTAATGAAGGATATCATTGTGGTTCTTTTTTTCTTGTCTCTCTTGCCAAATCCACATTTTCAATGTTTTTGACACTACTATTTGGAAATATATGTGCATTCTCAACATTTTTTTATTTTAATTTTATTCGTATCTTTTTATGCCATGGATTTCAACAGCAAATTTCGAACTCTACTACAATTGCTAATCTGAATGAATTGAGGGCTTCGATAGAATTGAAGAGATGTTTGAAAATTGAACTTTGTTTTCAATCACCTACTTCATGACCAAAAAATTCCATTACTCATACCTTTAAGTGGGCAAATCAGACAGTAATTTCGACTATATGTTTTGTTTATATCAAAGAGATCATGGGGTCTATTGCACAGACTATGCCCCTTCAAGGAACATGTAGATGCTTTATTTTTTCAGTTGGCCTTGAGCTACTCCCTGCAAGGATAAAGCACCCTTTATTATCCCTAACTTGTTCTCAAGTATGTTGGATGGAAGCTTGTTTATGTAGCTTTTCATTCTCTTGAAATTTTATCTTGTTTGCAGTAACATCAAGTAAATGGATATACTTTGTTTGTGTCTTGCAATAATTAAGGCATGATATTTTATTCACTCCTTACTATTACAATTCTTATATAGATATAATTTCTCTCTTTGTTGAAATAAATTGTAACTTAAAAAGCACTGTACAAAATCTACAAAAATATATTTTATTTTATACATATGAAATGTTTTTATATCTTGAAAAAAAAACATCTTTCGTATAATTTATTTTTATCTTTTAATTTGGAAACTTTCTTTGCCTTTTTAACTTTGGATTCTACTGGTATCTTATATTTCACTATTTTATTATAAAGTGAATAATGGTTATTTTATAGCTCAATCAAGGTGGGTTATTTGGTTCAAAACCAAAATGATAGTAGAGATTTTTCATGACAATCAAAGTGTAAAGTTGTTCTAAGCCTTATAAATTCAGGATTACTCATGAGCAATTTATTTTTTTTAATGTCACAATAAAAGCTTAAGTTCATCCCTAAAATGGAAACGATACTCAACTCCCATCTCATAATTGTTAGCTTTGAATAACTAGTTATAGATGATGAAGAACTTTGAAACAATTAAAGCCTAAGAAAATTGAAAAGAGTATATGGCAGAGAAGAGATTCTATGAGTCATCTTATGTTGCTCCAAATCTGCACATCAGCACTCAAGTCAAATCTAAATTTCAAAAGAAACAACAACAACAACAACAATTTGGTATCCGCAAGGCTCTCTAAGTTCAAATTTATAAAAGGTAACATACACAAATACAGTTCTATAACAAACATTACAGCAAGGCCCATGAGTTCAATAAATTATGTGGTGAAGAGAATAGTATGCCTACAAACACTTCTCTTTTAAAGATTAGAAGTTCTGTGCTTGAGACATCTTTTGATGATCATGGCCCTAAAACAATAAAAATTGCAAACCAGGAAACTATGCCAATTAAACATCTCCTTATTCAACAAGGATGAAGTTTTTCTCATTCTATTCTCTGGTTTATTTTCATGTTATTCTATCAACCAAACACAAATAGCACAATCATCATCTCTGTTTCATTCCTGTTATTCTATTTTACCACAATCAGAACATAAGCTATTTCTATTTCTAACAATCATTGTAACATTTACAGAGTAATGTCAATTTCCTAACAAACTAAAATGAATCATACTCAAGTTCTACAGCACAGAACCACCATTAGTCAGTATTTGATATAAAGTACCTTTCAAGTGATCAAAGACACATAGCAGTAGCCCATAGAACACACTTCAGAACCAATAAAATTCATCAAAAATATCAGGAGCAGAAACTCAAATGCCTCAAAAGATATAGATATATATATATATATATATATATATATATATATATTCTCAAAATCAACATGTTATATATATCTTTAAGAATTAGACACAAACAGCTAGTAGAGATCTTCAAAAAGCTTGGATTTTTATCTCAAAATTCTGAAAAACAAAGAAAGATAACAGCTTTAGCATCTGAATTCATACACTCAAAACTCAAAACTGAGAGATGATAAAGTGTTCACAAAATTCACCTGAGAAAAATATGTGATTTTCAAGCATTGTTCTATCTAAAAGGCTTGGATTTTTTTTTTATCTCAGAATTCCGAAAAACAAAGAAAGATAACAGCTTTAGCATGTGAACTCATACACACTAAACTCAAAACTGAGAGATGTTAAAGTGTTCACAAGATTCACCCGATAAAAAGATGTGATTTTCAAGCATTGTTCTTCTTCTTGTTGGGATTCTTTTCAAGGATCTCATCAGGCACAACCTTCAGGAGCTTCTTTTGCTTGGATTTCGCTATCTTCTTCAACGTCTTTGGGTTCGTGATCTTCTGAAGCTTCGTGCCCGTCCTCAGAATATTCTCCTTCTTCTTCTTCTCTCTTTCCTCTCTCTTCTTCCGCTTCTCGACCTTATTCTGCCGGATCTCCTCCTTGAGCTCGTTCATCCGCTCCTTATAAGCCCTCTTCAGCTCTTTCTCCTTCGTTCGGACATCCAGCGACGTCCCGCGGCAGGACACCTTGGCGGCCGAGGCTCGCTGCGACCGGACCTGCTTCCACTTGCGGCCGGAGACCTTGCCGGCAATGACCCCATCGTAGGTGGGCTGGCCGAAGGCGGGCTTCTCGGGATCGGAGAGAGAGGGCAGCGCCGCACGTTTTGCCGGCGGGGGCTCCGAGGTTGAGTCAAGTTCCATGGAATCGTTGCCATTGGATTGTGGATCGGAGGGTTCCGATCGCTTGCGCTTGTTCTTCTGGCCGCCAAGGCCTTCGTCGAGGTATCGGAAGTCGAGGGTGGACGCCATTGCTAGGGTTTGCGGATGGTGCCGTGTATCGGTTTAGGGTTTTGTTCATTTGTTCCCTATTTAATCGGGTAGGGGTCATGTAGATCCGAATCCGATTGTCATCCGACCCGATAACTATTTATACAACCATGTTGATTGGAAATTGATGTTTAATTACTTGGATTGGCATGAATCCAGAGTTAGAATGGGAACGGAATAACATTCCAATTCTATTGGTTGGAAATATATAATTATAAACTTTTTAATATTGTCATATGTCTCCTTTTGACGCCTTTGCTTTATATAAATATTTAGAAATATAATCGAAATAATTAAAAATAGACAAAAAGATGGAATAAAGTTAGCTAGCTTGAATAAATTTATCCTATAACTTGTTCGTTTAAAAGTAATAATAGAAGAAATATATATATATATTGTTATGTGAAAAAATATTTAAAGCCACGTGGTATAATCATGAGCGCCAAAATGAGATTCCAACTATCGAAAATCGAAATAACAACATAGTCATGGAGGATGAATTTTAGGCCTTGTTTGACAATGGAATATCACACCTAAAATTGGAATTAGGAGGATTTCAATGCATTCAATTTCTTGTCCAACAATTAATGAAAAATTAAAGGGTTAAAGTGTGTGTTATGTATGTAATAATCAATGAAATGATATGTCATTAACCATGACATATATTAGTGGCCAGGTTAGCAACTATTTAGTTTAAAGGATTTCCTCCAAAAAGCCAGCATAAACCACCATTAAAGCATTCGGTTTAAAGGATTCCATCCGAAGATTTCAAACGTAATTCCACCTGATGCCTGGGACTTGGGATATTCCATTACCAAACAAGGGATGCTGAAAACTAGGTCTTAAACTATAAAAAATATGAATTACATAAAACACGTGGTAAAATCATAAGCACAAAAATGATTGGCCAACTATTAAAGTAATCATATGGTCATCTAAAGATGAATTCCATAAGATGTTGAAAGTTATGTCTCAAACCATAAAAATAAGGCTTTGACTCATGAAGAAGATAAGTTAGATTTCAATGAGATTGAGTGTTATTTTGCGCATTCCCCTTTCTCTCTCTCTAAATCCTCTTTGACCTTTTTTTTCTAACCCCTCACTTTTAAGTTCCCGACTTTAGCATCGGAGGCTCCCCTAAGCACAAACACTCGATCTTCTTTCTCTATAATTTCTTCTCCTTGCGAGAATCAATCTTTATAGACTAATATCCAGAGGAGGCGTTGATCACACGGAGTTGAAATAACGAATCAGAAGACTTACTCCTCAAAAGTCACTTGATCACATCAAAAATTGCTTTGACCACCCTTGGAGGAGCAGATTTTTGCGTCAACATGAATACTAATATTTTGATAGCTAATATAACTAATATGTAATATGTATGAAAATTACTATAGAATAACTTAAATTTTTAAAATGTGTTTACAAAGTGATAAAATTTTGATAATTTTAAGTTAAATATATATTCTTTTTATTATCTCTTTTGGTTTTGGTTTGGTTGAAAATAATAGAGATTTTTTTTTTCTTCTTGATTATAATTTTGTTTTCACAAAATGAACGAAACTTGTGGTGGCCTTCATCTGCCCCCAGTCACATTGTCGGAAAATTATTGTCAGGGGACAACATGGTCCACACCCAAAGCTACCAAGCCGTGCTGATTCCAAACACATGAAACCATCATCAATGATGTGATGATCAGTGTTAATCTCGAGGCATTTGTTCTATCTATCATATTCATCATCTCTCTTCAACCAAATCACTATTAAACCCTAATAATTTTAATTTATAAATTCATCAACATCTCAACTTTAAAATATCTCAAATATTTATTATTGTCACTGGTCAAATTTATATCACTTTATAAAGAAAAAAACATCAATCAATCTATTTTTTTCTTAAAGGAAACAAAACATATTGGTAATTTGATCATGATTTATGCATACAATCACAAACGTAATTAATTAAATTTTATAATCACACAAATAATCTTTAATTATCATCTGATAGAGTCAGAGGGGACCTGATTTAAGATTTTAATACTCTTCTTAAGCAACTTGAACTCCTCCTGTACATATTTCTATCATCATCTCATCATTAGCTGGATGAATCCCCCCTAAAAAAAAAATAAACAATTATTTATCAAATACATAAAGCTGACATCATCTTGTCCCCTTTCAATCACACGGCTTCCACTGATCGCAAGCAAAGCAAACCACCCAATTTTTAAATAATAAAAATTAAAATAACATTATTTTCCTTAAATTTTCCATTCTATTATAAAAAGAAAAAGCTCTAATTTTATTTTGGTAATAAATAAAATAAAACGATGGGGCCTATCTGCACGACAGCCAACCCAAACCAATGGAATCGACGTGGCAGACTCTCAGCGGGTCAAGTACATCTCCAGCTCACATGTCTCCGATCTCATCCGTCCGATCAGGATTAACTGGTTTGAAATTTTGTCTCGCATCCGGGGTCTAACCGCGGTTAAATCAGGTTAACCTCATAGTATTACAGAGATGACGTGGCCACTGGTTAAGAAGTAACCCGGGTTGGGTTTGGAGATGGGGTTGGGGTTAGAGGGGACATGCTTTTGGTCTGCGGGTGAGGTGGCACCTACTCACTGGGCGCCGGTTCGAGGCCCCTTGTCCGCCCGGGCCGGGCCTGTCCAATGAGCGGGGGGCAACCGCGAGGGCCCACGTCACTGTCGGCCTACGTTGTGGCACGTGAGGGCCCCACCCCCATCTCCCCCACCAAACTTTTACCCCTTCGTTAAACGCCCCTCGAGATCGCCGTCGTGCCCGCTCCAACGGACGGCCGTGATCCTCCCACTAGTGGGTACTACTTCGCACGTGTGATGTCGATGGGTTTCGTATCGGCACGTGATCCCGGATCAGGAAGCATGTACCAAAGTGATGACGTGGGATCAGAGGAATGGATCGTAAGGGTGGTTACTGTTCAGAGCTGTACAGCGGAGTCACTCTTGATGGTGGTGGTCCCCACGGAGCGGAACACGCTTCCCAACGTGATGATAGAGAGTTGTTAGGACAGCCATGGAAATCGGAAAGTTTCATTAAAATTAATTATTTAAAAATAATAATAATAATAAGTTATATTTATTTAAATGGAATAATTAATTGGAAATCTTGCCCCTTAATGGTGAGACATAGCGTGGCGGCTCCGGATGGGTAGGGGATAACGCCGTTAAAAGCTTGTAGTTGAATGATGACGGCGTTTGGTCGGGGTTGGCGGTGCCTCGGGTTAAGGAATTAACCATGGTTGAAATGATTGCTGTGGGTTTTTGACCATAGGGTTAGCTGGACGGACATCTTCTTGCGTTTCTCTCACACCCCATCCCTCTCCCCTGCCTCTCCGTGTCTCCTTGTCTAAAGCTCTCCATCGGATTTCGGGGTGCCATCACGGTTGGGGGATCTGGTGGAATTGGGGTTTTGCTTTGAGGATTTCGCTTGGAATTCTTCGGTGGAGCGAGTGTTGGGAGGAGAGGTGAAGGGGATGACGGCGTTGGAGAGGAGCAATGGGAGGTCGGAGAGTTTCTCCTCCAGTTGCTGTGAGCCGGTTGCTCGTTGTGCTCCGGAGAGAGGTAGGACTTGGTGCGAGCGTCGATGGGGTTGAGGATTTGGTTCTTTATTTGTTTTTTTGGTTGATTTTTGTGGTTTTGCCTGTAGTTTCGGAGGATCCGCTGTATACCGAGCTTTGGCATGAATGTGCGGGGTCGCTGGTCACTGTTCCTCGTGCGGGGGAGCTGGTGTTTTACTTCCCTCAGGGTCATATAGAGCAGGTTTGCTTTGCTCTGCTCTGCTTTGATCCTTGGAGATGTGTTCCATCTCGATTTCTTACTCTTTTATTTTTCTTTAGGAAATCTGGAACCTGGAGCCTTTTTTTGCTGCTCTTATCTTGTTTTATTTTATAGTTTTCGGATTTTTGTTTTTGAAGTTGTTTCATATCGATTTTCTTCTGTTTTCTTTATAGTTTTTTTGAAGATAACTATCGGATTCTTGTGATTCCTTTGATTTCATTCACTCTTTTTGGAATTTAGTTTGATTTCTCAAGTGTATGTACGGATTTGGTATGGTGATCTAGGTGGAGGCATCGACGAATCAAGTGGCGGACCAGCAGATGCCGATCTACAACCTTCCGTGGAAAATCCTCTGTCGCGTTGTTAACGTGGAGCTCAAAGTAACAACCTTTAGTACTCCCTCTTCATCTCTATCTAATTTTGGGTTTTAAGGGTTTTATCTTTTAGATTTAGTGTTTTGCTTCTATTGCTAGGCTGAGCCAGATACCGATGAGGTTTATGCACAGGTGACTTTGCTTCCTGAGATGAAGGTCTGTGCTTAATTTGGGGATTTTTCTATGCATTTCATATATATATATAAAGCTTAGGTTGCTGTAAATCTTTGTCCTGATATCTTCCTTACTGGACCAATGACAGCAAGATGAAACTTCTGTTGAGAAGGAGACTCTGCCATCACCTCCACCTCGAACTCATGTGCACTCCTTCTGCAAGACTTTGACAGCATCAGACACAAGTACTCATGGGGGATTTTCAGTTTTGAGACGGCATGCTGATGAGTGTCTTCCTCCACTGGTTTGGTTCTCATGCTGATTCTTGATTTGATGTCTACCCCTTTCTGCCTGTATGTAAGAATCTTGAGTTAATGTCTCTGAATCCCTGGTTGTTTCCTGGATCAGGACATGAGCAAACAACCTCCAACACAAGAGCTGCTAGCCAAGGATTTGCATGGAGTTGAGTGGCGGTTCCGTCACATCTTCCGAGGTAAATCCCATGGACTATGACAACATATTTCATGCAGATATTTTTGAATTGATCCTTATGGGGATAGTTAATGTTTGAGCAACTTGTTGTAAGGTGGGTATACTATATTCAAGAAGTCTGACAACTTCACTAGTGACTCTAAGAATGTCCCATCTCTAAAGAAACTTTAGTGCAATTGATGTTGCACTAGTCCAAGGATCAAGCAACCATGTAAAAGAAGAACTACTCTCAATAGAAACAAAAGTTCCAAGTTAGATTAGAGAGAAACACAAAAGACAACTTGATGATTCAACTTATCATGTAACAAGCATCATATGACCTTACATATGGATATATGATAGGAAAAGTAATAAAGACTTGAATAGGAAAAATGTTAAGACTACTAGAGAATAACATGACCCTTAGATGAACACAAAAATTAAGTAGGTTGACTCTTTGAAAACCTAAATGTACATGCACCTAGGAGCATGCACTTGGAAAAATAGACTAAGTAATAAGTTAATTTTCATCCTCTAAAAATCAAGTCGAATTTTTAACACTATATGCAATATGGTGCTTGATATTTACTCTTTCCTTCTAGATTTTGTAAATATTGAGCTAATGTATTGGAAGAGTGTAAATGTCTTATGACCTCGGGACTGCTGGTGACATCTTGGGATTGTTATATGACATTCTAGAAATCTCTTTTGTATGGATTGGTTCAGTAACAGTTCATAGTTAATTGAGGTGAGTTTGATCTGACATGCTGGTGCCTTTAGATTGAGATGGGAGTTTGATCTTAAGGCAAGGTTTTTGGAAACATGTCCAAGCTGAGTGATACATGGGATTTATTTGCCTTTATTTATTTTATTTTATTTTATTGACTTATCACTTAGAAACAAGAAAATCTTATGGGCTAGTTGGTTCATGGTGGGTGGGTGGGTGTTCTGGATGAACTTTTCTACTTAAGCTTTTCTTTTTTACGTTTATTAGTTGGTAATTGTATTTATTTTAAAGTCAGTGCTTGAGTATTGTATATGATAGTCAATTCTAGTGTATTATATGCCTTAATTTTTTGTGAACAATGGTTGCAAAATTCCAGGACAACCAAGGAGGCACCTGCTTCAAAGTGGTTGGAGTGTCTTTGTTAGTTCAAAAAGGCTCGTTGCTGGTGATGCCTTTATATTTCTCAGGTCTGTTTTACTTCTTCAGTTCCTTACTTTTAGTATGGTGAACTTATAACCAGCTGTATGATAATGCAATCTTTGTCTGTCACAGAGGAGAAAATGGTGAGTTGCGTGTTGGAGTGAGACGTGCAATGAGGCAGCATACTAATATTCCATCTTCACTCATATCTAGTCATAGTATGCACCTTGGAGTCCTTGCAACAGCATGGCATGCTGTCACCACAGGGACCATGTTTACTGTCTATTATAAACCAAGGCATGCCATCTAATGCTCTCTTTAGACCGAAGATACATTATTTCTGAAATATTTCAACTTAGTTTCTGGTTCTCATTATTCTGATGTCTTTCCACATTCATTTTGCTCTTTATCATTCTTGTACTGGTTCTGTTTAACTTCGTCTTACAGTTGTGGTAACTCTCGCACAGGACAAGTCCTTCAGAGTTCATTGTTCCGTATGAACAATATATGGAGTCCCTAAAAAACAATCATTCTATTGGGATGAGATTTAAAATGAGATTTGAAGGTGAAGAGGCCCCTGAGCAAAGGTATGGCTAGTTATTTCGGTCCCCAATATTTCATTCCATGACTTCTCCATTAGTTTTTAATCAGCTATGATTTATCTCAAGCAGGTTTACTGGGACCATTGTGGGTGTAGGAGACGTTGATGGAAGCAGGTGGAATGGATCAAAATGGAGATGCCTGAAGGTAATAATTGCGGATATTGTACTTGGGTGTGCAATTCCGTTGCATGATCTTATGCATCTTCTTCTGGATCTTAGGTGCGATGGGATGAAACTTCTTCAGTTGCTCGTCCAGAAAGAGTGTCTCCATGGAAAATAGAGCCTGCCTTACCACTTCCACTGAACCCTTTACCTGTGCCTCGTTCCAAAAGGCCACGACCAAATGTGATGCCCTCGACGCCTGAATCTTCTGTTCTTACAAAAGAAGGTATAATAGAAGAAATACATAACTATATAGAAGTAGATTCAGATGTTTCATACTTTTTGTGCAGTTCTCTGGACATTTAAGATGTTTGTGCTTTTCTCTCAGTCACATCAAGAGTCACAACTGATCCTTCTGAAGTGCATGGAGCTCAGAGGGTATTGCAAGGTCAGGAGTTAACAACTTTGAAAAGCAATGTTGCAGATAGTAATGAGTCAGACACCTCTCAGAAACCCATGTCATGGTCTTCATCACATGATGCTGAGAAAAATGATGTTTCTGCTCAGGGAAAATTGCAATCAAACAATTGGATTCAATTTATGGGACAGGAACCTTATAAAGATATGATATCCACATTTCACTCCCCTAGTGATTCTAGCAGGTTCTACCCTCGATTTTTTGAACAGAATCCAAGTGATGCAAGTGTGCTGAAGAATCACTTTCAAGACCAAGATAGTAGTCTGAATTTGCTGTCTGGGTCATGGTCTTTGATGCCTCCAAATCCTCGCTCCAATGAGAAATCCAGCTTGAAGTTGCCTACACAGGTCAGTGAGATGCCTTATTCATCATGTTCTGGAAATGACAGATATGATGCACTTAGGAGTTATACTCCATTCGAAGGTATTGGTGTCGAGCAACATATGCCCAACTGGTTGTCGCATTTGTTACCCCCTTCTCAAATTAAAACATCACATCATACGGTGTTAAGGCCTCAACCTCTGATGGGAAACAAGATTGATGTTGCAAAGCTGAAAGGAGTTGGCAATTACAAGCTTTTTGGGATTCACCTCAATGGTGAACCTAGAGCATCTGACTCAACAGTTCCAAATAGAATTACATCCTCTGAACAAGTTTCGCAGTCTCGTCTGGTGACTGCATTTAATGAATCACGGGCTTTAGATGTTAATCAAGAACTGGTGACTTCAAAAGATACAAAATTGGTTTCTGATGCTTCAGGAAGTGAGCTTGAGAAGTCTATACAGCCCTGTCCACAAACATCAAAAGATCCACTTGGCAAACCTCAGGGTGGCTCAACAAGAAGCTGCACAAAGGTTTCTACCTTTTTCTTGTTATTTCATAGATTTTATACATTGGTTTCTTTTTGGTTAGAATTGCATATAGTAATCTATCAATCTTGGGAGTTCAGTTTAAAATTTTAACTTGGTTCTAAGAGCACAATAATGTCTTGCAAGTGGGGAAATTTGAATTTCATGTAAATGTGATTACAAGGTTGTTCAATCACTGTTATGAAATTTTCATACTTACTGAAGGTTGTAGGTTTGCAATTGGAACTTATTTTGTGCTCTGTGTTGTGTAGCAGCTGGGATTGTGGTCTATTTATTGAAGAGGGGGAAGAGGATTTGGTCACTTGCTCATGAATATGTTCAGAATCTTGTTTTTGTTGAAATTTAAGTGCATTCCAGCTAGTTAGTTTTTGCCATTGATCATGAATGTTTTCAGGCCTTTGTTATGCTGGCATTGATCAATCTTCTAGGTTTTTGCCATTCTACATATTTGGCTTGGGATGAAGTTAGTTTTTACCAAAGAGTTCAAATAGTGTATTTTCATTTCAGGTGCATAAGCAGGGCATTGCCCTCGGACGCTCTGTGGATCTTGCGAAGTTTAGTGGCTATAAAGAACTTGTAGCTGAGTTGGATCATATGTTTGAATTTGATGGGGAGTTGATGGCACCCAGCAAAAGTTGGTGTATTGTATTTACTGATAATGAAGGTGACATGATGCTTGTTGGAGATGATCCTTGGAAGTAAGTTTATGGCAGACCTTGTCCTTGTTATTTGCTCCATGATTTCTCCCTTTTTGTCCAAATTTCTGGATGTGAACAATGAAACCTGAATTCCAGGAGAACTCTTCTAATTCTGCTTCACTTTTAAATGCTTTGTATATGCAGTGAATTTTGCAGGATGGTTCGAAAAATCTTCATATACACAAAGGAAGAGGTGCAAAAGATGAATCAAGGAACATTAAACCACCCAGGTGCTGAGTGCCCTACAACTTCAGAGAGATCGGATGCGATGGAGATGAAAGCTTCTTTGACAACCTTATCCGGCAATACGGAGTCCGCTAGTGCTGCAATGTGAGTAGCTATTTCAATTATGTGATGAAGCATCAGTTATATATCCTCACTACTGACTTTTAGTCTAGGGTAGTTAACTATATGTTAGCATCTTATGAAACTAAAGCTATGAATTCCGCTTGTATGTTTGCTTTATCGATATGATAAGATCATCAAAGTATATCTTGAGTACATCAACTTATTTGGACAATTTTTCATACACGATGTTCAATGTAACTGAAGACATTGTTTTGGTTTGAAGTATCTTTCTATTCTGTAGAAGCTTTAATTGAAAGGCACTTATCTATTTTTTTGCTGCATACTGCTTTGTGCAGGCTTTGAGAGGAAAGGGTGTTTGTTGTTGGAGAAAGGTATTTGAGGTGGGGTCTATAAAAGCCTAACTCTGAGTTAGTTGCTGCCCACTGGCATGCTGGATCTGATGGTGGGCCCTGTCTTTGACACTAGGGCAAGCCACCAGCTAGCTTTATTAACTACAGTTTTGATTGATTGTGTTTTTTGGCTAGGAAAAACCCGCGTGCTCACTTTTCATATATTATCCAGAAAGGCAGAGTGCAATTTGCAGTTCCACCATTCCAATCATGTAAATAGCTCTCTCCATCCCTGATGGGGGCTTTATATTTAATCTTTACACCAACCTCTTTTGCCATTTATGTTGCCTTGTAAGAAACTCTGTTATTCTGAGAGTAAAAAACTTCTGCAGGAAAATCAACATAGATGCAAGTACATGTTATTCTGCAGCCGTTTTCTCTAATTCTGCCTATCTGTCTGATTCTTGTTTTGTTCATGGTATCAAGTTGTGTGTGTGTGCGAGTACATAAATATATATTGTGTTTTCCTTTCTTACCATTTACTTCCAGGTAACTTGGAACACACAGGCAATTGCTACCTTGAAGCTTATCCGAAGCTTACTTTTAGTTGCCAAGTTTGACCGGTCTTCTTGTTTTATTGTCTATTCTATTCTTGTGTGGCTGGTCGGGGGATGGTAAGCAGATGAGAACCTTAAAGACTCCTTTAAGTCAAAGGTCATATATATAGTCTATGAAGTGATTGAGGAGGAAGTGCATTGAACTCTGACTAAAGAATCATTCTAATGGGGACCAAGAATAGCTGGATAATGGGAAATCCTCATTATTCATTACACTTTGATTCTCTCTCTCTACATGCTTCACTCTTGTAGTTGTGGTTGTTTGCCTGTCCCTCTCCAGCAAGCAGTGCTCTTTGGTCTTATATCTTTCAAGCGGCGACTTCTCTTCCATTTTTTTTAATATTTTTTTTATGGAATTTCTTGTCTTGTACCCTAATTTTTGGCATATTATTATTGGATAAATGATACAAATAATTGTTGCTGACATTGAATATCAGGTACAATGTTTTAATAACAGCAATAATAATAATACATCTTTGGGTGTCATCCTGATTTTTTCATTCATTATTAACAAAGTATTGGACATTTGAAAAGAGTACATATATCCATACATACAGGTAAGAGAATTCTTTTAAAAATGAGATAAATAAAATCTCAATACTATTCAACTAATTTTATTTTTATTATCTGTAGACAATAATAGTATTAATGTTTTCTTACATATACCTTCACAAATATATATTGTAATTTGAATCCGTAAAATTATTATAAAAGTAAATTATTATTATTATTATTATTATTATTTTACTAAGGTGACAAGCGCCCTCACAAAAATCAGTCAATGGGCGAGCGCAGGAGTTTCGGTTCTAATCGGATTTCACTCAGTGCATGTCTTTACCACCCTAAGGTTTCATTCGATACACATCATTACCGCCCGATATGCTATAATCCAGTATGGAGAAACGTGTGGGCTACCCCCACTGGGTGGCCTGTGCCTTGCGCCTCATCTCCCGCAGCGGGGATTTGAAATCGGGACCTTTGTGAATCAAACCCCTTATGAAAGGGACCATGCTGCTTGGCCAAGATATCTTTGGCAAAAGTAAAATTGGAGCTGACAAATAATATATAGTTTAAGATTAAATGAAAGGGTTAATGATTTGCATACAGACACAGTTCCGGATTATGACAGTTAAATTCGGTAAAACACGGCGCGTACTTAGCCATGGCTTCTCGTCTCTCGATCCAGCCATCAAACCCTTCTCCATTGAACCCTAACCCTAAAGAATCCAAATCCCTCGGCAAAACCCCTTCCTCTTTCTTCTTTGCTAGGAGGATCCCTTCTTGGATATCGCTGAATCCCTCATCCTCCATTCAAACCAATTCAAATCAAAATGGCCTCCTTGAGAACCTCCACCTGCTCTCCCTCTCCAAGCAGGGGAGGTTCCATGAAGCCAAAGAGTTCCTCCTCTTCATGGACTCCTCTGGCATCCCTCTCAAATCCCCTTTCTTTGAGCCCCTTCTCGAAGCCTGTGGGTTCTGGAAATCTATTGACAGCGGGAGGGTTCTCCATGACCACATTATTGAGATCAATGGAGGGAGAAACCCTGATGGGTTTCTTGGCAACTGCCTTCTCAGGATGTATTTTGATTGCTCGGCTTTTGATGATGCTCGGAAGATGTTTGATGGAATGCCTTATAAGAGCCTGGCTAGTTGGGGCATCATGGTGTCAAGTCACGCCGACCATGGACTCTTTCAAGAGGCCTTTGATATTGTTTCTGAGATGAGGTTGGCTGGTTTTGTTCCAGATCATTTGGTTTTCAGCAGTTTGCTCCGGGCTTGCTCGAGTCCTTCAGAGCTAGAGATTTGTAGACAGGTGCATTCGTACGTTATCAGAGTTGGATTCACTCCTGACGCTTCAATTGACTATGAGCTCATCAGAGGGTATGCCCAGTGTGGGTGTTTGGAGAGCAGTGCATTTCTTTTGGATCAAATGGCAGAGAGAGATGCTGCGTCCTGCACGAATTTGATGGTTGGTTACATCAGAGCAGGGAAGCAAGTTGAGGCATTGGCTGTGTTTGAAAGGGTGATGAAGGAAGGTGTGGAATTGGATCAGTTCTTGTTTTCAATTGCATTAAAGACATGCTCGGTTTTAGAAGACAGGAAATCAGGGGCGCAGATTCATGGATGTATAGTGAAGCAAGGACTGGATTCTGATGTTTCTGCCGGTACTCCGATTGTGGACTTCTATGCTAAGATTGGAGATATGGTTCATGCTCGTCTTGCCTTTGAGAGAATTTCGCAACCTAATGACATCGCTTGGAGTGCTATAATCTCTGGTTATTCTCACTTTGGTATGTTCCAGGACTGCTTGGATATGTTTCGATATTTGAGAAAGAGAGATGTGGCTATGAATCCATCAATATATACTAACCTTTTTCAAGCTTCTGCGTCCCTCGCCGATCCTAATTCTGGTACTCAGTTTCATGCTGATGCAATAAAAAGAGGGCTTGTATCCAAGCTCTATGGGGAGAGTGCATTGGTTACAATGTACTCAAGATCCGGTGACTTGGAATATGCACACAGGGCATTTGATCTCATAGCTAAACCTGACACTGTTGCTTGGACTGCTATTATCACAGGCTGTGCTTATCATGGGCAGGCATTGGAAGCCTTGAGGCTTTTCAAGAAGATGATAAGCTGTGATGTCAAACCAAATGCCATTACATTTGTTGCCATTTTTACGGCCTATAGCCATTCAGGGTTAGTGTCAGAGGCAAGACAGTTTCTGGACAGAATGAACAGTGTTTATAGGGTGAAACCTACAAGTGATCACTACAACTGTATGATCGATGTTTACTGCCGTGCAGGCCAATTAAACGAAGCATTTTCATTGATCAAATCAGGGTTGTTTGAACCTGATGCGATGAGTTGGAAAATTTTGCTAGGAGGGTGTGCCACTCATCTGAATGTTGATTTGGGGAAGATTGCTGGTGAGAATTTTCTGATGATGGAACCACATGATTCTGCAGGTTATGTTCTGATGTTTAACATGTATGCTTCCGTGGGAAAATGGACAGAAGCAGCATTGATTAGAAAGGCAATGAATGAAAGAGGAATTAGAAAGGAGGTAAGCTGCAGTTGGATCATATTTGAAGGTAAGGTGCACAGATTCATTGTGGGAGATAGGCATCATCCCATGACTGAACAAATCTACTCCAAACTGGAGGAATTGAAAAGTTCAATCAGACAATCTCAACAAGTTCATTTGGCAGATGAATTGTTGGATGCTGCGCATGAGAGGGGGGAGCATCTTCTTGATCACAGTGAGCGGTTGGCGATTGCATTCGGGCTTATATCGATGCCTGTTAATCACCCTATCTTGATCTTCAAAAATCTTCGCGTTTGTGGTGATTGCCATTGCTTCACAAAATCAGTTTCTAGGATCACTGGGCGTGAAATTGTGGTCAGGGATTCAAGCAGATTCCATCACTTCAAAAATGGGAATTGTTCCTGCAATGACTTCTGGTGACCAAAAAGAAGATTTGTGGAATATGATTTTAGGCTGTAGATTTTGAACACATGTTCCTGTGTTATATCAGCACAGATGAAAACTGAATTCTTTTTTACTGCAAAAATGTATGAGGGGAAAGAACTGATATGTTCCGGCATGATATAAATCAATCAAAAAGGGGAGTGACCAGAATTTTTTTGGTGTTGATAACACAAATACCCAATTTCCCTCCTAACATCCAATTCGCAGTCAAACTCACAAAATACAAAGAAATTGTGTTGACCCAAAGAAGGCAATCACCTTTCATTCTACATAATCGGAACACCCTTCCACTATCAGACACAATGCAAAAGCAGCAAGAGAATGTAGTTCCATAAGTTTTAACAAAAATGCGATGTTTTGGTCATAAATTCTGAACGTATGAGGATGCCAAAAATTTCATAGTACAACGTCGGAAGGAGGCACAGTTTTCACTATAGATTGTGATGAAGTTCTGAGTATATGTCTTATGGGTGATCCAGGGGATCATGGCTTTCATTGCTGTTCATAGTTAAAAGAGGATCGGGGCGAGAGAACAGTAGTTTCAGACGGAAAGCATCGACTCCATTCAGGTAGTACCGAAACAGTCTCTTTGCCCTTATAAATCCCAAACGACCATATAGAGCAAGGGCTCCCTTGTTCGTCACTTCAGCTTCTAGTGTAACCTGCACAAAGATCCAGCATTTTACATGTCAACTTCATAATCAACCTCACTTACATGTTTATATGGTGAGGAATAAATATGAAGGAAGTACTTCTCCGCATATAACTTTATAAACCTGTCAAATTACACACAAAACACTTGTTTGCTCTTGTAGAAACACCATCTATTTCATGATTACACCAGTTCCCTAGAGTGACTCTCTGTTGACAGTCACTAAAACAAAACCTAATTCAAGATATATAGAACACACATTTGCATAGATAGGTCCAATATTAGTTTGGTAATGGCATCATTTCTGTTGTTCTTCTGAGACAATAATAGTTATTAGTAGAGACCTAAAATGAATGCAATTACAAACAGAGTAGACATATATAAGTAATTCCAAACTCAAAAAGTTTATGCATGCCAAAACCACTATAACAAAAACATTTTCAGATTTCTTTCCCTACCTAGCTTCCTGTTGTGAACATACATATTTCATCTCACCTCATTTAAAAGAGAGGTTGAATGGTTTGGCTTCAGGTTGTAATGTCTCAAAATCACATCTAAAAGCCTTAACGAAAATAATAGAACACAAGAAAGCAAAAGATCAATATCATTTACAAACCATATATGAGGTTTATAACTTTTCAGGATAAAAGAAAAACAAGTCTAGGATGACAAATCAGATCCATGATTATTTTGCAGGTACAGTTCTCACTCTTTCAGGAGAACCATAAGGGAAGGCTGGACAAACGCATCCAGTAACTATATTATGAATCAGAAACATTACAGACATTAGAAAGTTCTTATAAACAGAAAGTACCTCCTCGCAGCCGGATTCCATCATCACCCTGATAGATCTAGTAACTAACTCAGTGGCTGCAAATGAAAAACATATGTTATACAACTTCTAAAGCCAACAATGCTTATTGAATGACGCATAAGGAAAACAGAAGAAACACAATACATGATAGATCTCAAAAGTAAACATACAATTAATTTAAGTCTAGGTTACTTAGTGAGACATTAACTAGTTAATCCATTTCTAGACGTTAACCAAGTCATATAACTTCATAAATAACCAACCCAAGTAGAGAGCTAGTTATGAAACATGCTGGACTTGTTTAATAAGGAAATTCCTGAAAGTTAAAAATATAATGATATTGAAGTGAAATAATAACTAGTCTTATGCTTTGCTTTGTTATATTCTGAAATGCTGCTAAAAGAAAAGAATTATTTAAGAATACAACTTCAGGATGTAAAGGACTCTCCACAAACAACTAATTTTTTTTTTCTTCCAAAGTACCAACAGTGGGATTAGGATTACTCCTACAAACATTTAACATAGTAATCAGCAGTATAAAAAACTCAAAATGGACAGAAAGAGAAACTATTCTTATTTAGCAACACAAATTACTTGTCCAAAAATCCAATTCAGTTTGCAACACCACTTGTTTAATTAATTAATTAATCCATCAAGATCGTTCATTTTCCATTGCAATCACCATAAAACAGATGAAAAACTTGAAAAGGCTAAAGCTTTGGACTGACCGATGCCTCTGCCTCTATAAGGTTTGATGACGACCAGCATAGCAATGTAGCCTCTGTACGTGTGCCGGTGCTCCCCCATCTTGCACACCACCGTACCCACACACTTCCCCTTATGGAACGCCTTCAACAACAAAAACAAACTAAGCAATCATCCATCCCCAATTCCATTGAGATAAACAAAACCCTAGAGAGGGAGAAGTACGAGAAAGGAGAGGTTGGGCCAAAGGTAGACGAAGTAACGGTAGGTGAAGATGGAGTAGGGCTCACTGAGCTCATCGTCGACGAGGTCCATGATGAGCTTCAGATGGTGCTCGCCGCCATAGCTCACGTACTCGATTTCCGACGGTGAGAATACGGCCGCTTCCGCTGCTCCGCCGTCCCTACCCTGGCCCTCCATCTCTGTCTCGCTCTTTCTTTGGGCCTTCGTCTAACCCATCATTGTTATTGAAATCTTGGGCCGGGCCAACTTTTTTAACCGGCCCAAATGCCTTTCAGAAAATCAAAGTGTGCGTGTGTGTGAAATTGATATATATATATATTAAGAATGATAGAGTGAGGCCGGCTTCAAATCACTCAAACATGGGTTGGCTGGGGTGTTTGGACTTTATTTTTTTTTTGGTTTTGGTTTGGTTTTGGCCCTTTTGGGTGTTAGAGTGGGCCGGCCGCACTCTAACATGATATATATATATATATATAAAGAAAATTTTAACATCATGTTTTCATTGTTAATTTTTTTTTAGATTTGTATAAATAATTTTATTTATTTTTATTTATGTAGGAGTCATGGTACCTTTTTGATATAATTTAGTTAAATTAGATTAGTTCCAAGTTTTTTTTTATAAAGTATAGAAACCACATCCATTAATTATCAAAATAGGTTCATCTAATTACAAACAGATCCTGAATCATAGTGATCAAAGGAATCCTGACGACTACCAAATACATATGTCACAAGGTGGAGGGATCAACCTCCTCCAGGCCGGTGCTCTTCCCTCATGCTAGCGCTCTACCCACATAACCTATATTCTTGTGGCTGAAAAATCAAAAAAATATGACATCCATCAGGGTCTTGTATGACATAAAGATAAATGCATGGTGGAGTAAGATAAGCAGCACATGACTAGTCTTTCAAACATTTCAAACTAGTGGTATACTCAATTATTAATGCAAACTATTGCTCCCACATTTTTGATAATCTCTTCACATTTTATTATTATTAATATTATTATTATTTAAAAGAATGATCTACCAGAATAATAATATTAACAAAAGTACATTTCAAGTTATCACATGGAACTACTACTCATAATTTTATATTATTTTATTGTAGAATTTTTACATTTATTTTGAGCATTAATTAACTCTTTAGAAGAAGACAACAACTAACAATCCACAGCAACCATGATATATATATATAAAAGCAATTAACAAGCTTATATATGTTTCCAAGTGTCACCATCTTCTTTGCAGTAAGAGAAGGGATAACAAAACCCTAAAACCTTATTATATATATAAAAAAAGCATTAATTAACTAAAGTAAGAATATATACAAGTTGGAGCGAAGTCAAGATCATGCATTGTCTCCTTCAAACTGCAAACTGCTCAAGATGTACACGATCCACCTTGTCAAAACAAAGCAAGCTCAAACCTTAACCCTAACCCTAACCCTAACCCTAAAGCCAAAGAAAACAAGTTAGAGAGGTCGTGGTCATATATATATATATATATATATATATATATATATATATATATATATATATATATATATATGCTGCATGCATTGTCTCCTTGAAGCTGCCCAATGTTGGTTTTGAGCGTCCAAGACCAACTTGGTTGCTGAAGAAGTGGAGCAGCAAATGAAATGGATCGAGCAGAAGGCTGGGCCGATGAGGTGGAGTCCAAGACACAAAGAAGCCAAGTGGGCCGATGAGTGAGCCGATGTGTGGGCCGATGAGTCACTCATCGGAAAGTGTGACGGAAGCTTCATATTGGAAATGCATATCAGACAGACGTGTTAGCACTGATGTACCAAGTGAGCAGTTGTTGGTTGTTCGAAAAAGGATAGGCGGACCGAACAACCAACACACTATGTTACCGAAGAGCTAGTTGTTCGGCAAGGGTTCAAGAAAGAATCTGTGGCTCCCATTGGAAGTACACATGGAACCGATCCCAAGTAAGGAACGACAGTGTCAGAGAAAAAGGGTGTCTTAGAACTACACAAGTATGATGGGCAGCATAGATAGTGTGACATGGAGTGTTGTACAAGCTGCAGAAAGGTGCTTTGGAAATCTCACCATGGAGAGAAAAGAGTTGATGTCTTCTTGGTAAGAATAGACTGGAAAAACACGAGAAATCCAAGAGAGTGAACCAGAGCACCAGTGAAGAAGCAAGCAAGAAGAAGAAGGAAGGAGACGTTGGAGGTGAAGGACTTTGAAGCTCAACTATGGTTTGGGTTTGTTTGCTTAAGCTTGTCTTAAGTTAAGTATCCCGGTGACCCATGGTTTTCCCTCAATTTGTAGGCTTTCCACATATATTGTGGTGTGCTATCTCTTGTGATTGTTGTAGTGTTCTTTGTACCAGTCTGAGCTTACATCTCTTCCTCTGAGGTCCCTCCTGCGCAACACCCAAGATGTACAAAACCATAAATGTCAACCCATAGCTACTTCGTCAACTTGACATCTGGGTGCAAAAAATTCATGGTCAATTGATCACAACACTTTGACCCACAAATTAAACTAATCTAAAACATTATTAGTTCTCGCTTTGATGAATCAATTTTGTGAGATTGTCAATATCATCTGGAAGCTCAGAAAATTTTGTTTGATTGGCACTAGTTGCATGATCAGCTTCAAAGGTTTGATTTCTATGAAATCAATGAAAATTTTCTATGAAAATTTTGAACACATGTTCCTGTGTTGATATCTACACACATGGACCTCATGTTGAAAAATTTTGTTCTTCTATGAAATATGACCTTGTTTGTAGTATGATTGTTGATGAATGTTGGTTGTTTATAGAGTTCTAAGCATGATATATGGCTCTGCTGGGAATTGTCATATTAGAATGCTAAATTATTTGATTGTATATATATTAGGAGCATTGTTAAGTAAATAGCTTAAGATCTTCCTTTGTTTATGTTTCAGCAAACTTGTGGAGCCTGATCGCCTGTTTGATTGCCTTCCAAACTCTTTACGCCCGACACCTGCAGACCATTCTGGTGATATTAGTAAAAACTATTCAGGCACAAGCAACTCGAAGCATCAAGGGAAAAGCTTGGAGACTGGCATTTACAAGCCTCCAACTCTCATTCCTCCATTGGCTCAGCAAATGGTTCAAGCTGGGCGCCATCAACAATGTCTAAAGATATATGGGTATATTTCTATATCTACTCAACCCATCATGAATCATGAGTCATGATATTGGGAACTTTTGAAGAATGTAACTAAAGAAGCCTTATGTGGACTCGTCAATGACAATCATGCATCAAAACAATTTCTTCTTTCTTCTTAAAGAAGTGGGAGTGTATTAAACTTGTATTTATTTATTTATTGTCATTTTTTGGGATACAGGGATTCCCGTGCTTCAGCTTTAGAACAGAGACTCCGGAAACTTGGTGTGGAGAGACAGAACAAATGATGTACAGAAGATGCAATGGGCAGTCATAGAGGCCAACATTGGGAACTGGATTCATTTCATGCAAATTGCAGTAAGGTTTATTATATTGAAGTTAGCTTTCTAGAATGGGATAGTTTTTATCAGTCATCTAATTATGCTTAAACCAGGTCAAGCTGCTCTTTGCTGGAGAAAGAAAAATTTGTAATGAAATCTTTGATAGTGTTGATAGCAATCTCAAGGAACAATGTTTTATTGAGATAATGCGTGATCTTTACGGGGAGGTATGCTAAATGCTCTAATATTGCATCCACATATATTTTCAACATGTGCATACTCTTGGTATGCTAAATAGTGGATGGAGTGATATATAACGATTTTATATCGAACGGGTTCTTAAATTATATTTTCTTACATTGTGATTTATTTATTTATTTATACATCTAAATTATCTAACTTCATGGGTTGATCTTTTATTCTGTTACATAATGAAAATAAATACCGAAGGTGTTTGGTTTGGCAAAACGCACCTATTACAATATTCTGACATTGCTATGAGTATAACCCCCATCTTTTTCATAACAGAATAGCATATAGATTGTTTTCATAATTGGATATTTTGGATTTATTGATTAGATAGAAATGATTTTTGAAGGAAAAGCTTGTTTTGATATGCGAGATTCTGCACTTTATTTGATTAAGCGCTTGGCCCAGACTGCACAAGAAACCTTTGGTGATTTTGAGGATGCAGTCGAATAGATGCATCGAAAACAACTGTTCTTGATGGAACTGTCCACTCGTTGACCAGTTATGTGCTTAATTATGTAAAATTTCTATTCGAGTGAATATTTTCCTTTCTTTTAGGAATCTGAATGACTTGTACCATCAATCTAAAGACCAGTTATTATGATTATATCCTTTTGACTACCTACAGCTATCAAACTACACTTAACCTGCTCTTCAAGGAGTTTGATACTAGGCATGAATCAGATTCACAATTGGTAGTTCTGACTACAACATTCATTATATGTGTGGACCTTGACTTGGACCACTGAAAAAAAGGGTCTAAGTTTGCTGCTACCTTATGGGTTGCCAAAGGGGTATGCCGCCACCTGCAGCTATTAAACTACACTTAACTTGCTCTTGAAGGAGTTTGACACTGGGCATGAATTAGATTCACAATTGGCAATTCTGACTACAACATTCATTATATGTGTGGACCTTAACTTCGACCAATGAAAAAAAAATTCTAAGTTTGCTGCTACCTCATGGGCCCCCGAAGGGTACGCCGTCGGTGACGGAGGCTTAGAGGGTGTTGGTGGATCAGAGGGTGTTGGTGGCCCAAAGGGCGTTAACCATTATTTTTAATTATTTTGTGGTATCGGAGCAATCTTGTTCTTGACTTGGTATCAGAGCCATACATAATATTACCTTGATAAGCATTCTTACTGCATTCTTGTGGGTTTGTTTATTGAAAAGTAAGTCATTATTTTTATGGTATCAGAGCAACTTTGTTTTGAACCTATTTTCTCTCTTTTGATACCAGAAGCATGTATTCTCGTATTTAGTTGAAGGATTTTGTCAACAGATACTCCCGAAAATTTGATCGGTCTAATAAGTTTCTTTACAATATGTATAATACCAAGATTTTATTCAAGTAGATTTTAAATTGACAACAAATCTCATATATTAGATAATTATCTAGAATTTCAATATTTAAGAATACAATCCAATGTCATCTTGTATGTATATATATACCCAACTCTTATTTAATAAAAAATAAACCACTATTTTTAATTATTTTTATGGTATCAGAGCAACCTTGTTTTCGACTTGGTATCAGAGTCGTACATATCCTTAACTTGGTACGCATCCATGAGGACTTTCTCCGATTAACTACTTTCAGAGGGTGTTGGTGGCACAGAGGGTGTTAGCTCTAGAAATATGATTTGAATGATCGTCGTGATGTCAGAGGGTGTTGTTGGGGACGACGGCTCAGTTGGCTCAGTTGGGGTTGGCTCCCGAAAGATGATTTTCAGAATCGTAGTGATAAGGTCAATCACTGCTGTCAGCAGCCCTCTTCTCCTCAGTATTTTGGGGGCCATTATCTGCACATCAAAGATACACATAATATTTTAATAGAAGTGTATTTTGATATAATCATATTTCTCTTACTACTATCTCTTTATTATAGTCCAACAAATTGATATCGGAGCATTTCCAACAAGTGGTATCAGTGTATTTCTAACAAGTGGTATTAGAGTCATTTCCAACAAGGACATCATCAAAGCCCTCCATTGAGGGCTCTGCCCTAATGAACAACAATGGGGAGATCTCAGGTATGCTTCGTATGTTCTGGAATGGGCAGTAGATCCTATTGGTGGCGATTTTATGCAGTGATGAGGCGAAAATCCGAAAAAAAGATGGATGGAATTCGGATGATGAGATTCTTGATAATCAACAGGTGCAACCCAGCAAGAGAAGGTGGCCGATGTTCAGAGCTCGAGATCGGTGCTGTAGACGGGTATTTAGATGGATTGATTTAGGAGGTGATTGTTGATTATGTTGATATCTATTATGACCCTATCTTCAACACGACAACACGGTACTTTCTTATTACGACTCCATAATCAATGAAGTCTAAGCTCGTTTCTAGTTCAATATGAGATTAATGAACATTTAAATTTATGATAGCTATTTCAACACCAACATGTGCTGGGGGTAATGTTAATGTGCATTGCTTAATCAATTAATCGCGTACAAGATAACATGGTGGCGACTCCTTTGTCAAAACAATCATGGGCTACGGGGTCGCGTTATACAAAGATTCCTCAAAAAAAATATAACATTTTAATCAATTAATCGCGTACAAGATAACATGGTGGCGACTCCTTTGTCAAAACAATCATGGGCTACGGGGTCGCGTTATACAAAGATTCCTCAAAAAAAATATAACATTTTGTAAGAGGCTAACTTATCACAAGGAGGGGTGATCTACAATAGATAATTTTCTTTGTGATCCACCACTAAACAAGATGCGAAGGTCTGCTCCAGGGGCTTCCTCATTAAGGACACAAGCACCTCGAACTCCATTGAGGTACAACCCTTACTATGGGAGACAACAAAATTTTACTATAGGGATATATAAAACCGTCAATGCCTATTGCATTCCGGGTGGCAAGATTGTGGTTTTCACCGGGCTTCTTGATCATTTTAGGTTGGATGTCGAGATCGCCACTGTGCTAGGGCATGAGGTACTTTTTTTTCTTGTTCTTTGTTGTTTGATTGTTGACTTTGGTCCTTTTAACTGATCTGGGGTTTGTATGTGTTGCTTGGAGGTTGCTCATGTTATTGCTATCCATTCTTTGGAGAAGATGACCGATAACCTGTGGCCTACAATTGTCAAGTTGATTATTCTGTATTTCTTTAATAGGCTTGAACTTATCAATGCAATGTCAAAGTTTTTGTTCCAACTGCCCTTCTCAAGAAGGTACATTAACTTCAAAATTCACAGTAACTCTGTTCTTATTCATAATATTTAGCGTTCATTGACACTATAATCCCCACACAATCTTTCTTGTCATCGTTCTCAGAGGCGGCACCATCGTCACCATCTATTACGGCCATATCGAGATTGTTCCCTACACGAATCACGCCCACTTCGTCCTCGTCTCCCCTTCCGTCGAGCGCCAGCTCGGGGAGCACCAGTTCCAACAGCTCAAGGACGCCCTCAAGGGTAAGATCCTCCCCGCCACCCACCCTCATCTGCAAGGACTGTTGGAAAAAGGTAAACTTAAATATTTAATTAAATAGAAACGTAAAAGTTTGTGGAAAATGAGGATTTATTATAAGTCTTGGATAATGAAGAGTTGTCTTGGAATGTGAAAGGTGAGCTACTATGAGGGTATATGAACTAGTTGATTGTCTTTTGTTAAGAGGAATAGAGGAAAAGAGTTTTGATGTTAAGAAGTTTAATATAAGTTCGACAGCGAGCTCGAGCCCAACAACCCACAGTCCCATTCTCAAGTAAATTCCTAAAAATTGCCGATTTTGGAAAACCCTAAGTAGGATGCATGATTGAATGAGAATTTTGGGCTGTTAAAAGGGGTCGAGAGTGTTGTATGATTTTCATGTATTAATTCATGAATTTGGGGTCCAGGAGATGGATGATGAAGCACATGTGTAGGGCTGGGAGATGTTAGGTGTTGCCATGAATAATTTGATGATAAATTAAGTGTGCAATTGTATATGTTTGTATGATTTCGGGTGCCCTACAAATAGAGGAGGTGTTGTCCTATTTTTCTTGAAAATCTATAGGAGTTAAGGGTCTAATGGAATTTAGTTAATGCTTCTATGCTTAATCATCTCAATTATGAAACCCTAATTGCTTAAGACGATCACATTAGTTATCTTCAAGGATTATTTGAAATTTGGTTAATGCTTCCATGCTTAGTAAATTAATTATCTTCATTTCCTTGCTTAATATGCTAGTTGTTAAGTTTAGGAAAGTGATGATTGAGTTAAGTGAAGATTTGATAGAAGTATGCAGAAATACGAGTACAATTCGTATTCTTATACCTTAGAAGCATATATTAGATCTTAAAGAGAAATTATGCTAAGATAGTATAATGAGTTACTGTATTTATAGAGTTAGATTAAAGTACGAGTTAGGAATACGGACTCCGTATTTATAGATTTCTCATTTCAATTATCAGGAAAGGGCAAAGGCATGTCCGCCGCTGTCGAAGGACCGAGCTAGATCTAGCTCGAACCAGACTAAGGTGAGGGGAATCTACCTGTACAGTTCATGAGTTTTACCGATTTTTATACGATACAGCTTTTAGTTTTAAAAGCATGAACTTTGAGTTTTTATAAAAGTTTCTAGAGTTTTATAAAACCAACTCATGCGTAGTATTCAGTAACAGAAAAGAGAAACAGTTACAGATACAGAGAGACTACATTCTATTGAAATACTTGTATAGACTAGAGTGGCTCGTGTAGAGCCAGAGAGTACGACACTAGGTTAGGAGAGGGGTGATTTAAATCTCCATTTTTAATAGCGAACTATCTGTTTTAAAACACTTCTTTTTATAAAATCAAAACCCCCTTTCCATCCCTTTTGGGATGCTTAGTGTACGTATATATATTCGACCTCAGTATCAGATATACTCGTTGGTTGCTGGCCTTACAGTATTGAAATAGATGTGTAGTCAGAGAATAGTCTTGTGTATTAGATGATGCCGCATTCCTCGCCTTCTAGAGATCGAGCACATCTCAGAGAGAGAAAGAGGGCACAGGGAAGGGGAATGTCGGCTTCATACTTAATTCACAAGACAGAGAAACAGAAACTCAGATATGCATTTTAAGAGAATACATTGATCAATGTTTACTTGCTCAGTATTCAGTACAGTTTTCAGTATTTTGAATCCAGTGTTTTCTATTCGTGTTTTACACGCCAGTTTTTCCTTTACAGTCTTTATTATTATACGGGTACAGTTACACCCGACAGGTTGTTTCTGCTCACTGAGCTCCAGTAGCTCAGCCCCACTTCTTGACATTGTTTCGTAGGACGTTAGACAGGAGTTCTTCTAGAGGGTCGTCTGACCACTAGTAAATGATGATGCTCCGTAGCTGGCTCTGACTCCGTGTCTGGTTTATGTTATTTGATTTCGAGTGTTGTGAGACATTAAGTTTAAGACAACGTTTATTTGGTGTTGTATTAATTCAGATTGAGTTGGTGCTTTAATTTATTTAGTTTGTTTATTACCTTCCGCTTGTGGTTATTTTCCCAGTTAATTAGCAGATTACAGCCTTAGGTTTAGGGTTCATTCCCTAAATCTGGCTGGTGTGACACCTGGGTCCTGAAAAGGATAAGGGTGTTTCAACAACACTTTGACCCACAAATTAAACTAATCTAAAACATTATTAGTTCTCGCTTTGATTAATCAATTTTGTGAGATTGTCAATATCATCTGGAAGCTCAAAAAATTTTGTTTGACTGGCACTAGTTGCATGATCATCTTCAAAGGTTGGATTTCTCTGAAATCTATGAAAATTTTCTATGAAAATTTTGAACACATGTTCCTGTGTTGATATCTACACACATGGACCTCATGTTGAAGAATTTTGTTCTTCTATGAAATTTGACCTTGTTTGTAGTATGATTGTTGATGAATGTTGGTTGTTTATAGAGTTCTAAGCATGATATATGGCTCTGCTGGAAATTGTCAGATTAGAATGCTAAATTATTTGATTGTATATATATTAGGAGCATTGTTAAGTAAATAGCTTAAGATCTTCCTTTGTTTATGTTTCAGCAAACTTGTGGAGCCTGATCGCCTGTTTCATTGCCTTCCAAACTCTTTATGCCAGACACATGTAGACCATTATGGTGATATTGGTAAAAACTATTCAGGCACAAGCAACTCTGAGCATCAGGGGAAAAGCTTGGAGACTGGCATTTACAAGCCTCCAACTCTCATTCCTCCAAGGATAGCGCCTTTGCTGCATGACTTGGCTCAGCAAATGGTTCAAGCTGGGCGCCATCAGCAATGTCTAAAGATATATGGGTATATTTCTATATCTACTCAACCCATCATGAATCATGAGTCATGATATTGGGAACTTTTGAAGAATGTAACTAAAGAAGCCTTATGTGGACTCGTCAATGACAATCATCCATTAAAACAATTTGTAATGAAATCTTTGATAGTGTTGATAGTAATCTCAAGGAACAATGTTTTATTGAGATAATGTGTGATGTTCACGGGGAGGTATGCTAAATGCTCTAATATTGCATCCAAATATATTTTCAACATGTGCATACTCTTGGCATGCTAAATAGTGGATGGAGTGGTATATAACGATTTTATATCGAACGAGTTCTTAAATTATATTTTCTTACATTGTGATTTGTTTATTTATTTATACATCTAAATTATCTAACTTCATGGGTTGATCTTTTATTCTGTTACATAATGAAAATAAATATCGAAGGTGTTTGGTTTGGCAAAACGCACCTATTACAATATTCTGACATTGCTATGAGTTTAATCCCCATCTTTTTCATAACAGAATAGCATATAGATTGTTTTCATAATTGGATATTCTGGATTTATTGATTAGATGGAAATGATTTTTGAAGGAAAAGCTTGTTTTGATATGCGGGATTCTGCACTTTATTTGATTAAGCACTTGGCCCAGACTGCACAAGAAACCTTTGGTGATTTTGAGGATGCAGTCGAAAAGATGCATCGAAAACAACTGTTCTTGATGGAACTGTCCACCCGTTGACCAATTATGTGCTTAATTAGCGTTTCCTTACTGTTCTTGGATTCCCACACGCGTCATCACCACTCTCCTTCATCCTTTCCTGTTCCGCCTTTCTCCCGCCGCTAAGATCGCCACCCGATCCTCTCGCTTATACTTCGCTACAAGGCTCCAAATGCGACAAGTACCGCATCGCGATCTCAATTGTGGGTCTTCTTCTTCGAGGTAGCGCTGGCTGGGGTCTCGTTGGGTGAGGCATCCTTTTTGAGAAGGCCTACAAGCCTTTTGAGGGGTTTTGAGCTATAATTGGTGGGAAGCATGAGAGGGTGTGTCGTGTGAGAGTCTACGACTATACACGCTCCATTGGCGAAAGGATGCAACTCTTCTTCTGTGGACCTTAACTTCGACCAATAAAAAAAAGTCTAAGATTGCTGCCACCTCATGGGCCCCCAAAGGGCACGCCGCCGGTGACAGAGGCTGGGAGTTTGGGGACGGAGGCTTAGAGGGTGTTGGTGGATCAGAGTGTGATGGTGGCTCAAAGGACATTAACCATTATTTTTAATTATTTTGTGGTATCAGAGCAATCTTGTTCTTGACTTGGTATCAGAGCCATACATAATATTACCTTGATAAGCATTCTTACTGCATTCTTGTGGGCTTATGTATTGAAAAGTAAGTCATTATTTTTATAGTATCAGAGCAACTTTGTTCTGAACCTGTTTTCTCTCTTTTGATACCAGAAGCATGTATTCTCGCATTTAGTGGAAGGATTTTGTCAACAGATACTCCCGAAAATTTGATCGGTCTAATAAGTTTCTTTACAATATGTATAATGCCAAGATTTTATTCAAGTAGATTTTAAATTGACAACAAATCTCATATATTAGATAATTATCTAGAATTTCAATATTTAAGAATACAATCCAATGTCATCTTGTATGTATATATATATCCAACTCTTATTTAATAAAAAATAAACCACTATTTTTAATTATTTTTATGGTATCAGAGCAACCTTGTTTTTGACTTGGTATCAAAGTCGTACTTATCCTTAACTTGGTAAGCATTCATGTGGACTTTCTCCGATTAACTACTTTCAGAGGATGTTGGTGGCACAGAGGGTATTGGCTTCAGAAATATGATTTGAATGATGATCGTGATGTCAAAGGGTGTTGGGGGCGTCGGCTCAAAGGGTGTTGGCAGCTTATAGGGTGTTGTTGGGAACAACAGCTCAGTTGGCTCAGTTGGGGTTGGCTCCCGAAAGATGATTTTCAGAATAATAGTGATGAGGTCAATCACCGTTGTCAGCTGCCCTCTTGTCCCCGACATTTTGGGGGCCATTGTCTGCACATCAAAGATACACATAATATTTTAATAGAAATATATTTTGATATAATCATATTCCTCTTACTACTATCTCTTTATTATTGTTCAACAAATTGGTATCAGAGCATTTCCATCAAGTGGTATCAGAGTATTTCTAACAAGTAGTATTAGAGTCATTTCCAACAAGGACATCATCAAAGCCCTCCATTGAGGGCTCTGCCCTAATGAACAACAATCGGGAGATCTCAGGTATGCTTCACATGTTCTGGAATGGGCAGTAGATCCTGTCGGTGGCGATTTTGTGCAGTGATGAGGCGAAAATCCGAAAGAAAGATGGATGGAATTCAGATGATGAGATTCTTGATAATCAACAGGTGCAACCCAGCAAGAGAAGGTGGCCGATGTTCAGAGCTCGAGGTCGGTAATGTAGACAGGCATTTAGATGGATTGATTTGGGAGGTGATTGTTTATTATGTTGATATCTATCATGACCCCATTTGATTATGTTGATATCTATCATGACCCTATCTTCAACACGACAACATGGTACTTTCTTATTACGACTCCATAATCAATGAAGTCTAAGCTCGTTTCTAGTTCAATATGAGATTAATGATCATTTAAATTTATTATAGCTATTTCGACACCAAACATGTGCTGGGGCTAATGTTAATGTGCGTTACTTAATCAAGTAATCGCGTACAAGATAACATGGTGGCGACTCCTTTGTCAAAACAATCATGGGTGGCGGGGTCGCGTTATACAAAGATTCCTCAAAAAAATATAACATAACTTATCACAGGGAGGGGTGATATACAATAGACAATTTTCTTTGTGATCCACCACTAAACAAGATGCGAAGGTCTGCTCCAGGGGCTTCCTTATTAAGGACACAAGCACCTCGAACTCCATTGAGGTACAACCCTTACTATGGGAGACAACAAAATTTTACTATAGGGATATATAAAACCGTCAATGCCTATTGCATTCCGGGTGGCAAGATTGTGGTTTTCACCGGGCTTCTTGATCATTTTAGGTTGGATGTCGAGATCGCCACTGTGCTAGGGCATGAGGTACCTTTTTTTCTTGTTCTTTGTTGTTTGATTGTTGACTTTGGTCCTTTTAACTGATCTGGGGTTTGTATGTGTTGCTTGGAGGTTGCTCATGTTATTGCTATCTATTCTTTGGAGAAGATGACCGATAACCTGTGGCTTATAATTGTCGAGTTGATTATTCAATATTTCTTTAATAGGCCTGAACTTATCAAAGCAATGTCAAAGTTTTTGTTCCAACTGCCCTTCTCAAGAAGGTACATTCACTTCAAAATTCACAGTAAGTCCGTTCTTATTCATAATATTTAGCGTTCATTGACACTATAATCCCCACACAATCTTTCTTGTCATCGTTCTCAGAGGCGGCACCATCGTCACCGTCTATTGCGGCCATATCGAGATTGTTCCCTACACGAATCACGCCCACTTCGTCCTCGTCTCCCCTTCCATCAAGCGCCAGCTCAAGGAGCACCAGTTCCAATAGCTCAAGGATGCCCTCAAGGGCAAGATCCTCCCCGCCACCCATCCTCATCTACAAGGACTGTTGGAAAAAGGTAAACTTAAAATATTTAATTAAATAGAAACGTAAAAGTTTGTGGGAAATGAGGATTTATTATAAGTCTTGGATAATGAAGAGTTGTCTTGGAATGTGAAAGTTAGCTATTATGAGGGTATATGAAAAGGTTTTCGAACGCCTATATATTGGGCTTAGTTGATTGTCTTTTGTTAAGAGGAGAAAAGTTTTGATATTAAGAAGTTTAATAGTTCTTTTATTATATAATTCATTTCCCTTTATTATTATCTTTTTGATATTGTTCAACATAGTGGTATCAGAGCATTTTCAACCAGTGGTATCAGAGTTATTTCCAACAATTGTAAGAATGTGACAAATGCAAAAAAGAGAGCCAATTGTCAAAGCAAGCCAACATTAACTTTGTTCATGATGGAAGTGCACCAAGTAGATCATTTGAAGTTTTTCTTCAACTTGTATCCAAATTTGAATAGATGTGGTCCAAGTCAAAACAGTGTTTGAGGCTGGACAATTTGAACTATCTTTTCTTTTTCTATCCAACATAGTGGTATCAGGGCATTTCCAACCAGTGGTATCAGAGCCATTTCCAACAATTGTAAGAATGTGACAAATGCAAAAAAATAGAGCCAATTGTCAAAGCAAGCCAACATTAACTTTGTTCATGATGGAAGTGCACCAAGTAGATCATTTGAAGCTCTTCTTCAACCTGTATCCAAATTTGAATAGATGTGGTCTAAGTCAAAACAGTGTTTGAGGTTGGACAATTTGAACTATCTTTTCTTTTTCTAAACATAGATTTTATCATCTCTTGATAAATTTTTTTTTATAATATATAAGTAATCTTTAAAGAAATATTTTATTTTTTTAAACTATGAATATTCTTCTATGTTACAGGGGAAATATCTGAAGACATATGGTGTGGCATGATCATAAGCGAGAAGAGCCCAAGTATCAAAATAACCGCCTCATCCGATGATGGAGGATAAATTTCAAAAGGCACTGAAAGCTGATAGATAATGGTCTCTAGGCTATAAAAAAAGGTCTTTGGCTCACAAAGGAAAAAAACTGAATGAAAACTTATTTAGATTTCACTAAAATTAAATGTTAGTTTGGGCATCTCTCTTGATCATCGAGTTCTAATTAACTCTCTCCCAATCTTTCTCTCCTCTCCCTTTGAGGGACTCGAGTGTCGAAGGTCTCTCCAAACATGAGCACTCAGAACTTCTTTGTCGATAGTTCTTTTCATATGCAAGATTAGATCTTTAGAGACTGATCTCAAAAAGAGGCTTAATTTGATCTAACGAACATGAAGAAATGAACTCAAAGGATTGTTGATCATAACCGAGCTCTCTCACTTGTTGATTAAGATATGCTATGATCCTCGTGGATGTCTGCATCAATATTCTACATTATAAAAACTATAGATTGTATAAAGAAAAAAAAAAAATTAATGGACTTCCAAGATGAGAAGCATATTTGAACAAGAGCAAACCTTATAATTAAATCATTACTTTCAGAATAATTAGAGCCGAAAAATAAATTATTCTAATTTTTTAAATAATTTTTGTACTGTTGACGGAAATTTATGTTAATTTGAAATTTGGATGTTTGACTAAGATTTGTGTGGATCAAATAGAAGAAAGACTCATTTGATCCTTGAACTTCCAACTATCTATTTTATTACAAATATATATCACTAGAGTGATCTTTTGCTAAATTAGAATTTCTATTGACCGAAAAATAATCTCAACTTTATAATACTAATTAATGAGCATATGTATTTTTATAATAAAAAAATATTCATAGTCTAAATAATTCTTATCAACAAAATACACCCTATAAAGTTTTATATGATCTAGTTATAACTTTTTAAAATGATCAGAATGTTATACAAAATACAATGGCGAATAATCAAAAGGTGAACAATATCTCTTTCTTCTAGAGACCATTAGAGCATCATGGTCTAAAGACAAGGAATATAAGCAAGAGAGAGAGAGAGAGAGAAAGTGAAAAATAAATTAAAAAAAAAAAAACAAAACAAAGTAGAGATAGATCAATGGGCATACATGGGCAATAAAAGCCTCCACCCAACCCCTAATTTTTTTCTAGTTCCTATGATCTTTCCTTCAACTTCCTTTCTATCACCATCCTACCCATTTGTTTGCTCTTCCTTTATCACACACACACACAAGAACACTCACAGTTTCTCTTTTTCTCCCCTTCCCCCATCCAGCTCTAACAGCATCTACATATGATACCAGCAAACCTCATGAGTCTCTTAGATGATCAATTAACTTATCATATGATCAAGCAGTAAGAGCATCATATAAAACTAGTAGTAGCTAAAGGTGGATCGAAGGTATAGTAAGGGGCCTCCAGCTCCAGATGAGCAGGAGGAGAAAGAAGAAGATCAACAACACATGTTCTCAAGTAATTACTCCTCGGTGCGTGCCGATCAGGATGTATCAGCCATGATCTCTGCCCTCTCTCATGTTATTAGAACTAATCAAACAACAGGTGATCAAGCAGGACATCATGATCCTTGGATTATGCCCACCGGAAACCCGGTCTCCGGTGTACCACTATCTGGTGCAACTCAGGATCATCAAGGTATATATATATCTCTCTTTAATTATCTGAAATCTTTAAATTCCTTAGAGTTCTTCTCTTAGTTAGCCATATATATTCTATGATAATTAATATTCATTTCTTGGTTTTCATTATTAAAGTACATTCAAGGTTATATATCTTAATTAGGTTGACAAGGATAGAAATTAAGAATAGATATATAATTAAGAACAAGAAAAACCCTAGTAGAGAGGTTGAATGAGCCTTCTTTCCATTTAATTTTCTTGGCAATTTAAGAATTTTATCCATGTGTATGTATGATGTAAGGTTATATATATATTCATAGAATAAACATCGATAACATATATACACACACCCACATGTATATATGTACAATATATATGATGAAGGAAATATGAGGGGAAGGCATTACAGAGGAGTGAGGCAAAGACCATGGGGCAAATGGGCGGCAGAAATAAGAGATCCTAAGAAGGCAGCTCGTGTTTGGCTTGGCACATTCGACAGGGCTGAAGATGTGGCGATCACCTACGATGAATTAAGCTGCCCTTAGGTTCAAAGGCGCAAAAGCTAAACTTAACTTCCCAGAACGAGTACAAGGCCGAACTGACATCAGTTTTTTGGTTAGTCGGGGAGTTTCTGAACCGCCGCCACTGCCGCCATCGCAGGAACAAACATTAATTCAAGCATCCTCTTCTTCACATCCTGACCTACTTCAGTATGCACAGTATGCAAAGCTTCTTCAGAGCAGTGGAGATGAAGAAATGCACAATGTAGCATCTGGTCTCTATGGTACTAGAGATTCTTTCTTCATGCAGGGGTACTCTTCGCAGTTATCACCAGCGTCTGTGTCAAGTTCATCGCAAGAGTACTGTATGGAATTAATCTCTCCTTCTTCTTCTTCTTCTTCATGGTCTCATGGAGATCAAAGGGACAAGGATAGAAGCCAGCCGTGACATTAACGCCGATCAGGCTGGGGCAAGTGGGAGGAGAAGTTTAATTAGGTGAGGTAGGAATATTAGAATATATATATTGGTTCCAGTTTTTGATATATGAAAATTAAGTTGAAAACTTCTCTATATTATGTTTGTTTGGATTGGTTTTAATTAGTCTTCTTGAGATCAGTACTTTGGTATATATATATATATATATATATGTCCTTTCATTGAGTAATTAGAAATTTTGTCTGCCATATATATATCTTAATTTGTTCAACAATGTTGAGTATTACATTACTTGAGGTGCAATGGAAGTACTGCATGTAAGTATAGTATATATATAAGTACATTAGAAAGAGTTTTAGAGTCAATTATATATATACACGTATATTTGGAACACCCTTCCACTATCAGACACAATGCAAAAGCAGCAAGAGAACGTAGTTCCATAAGTTTTAACAAAAAAGCGACGTTTCGGTCATAAATTCTGAACGTATGAGGATGCCAAAAATTTCATAGTACAATGTCGGAAGGAGGCACAGTTTTCACAATAGATTGTGATGAAGTTCTGAGTATATTTCTTATGGGTGATCCAGGGGATCATGGCTTTCATTGCTGTTCATAGTTAAAAGAGGATCGGGGCGAGGGAACAGTAGTTTCAGACGGAAAGCATCGACTCCATTCAGGTAGTACCGAAACAGTCTCTTTGCCCTTATAAATCCCAAACGACCATATAGAGCAAGGGCTCCCTTGTTCGTCACTTCAGCTTCTAGTGTAACCTGCACAAAGATCCAGCATTTTACATGTCAACTTCATAATCAACCTCACTTACATGTTTATATGGTGAAGAATAAATATGAAGGAAGTACTTCTCCGCATATAACTTTATAAACCTGTCAAATTACACACAAAACACTTGTTTGCTTTTGTAGAAACACCATCTATTTCATGGTTACACCAGTTCCCTAGAGTGACTCTCTGCTGACAGTCACTAAAACAAAACCTAATTCAAGAGATATAGAACACACATTTGCATAGATAGGTCCAATATTAGTTTGGTAATGGCATTATTTCTGTTGTTCTTCTGAGACAATAATAGTTATTAGTAGAGACCTAAAATGAATGCAATTACAAACAGAGTAGACATATATAAGTAATTCCAAACTCAAAAAGTTTATGCATGCCAAAACCACCATAACAAAAACATTTTCAGATTTCTTTCCCTACCTAGCTTCCTGCTGTGAACATACATATTTCATCTCACCTCATTTAAAAGAGAGGTTGAATGGTTTGGCTTCAGGTTGTAATGTCTCAAAATCACATCTAAAAGCCTTAACGAAAATAATAGAACACAAGAAAGCAAAAGATCAATATCATTTACAAACCATATATGAGGTTTATAACTTTTCAGGATAAAAGAAAAACAAGTCTAGGATGACAAATCAGATCCATGATTATTTTGCAGGTACAGTTCTCACTCTTTCAGGAGAACCATAAGGGAAGGCTGGACAAACGCATCCAGTAACTATATTATGAATCAGAAACATTACAGACATTAGAAAGTTCTTATACACAGAAAGTACCTCCTCGCAGCCAGATTCCATCATCACCCTGATAGATCTAGTAACTAACTCAGTGGCTGCAAATGAAAAACATATGTTATACAACTTCTAAAGCCAACAATGCTTAATGAATGACACATAAGGAAAACAGAAGAAACTTAAATCTCAAAAGTAAACATACAATTAATTTAAGTCTAGGTTACTTAGTGAGACATTAACTAGTTAATCCATTTCTAGACTTTAACAAAGTCATATAACTTCATAAACAACCAACCCAAGTAGAGAGCTAGTTATGAAACGTGCTGGACTTGTTTAATAAGGAAATTCCTGAAAGTTAAAAATATAATGATAAATAATAACTAGTCTTATTAAAAAAATAAAAAAAAACACAAGTCTTATGCTTTGCTCTGTTTTATTCTGAAATGCAGCTAAAGGAAAAGAACTATTTAAGAATACAACTTCAGGATGTAACGGAAGTTATAAGTTTTCTCAATAACCTTTCTGTCTCCACAAAGAACTTTTTTTTTTTGTTTTTTTTCCTCCAAAGTACCAACAGTGGGATTAGGATTACTCCTACAAACATTTTAACATAGTAATCAGCAGTATAAAACACTCAAAATTGACAGAAAGAGAAACTATTCTTATTTAGCAACGCAAATTATTTGTCCAAAAATCCAATTCAGTTTGCAACACCACTTGTTTAATTAATTAATTAATTAATCCATCAAGATCGTTCATTTTCCATTGCAATCACCATAAAACAGATGAAAAACTTGAAAAGGCTAAAGCTTTGGACTGACCGATGCCTCTGCCTCTATAAGGTTTGATGACGACCAGCATAGCAATGTAGCCTCTGTACGTGTGCCGGTGCTCCCCCATCTTGCACACCACCGTACCCACACACTTCCCCTTATGGAACGCCTTCAACAACAAAAACAAACTAAGCAATCATCCATCCCCAATTCCATTGAGATAAACAAAACCCTAGAGAGAGAGGAGTACGAGAAAAGAGAGGTTGGGCCAAAGGTAGACGAAGTAACGGTAGGTGAAGATGGAGTAGGGCTCACTGAGCTCATCGTCGACGAGGTCCATGATGAGCTTCAGGTGGTGCTCGCCGCCATAGCTCACATACTGGATTTCCGACGGTGAGAATACGGCCGCTTCCGCTCCTCCGCCGCCCCTCCCCTGGCCCTCCTCCATTTCTCTCGCTCTTTCTTTGGGCCTTCGTCTAAACCCATCATTGTTATTAAAATCTTGGGCCGGGCCAACTTTTTTACCCGGCCCAAAGTCCTTTCAGAAATCAAAGTGTGTGTGTGAAATTGATAAAAATTATAAATAAATATATATATACAATAAAAAGAAAACTTTAACATCATGTTTTTATTGTTAATTTTGTTTAGATTTTTATAAATAACTTTTTATTTATTTTTATTTATGTAGTAGGAGTCATAGTGCCTTTTGATATAATTTAGTTAAATTAGATTAGTTCCAAGTATTTTTTCCAAAAAAAAAAAATGATCTATATATCAGAATAATATTATTAACAAAAGTACATTTCAAGTTATCATGGAACTACTTCTCATATTTTTATATTATTTTATTGTAGAATTTTTCCATTTATTTGGAGCATTAATTAACTCTTTAGAAGAAGACAACTAACCATCAACAATCTTATATATATATATATATAAAGAGAAAATAAGCAATTAAGGGCCTGTTTGGATTAGCTTTTTTTGAGTCAACAAGTACTTTTTTATAAGTTAAGCTCTTCTGGACTAAAAAAAAAAACATGTTTGGATTAGCTTTTTTAAAAAAACAATTTCCAAAAAGTTCTCAAACACCGCTTTTTGAGTTCTGGTCGTGTAGCTTTATGAAAAAAAACAGTTTTGAAAAAAACTATTTTTTATAAGTTAAACATTTTTTTTTTTAAAGTCAATCCAAACAGCCCCTAACAAACTTATGTTTCCAAGTGTCACCATCTTCTTTGCCGTGAGAGAAGGGAAAACAAAACCCTAGAACCTTATTAATACTAAAGTAAGAATATATACAAGTTGGAGGGAAGTCATGATCATGCATTGTCTCCCTCAAACTGCTCAAGATGTACACAACATTGTCAAAACAAACCAAGCTCAAACCTTAACCCTAAGTACCCTAACTCTAACTCTAACCCTAACCCTAAAATTAAAGAAAACAAGTTAGAGGTCATGGTCGTGGTCATATATGCTGCATGCATTGTCTCCCTCAAGCTGCCCAAGATGCATATATGTCAACTCATGCTACGTACGTCAACCTGACATTTGGGTGCAAAAAAGTCATGGTCAATTGATCACAACACCTTGACCCACAAGCTAATCTAAAACATTAATTCTTGCTTTGATGAATCAGTTTTGTGAGATTTTCAATAACATCTGGAAGCTCATAAATTTTGTTTGACTGTTACTTGTTTCATGTTCATCTTCAAAGGTTTGATTTCTCTTGCCCTTCAAACTTTGGACACTATCTCTATCTATTAGCAGCATGGAAAGCTATATATCAAAGACCATACATCAAAATTTCTTTGTTTCATTACTTTATATTAATTATTACAAGGTACCGAAGACTAAATTTTTCTTGTTAGCTAGACTCTCTAATTATATGTCACAAGATTTATTAAACAGAACTAGTCATCAAATTCCACATTGTGGCCATTCATTCATTCATTCATTCATTCATAAGAATCTCTAGTTTGGTCATCTGAAAGACCAAAATCTAATAACAACATGACACCCTTCCTTTAGCTTCCATTCAAAATGATACTATACAACAAAATCTTGTTTGGCCAGAGAAGGAAAGAAAATAATAATTAACTATTATGATCTCAAGCCAAGAATTCTAGTTCATTACTTAAGTCAGGGCCATTATCACTGTACATCTTTAGAGTTGATGGTGGTATCCCTAGTGACCTGTTAGGATCCGAGGGCACCCATATCTTCTTACTAGTTGTGATATTGTCTACTTGTGCCCAAATCCAGACCCAAATGATTTTGCTCTTGGGATAAGTCCAGAAGGCCTCACAACTAACGGAGTGTATCTCATCTATTTAACCCCCTCCTATATCTTCTCAACAGTCGATGTGGGACTATTTTTGCACACCTAACATGACTTGAGGAAGAAATTTTGGAAATAACAATGTCCCCTCAAAGTTAAACTATTTGCCTGACTGGCCAGAGAGAACAAACTTCTCACCTTTGACAATCTACACAAAAAGAAATGACGAGGGGAGCGTACAAAATGCAACATTTGTGATCTAAAGGATGAATCGGTACAACACTTATTCATCTCATGGCCATATGTTGCAAACATATGGACAACATATGGGCTCACTTCCACCACATCTTTGGGATACAAACCGGGGTCGAGAACCTACAAATCATGTGGGGTCTCAAGGTTGCCTTTCCCAGGGTGGACAAAACCTTATAGGATGGATGAGACATTACAAATGGCCATCGTCTAGAGCATATGGGGAACAAAACATGCAATATTTTCAAGATAAATAACACGTTTTCTTAAAAATTATTTGTGATGTCACTTTCCTCACTCTATTTTGGTTGGATGCAGCTCCAATCTCCAAGCAACTGCGACTGGAGGTGGTGTAAGGTCTGGTGAAGAGAAGTCTCGAATTTATAAACTACACGCCAGAGGGAGCCAACAAGAGTGACGAGGCTTCAAGGATACTACGACACTCGATCCAAGGAGGATTTGAGGCTCCATCGACTCAGTCAGGAATGTAGTTCCCAACATTTTCCTATATCTTCTTTCTTTCCTTGACTAAGTCTTTTATAACAGACTTTCATATTATAAATAAAATGTGGTTTTCTATTTTATTTTAAAAAAAATTCTAGTCCAAAATAAGGAGTTTAATTTCTAATTCATCGGTATTAACTATTAACTTATTCAAGAATCAAGAGTTAAACACTAATGTTAATCCATCATTTAAATATTGTTGAGACTTATTGACTAGTTTTCTTATTAACCTAACTTCATTTGATTAATAAGAAGGGTACATTATATGATCATATATATATGTAGCAGAAGAATCAATGATGGTCCCTCCATTCCAAAGAGGAGAATGTTGTGAAGAAATGGTTAATTGGGTGGAGAGATGTTGGGCATGCTTGCATGTGAAGGGATGAGAGGTCCACCAATGAGGGAAAATAAAGAGTTCAATGCATTTGAACAATTCTATTCATTTCTTATGAGCTTGACGGTGCCAAACAGACAAAAGATAACCACACAAGTCATGAGAGTTTTTGAGTCAAAAGAAAGAAAAATAAAAGGATGTCATCTATCATTTTCATGTTTCCCTCTAATCAACTAAACAAACACTTGAAACACTTACTTTAGCAAACAATAAGGAGTGGTGATCACGTGCCTTTCTTCTTTTAATTACAATTTCTTGTCATTATATAACTTATAACTAAGGTGTACTGGTTATACCAACGGTCTCTTTGTCTATTGGTATTGGGTCCCTTATATAGAATATTGTTGGTTGGGAGAAATCATGAGTTCAACACCCCACGACCGCAAAATTAGGATACGTGCATTCGTCAGATTCTCCTGATGGATTGAAGCTTGTCACTTTTGTCAAAAAAAAATAAAAAATAAAAAGTGTACTGGTTATATTTCTTTTGTTTAGAGAAGACGTACATGATGGAAATCATAGAATAAGCTATATACTAATCAAGTCTTAGAACAAATGTCCCACTTCAAAGTTGATAATTGATGGAACCCATTTTTTTTCCTCAAAGAAAAATATATGAACATGCAAGCACTTCTCTCATCATAGTATTTGATCAAAATGTTCAACAATAATAACATGAACTCTTGCCAATTAAGAAAGAGATAGAGAGAGAGTTAGAATGGTAATTAGTGTCTTCATACACACTTAAAAGAAATTATTAAAAAAAACACTCAGATCGAGATTTATTGCTCAAAGTATTTTTAACTGGTGAATTCGACAAACAGTTTATTTCTTTGTCATTTTTGAGGTTTTTGAATTTTAATTGTCAATTATGAAGATGTTGATTCTTATAAAGATGTTGGTTCTAGAAAAACCAACATCTTCATAAATAAATAAATAAAATTTATTCATTTAAAAAAAAGACAAAAAAAAGAGGTTGGTTTTCAACAACTCCAAACTAGGGATGAATAAAACGCCAGACTAAGCCAAAGGCCTCTTGCAATTGGCCGAACAATAAAGGTCCCTTGCGTAAGGGGTTCAACACACAAAACCTGTGGTCGAACCCTCACAAGAAGCTGAGGTCACAGGCATGGATTACTCAAATGTGTGCCCATACGACGCGTGAGTCATCTCCAGTATGAGCCCATATCAGTAGCCATGCATGGCCTGTGAAAATAAGTGTACGCCGCAGAAACCTTCGTGACGGTAAAATAAAGTTACGCATGCTAAAACGCGATACGCAGCTATTGCACATGTCCTATTTAACTTGTCTCCTAAAGGAGGGCGCTTGCCGCCTTGGTAAAAACAAAAAAGAAAAAACAATTAAGAACTAGTCATGTAAGATCATATAATTAAGATAATATGATTAAATGACCCCAATGAGGATTAATTTCAATTAAACTTTGTAAAGTATATATATATATATATATATATATATATATATATATATATATATATATATTTGGATTGAAATATTATCTGAAATTAATTATACATAAGTTTAAGTTTAGATATAACAAGTGAAGATATACCATGTCTCTTCCGAATATAGGATGGACATTCCCCATATTGATTGAAGGACATACCATGTCTCCTCCGAAAATAGGATGGACCTCTCGATGGTCCCGATGACAATTGTAAGAATGTGACAAATGCAAAAAATAAGAGCCAATTGTCAAAGCAAGCCAACATTAATTTGTTCATGCTAGAAGTGCACCATGTAGATCGATTTGTTGCTCTTCTTCAACTTGTATCCCAATTTGAATAGTGTGGTCCAAGTCAAAAGGTACAATGTTTGAGACCATACAATTTGAACTCTCTTTTCTTTTTCCAAACTTAGATTTTTATCATCTCTTGATAAGTTCTTTTTTTATATAATATATAACTAATCTTTAATTAAATATTTTATTATTTAAGATATGAATATTCTTTCTATGTCATGGGGGAAAATATATGAAAACATATAGCATGATCATATGAGACCATCAAAATAACATGTCATCCAACTATCAAAGATGAATTCCAGAAGGCGTTGAAAGGTGACAAATAACTCTAAACTATAAAAGGAAATCATTGGCTCACGAAGTTTAAGTGTTAGCTAGTTTGGACATCTCTCTTTGGATCATGTCTAAGTTCTCACTCTTTTTGATCTCCTCTCCTTTTCGAATCCCTAACTTGAGCATCATAGACTCCCTTGAGCACGAATGTTCGGATCTTCTTTTTTTATAGTTCCTTACATATATAAGGTTCGATCTCTGAAGGCCGATCTTGGAAGGTGTTGATTTTACGGATTTGAAGGTAGCAGAAGAGTCATTGACCACAACCAGATCTCCCCCTCAAAAAATCATCTAAATCACTTATCAACATTTTACATTATATAAACCCATAGATTGTAGGAAGAAAAAACAAATTTAATGGACTTCCAAGGTGAGAACAAGAGCAAACCTTATAAATCATGACTTTCAAAAATGGCATGTGACTCGATATGATTAAAGAATTAGAGCCGAAAAACAAATCATTCTGATTTTTTTTTTTATAATTTTTGTGTGTGTACACTTTTGAATTGAAACATACAGGAAGTTCTGTTAATTTGAAATTTAGATATTTGACCAAGATTTATGTTGATAAAATAGAAGAAAGACTCATTTGATCCTTGAACTTCCAATTATCTATATTTTATTACAAATTCATGTCACTAGAGTGATGTTTTACTAAAGTAGAATTTGTACTGATCGAAAAATAATCTCAACTTTATAATACTAATTAATTAATAAGTATATGCATTTTTATAAAAAAAAATATTCTTAGTCTAAATAATTCTCATCTATACAGTTTTATATGATCTAGTTAGTTTTTAAAATGATCAGAATGTTATACAAAATACAAATGGTGAATAAAAAGGTGAACAATATCTTTTTCTTCTAGAGACCAGTAGAGCATCATTTTTTATTTTTTTTCACAAGCATTCTCTCTCTCTATAGAAATGGTCTAAAGATAGGGAATATAAAGCAAGAAAGAGAGAGAGAGAGAGAGAGAGAGAGAGAGAGAGAGAGAGAGAGAGAGAGTGCAAAAATAAAAAAAACAAAGTAGAGAACAATGGGCATACATACGTGGGCAATAAAAGCCCCCACCCAACCCCTAATTTTTTTTCCAGTTCTTATCATCTTTCCTTCAACTTCCTTCCTATCACCATCCTTCCTACCCATTGCTTGCTCTTCCTTTATCACACACACACACACACACAGTTTCTCTTCCTCTCCCCTTCCTCCTTCACTTCTAACAGCATCTACATATGATAGCAAACCTTTGCAATATGAGTCCCTTAGATGATCAATTAACTTATCATATGATCAAGCAGTAAGAACATTACTAGGAAGAGGATCAGGAGAAACTAGTAGTAGCTAAAGGTGGATCGAAGGTATAGTAAGAGGCCTCTAGCTCCAGATGAGCAGGAGGAGAAAGAAGAAGATCAACAACACATGTTCTCAAGTAATTACTCCTCGGCGCGTGCCGATCAGGATGTATCAGCCATGATCTCTGCCCTCTCTCATGTTATTAGAACTAATCAAACAACAGGTGATCAGGGAGGACATGATCCTTGGATTATGCCCACCGGAAACCCGGTCTCCGGTGTGCCACTATCTGGTGCAACTCAGGATCATCAAGGTATATATATATATCTCTCTCTCTTTAATTATCTCAATTAATCTTTAATTCCTTAGAGTTCTTCTTTTAGTTAGCCATATATATTTCATTATTAAAGTACATGCAAGGTTGTATATCTTAATTAGGTTGATAAGGATAGAAATTAAGAATAGATATATAATTAAGAACAAGAAAAACCCTAGTAGAGAGGTTGAATGAGAGCCTTCTTTTCATTTAATTTTCTTGGCAATTTAAGAATTTTATCCATGTGTATGTATGATGTAAGGTTATATATATATTCATAGAATTAACATCGATCTCATGGTGAACATATATACACACACCCACATGTATATATGTACAATATATATGATGAAGGAAATGTGAGGGGAAGGCATTACAGAGGAGTGAGGCAAAGACCATGGGGCAAATGGGCGGCAGAAATAAGAGATCCTAAGAAGGCAGCTCGTGTTTGGCTTGGCACATTCGACACGGCTGAAGATGCGGCGATCGCCTACGATGAAGCTGCCCTTAGGTTCAAAGGCACAAAAGCTAAGCTCAACTTCCCGGAACGAGTACAAGGCCGAACTGACATCAGCTTTTTGGTTAGTCGGGGAGTTTCTGAACCACCGCCACGGCCACCATCGCAGGAACAAACATTAATTCAAGCATCCTCTTCTTCGCATCCTGACCTACTTCAGTATGCACAGTATGCAAAGCTTCTTCAGAGCAGTGGAGATGAAGAAATGCACAATGTAGCATCTGGTCTCTATGGTACTAGAGATTCTTTCTTCATGCAGGGGTACTCTTCTCAGTCATCACCAGCGTCTGTGTCAAGTTCATCGCAAGAGTACTGTATGGAATTAATCTCTCCTTCTTCTTCTTCTTCATGGTCTCATGGAGATCAAAGGGACAAGGATAGAAGCCAGCCGTGACATTAACATTAATTAAGCCACTTTAATTGAGCCTATCAGGCTGGTGCAAGTGGGAGGAGAAGTTTAATTAGGTGAGGTAGGAATATTAGAATATATATATATATTGGTTCCAGTTTTTGATGTATGCAAATTAAGTTGAAAACTTCTCTATATTATGTTAATTTGTTTGGATTGGGTTTAATTAGTCTTCTTGAGATCAGTATTTTGGTATTATATATATATATATAGATATGTTCTTTCATTGAGTAATTAGAAATTTTGTCTGCCATATATATATCTTAATTTGTTCAACAATGTTGAGTATTACATTACTTGAGGTGCAATGGAAGTACTGCATGTAAGTATAGTATATATATAAGTACATTAGAAAGAGTTTTAGAGTTAATTATATATACATATATATGGATCTATATATATATATATATATATATATATATAGGTGTGGGAGATCAATCGTGAGTTGGGATGGCATTTCAGAAAGGTTCTCACCAGTGGTCTCATGTACTTACTAATTACTCCTTCAAAAAGATATACAATATTTGACGTCAAAGAACAAAGGGAGAAGAAAGTGAAAGTTGTCTCCCTGGCCTAATTCAAAGGTCCATGGTCATGGAAGTCGGCACATTAATGTCAGACTTGAACTAATTGTACTCTTCCTTCTAGTTCCCACTCTAGCTAGCTAGTTCATTCAACCTCAGTATATATATATATATATATATATATATATAGCTAGATGCATGCATGTGTGTGTTTGTTGTGTACATGCAATGATATATGCAAATTAATTAACATACATATATAAACATGGAATTAATTAATTATATATCCATGTCTCTGAGCAAAAGCACATGCATGCAAGTGCATGGTATGATTGAGGATGAAGAAGAGAAGCATTGGAATTGAAGTCCATGGACCATGGTGTCTGTGTGGGTGTAGTACTGATGGAACTGCAGCAAAGGTCGGTGCAGATTGTTTGAACATTTGAACATGGATCGATGGGATCGAGACTTTGAATGGCCATAGAGAGTAGAACAAGTCAGTCTGACCACCACCTCCCTTGCATTCATTCATTCCAAATTTCCAAACCAAACTTGGATAATAATAATAAAAAAAAAAATGAAAATAATTGGATATTAATTATTTATGGTTGTCACGTTTGTTCAAGTGAATGGTATGGGCTCCAGTCCACGCGGTTTTAGCTCTAGATTTGTTGACTTGGTTTTAGATGGCGACATCTCCATCTTAGATTCCACTAGGATTTGACGGCCAGGATCTAGTGGCGCCGCACTGGGACTAGGGCTGGCAATGAGCCGAACTCGAACGAGCTGAGCCCAGCTCGAGTTCGGTTCGAAATTTCGTTATTTAGCTCGAGTTCGGCTCGAGTTCGAATAATCTTTAAAATTTGAAGTTCAGGTTCGGCTCGAAACTATAAGTAAAAGTTCGAGTTCGATTCGACTACTATTAAAAAAATTTAAAATTTAATAAATTTTTTTAAATTTCACTCTAAAATCCAAGTGGAGCTCACTATTCTTTCTTTATTAGAGAGAAAGATCAGCTTGCTCAATGCTTACCATTCCCCTAGGCTCCATTGTTTTTATAATGGCATTTGAAAAGTATGTTGCTTTGCTCTCCGATGTGGGACTAAAGTGAGGAATGGATCAAATATCCATTGTTTTACTCACACACACTGACTCTCTCTCTCTCTCTCTCTCACACACACACACACACACACACACACACACACACACACGTCACTTTCCCCCTCTCTCTCTCTCTCAGACTCACACTGTCACATACACAGCCCCATTATACTGTACATAATATTATATATATTTATGTATGTATATAATTTAAATCATTATTACATATATATATATATATATATAGATATATATATATATTTTTTATATAATTATTATATATATATATAATTATTATATATGTATTCTAATGATATGATAATTTAATAATTATATATATATATATATATATATTCGAACTTCGAACCGAACTCAAACGAGCTGACTCTGGCTTGAGTTCGACTCATTTATTATTCGAAAATTTCAGTTGAAAGTTGATTTGTTATCAAAATGATCGAACCAACTTCAGCCAATATCGAATCAACTCGGTACCGCTCTAACAGTTGATTGTTTGCTTCTAAGCTGGGACAAAAGAAATAACGCCGGAGAAATAATAAAGTTAAAAAACTAGCTACACGACAAAAGATAGAGTGGAAACTGGGTATTTAGTGGGAACTTTCTATGTAGCTTCTCCTCCTCTTTTGAATTGAATGAACCCTTCCTTTGATTATTATTATTATTATTATTATTATTATTATTATAATCACTTCTTATAAGAGTCTCATCCTCAACAGCAAACACATGCAGCAGCATGCATGCATGATCAATATATATATATATATATATATATATATATATATATATATATATAATATAGTGATAGTATGCGGCCGGCCGCAATTACGGCCGGCCCATACTATCACAGCTATTCATGGGGGTTGTGTGTTTTGGTTTTAGATTTAATTTTGGGGGTGGGTGTTAGTATGGGCCGGCCGCACTTGCGGCCGGCCGTATACTAACAGCTCTCTATATATATATATATATATATATATATATATATATTGATTAACAAATTAAGACAAAGAGAGAGAGAGAGAAGTAGAACTAGCAAGCATGGGTTTTGTGGGACTTCCTCAAGTAACGCTTTATTAGCTTTGTTGCCTTTGTTGGAAGAGTGACAGAGATCGAGCTGATTGATTGACTGATTGATTCTCTCGCGTGTTGTGTTGCTCTATTATTTGATCTTCATGTTGGGAAGTGTGCTAGCTAGCTACCTTCAATGTTCATCAATACTCTTTAATTATCATATCATGACCTCAATGTCAACCTTTGCGGCTCTCCACAACATCCTTTTTGTTCACCAACTTGGAAGCAATGACATGTCTTGATTGATTTCATCTCTAGCTAGTGATCATCAACGGTTTATACATATCAAAGCAAAGATTTAACAAGCCTTTTGTATTGCATATATATATGGTAATTATCAAAAGAAGCCAAAGATTAATGAACTTGTACTCAAGAATATATTTAGTCGACATTCTGAAAGAGGGCCTACATTGGCATTATATATATATATATATATATATTGTTAGCTCTAAAATTGGATCAAGCCCCAATTTCAAGCAACACTTTAAATTTGTATTAGAGAGGGAAGAACAAGGAGCAGAAGATCAAAGAAGAAAACCAGAATCAAAAAGGAACACACAAAGATTTACGTGGAAAACCCCAAAATGTGGGAAAAAAACCACGATCCTCTTCTCAGAGGATGAATCCACTAGGCTTCTTCTGAAATTACAACTCAGAACTCCATGATCGAGCTCTGGAATGAAGAAAATGGAAGAAGAGAAGAAGGAGAAGATGGGAGCTTCAGTCTCCAGAGCGTGAGGCTTCACGGATCACGGAATGAGATGAGCTACCGCTGAATCGGGGAGAGGGGTATTTATAGGGTTTGGAGGTGGGGAGTCTTTGCTTGGAGAACAAGCTACTCAATTTGAGCACGCGTGAGCCAACTCAAGATGCCACCAAAGAAATCCAAATTTCAAAGATGTTTCTAGAAGCTTCTAGACTCCAGGCTGGCTCCTCAACCGTTTAACTGTCTCCGTAACTGACTAGGCTTCTAGAAGGTCTTGAGTCACCACGTGGAAAATCGCTGGAGGAGTCGAGGGTAACACGCCTTCTTGCAATTTCCGAAGCTCCTCCTTGAGGACTTGAATTCATCATAATTTCCGAGGTGGAGGAGCTCTAGTAGAGAGAAAGTGAGCCCCGCGATGCAAGTTCCGTTTACGTGGCGGCCACTCACTGGATATATCCGTGTGCCACGCGTGTCCTTGTTCATAACCACCCTATCATCCCCCCTCAAGTATGCTGCGATGAGCTTCGGAAAGATGGCGAATGTTTTTGCTGAATCTTTCGTGAAGTTAGCTAAGCATATTGAATCGCTGGAGAAGCTATTCTTTTCTGCTGATGTTTTCCGAGGTGCTCCAAGCGAAAGAGTAGCGAGCGTTATCTTTGATGAACAAGAATCGCGATTTATTCTTTGGGCCGCCTACACGGTTTTCAATAACCTTTTTCTCTAGCGACTTATGGTGTGCAACGATGTGTAATGATGGGCACGCTCTTTTTTGGTCTACTGTGGCGTTTCATCCACGGTGGTTCCGCAAGGAGCGATCTTCGTCCGTTAGATGGAGCGGACAGGTGTCACTTAGAGATTATTCTGTTTTTGAATGGATTTTCTTTAGCCGTTGGATTCTTTCGTGCCTTTCAAGTATTATCAAATATCGCGTTAGATTTTCCAACACATCTGTTCATCTTCTCCTTCATTATCAAGCCCTGACGGCCGAAACTGCGATTTTCTCTTCTTGCAATCCTCCTGTTTTTCCCTGAAAAAACCTCAAGGTATGGCTTCTTCCTCTCACGCTGTTCCTTCTACTAGCAACGTAGGAACGAAACGTAGCAAAAGACAGTTCCCTTGTTCTGACTCTTACCCTAGCATCCTTCATCAAGAGGAGATCGATGTCGTTGCAAAATATTATAAGATTAGGCACAGGGATTTCCAACCTGAAATTAGATTGCCTGATCCTTCCGATCGAGCAAGTGCTGGCAGAGAGGGTGAATTGGCGGTTTATGTAGACGCATTATTAGGAGGACTTCGATTCCCTTTTCCTCCTCTATTTCTTGAAATTTTCAAGTCTTTCAATGTTTGTCCATCTCAATTAACCCCCAATTCCTGGAGATGCCTCTGTGGATTCGTAATCGTGTGTCTAGATCGCCGAGTTACTCCTACACTGCCCTTGTTCGAGGCGCTATTTTGCCTCAATAGAGAGTCCAACACGGATTGGTACTTTTTTGGAGCTAGGCCTGATAGACGTTTCTTAGGTTCTGTGCCGACCTCCATTAAGAGATGGAAGGAGAGATACTTCTTCATTTCCAAAGAAGGGGGTTTCGGAGTCCGAACTGAATGGGGAGTACCTCGGACTCAAGTGTTGAGTAGGGAGAAGCTCTCTAAAATGTAAAAACCGTTATCTCGAGAAATTACGGACATGCTCCTGCATTCCTCCTGATATCTTCTTGACTAACAAAATTTTACGAAGAAGTGGGCTGTTCTTAGCGAAGGGTAGGGATTGTCACATTTCTGTTACTCTTTTCCGAATTACTTTCTATCATTTTTTATTGAGTTTCTCTTTTTTGTGTTCCAGGTGAAGGTATGGACCCTTCTCAACGTGCCAAATCTTTGTTGGACAAAGCTCGAGCCCGTGCCGAGAAGCTCAACACTGCACGTCTGGAGAAGCAGAAAAAGGCTGAGCTCCGGAAGAAAGTGGCTGCAGAGGAGCCCGGAACTGGGAGTACCAATGAACCTGCAGCTGTTGAAGAATTATCTAGACCACAAGGAAATGATGAACTCCATCCTTCACAAGAAGTTGAGGTCGATCCGCCTACACACTCTGAAACTGTTTCAAGAAAGAGAGCTCGGGATTCTGAAGAGGCTGTTGAAGACGAACCAGCTCGGAAAATGGCTAGCAGGAAGAAACAGGTGGTTTCCAAAGGAAAGAAGAGACAAGCCGAGCTACCTCATCCCTCCTAACACCGAGAGGGCGCTGGCCATTTCTCCCTTATCCGTAGCCAGTATTCCTATCGAAAACGACACCTCCCAGCGACGGCGTTAATGCAGGAATTCCATCAGCTGGTAGCGAGGGAGGAGATCTACATGGACAGAGGAATTGGCTGGCCCTTTCCCTTCTCGTTCCCAATCAAGAAGATATTTTTGGGCACATTCGGATCTTCCGGAGATCCTCGTGAGATTTTATGGAGGATGAGGTTGAGATCATTGGGACCTCTGGAAGGGCGAATAATCGACCCTACTATCAGCTTTGATCCAGTCCGGATTCGAGTTACTCGACCAACTCGCCCTTCCTCAAGTTTCCGAGCTTGCGGCCCGAGTTTTTCTGAGGGTTCTAAGGGATCAACTCACGTGGACCCAAGGGAAGGGATCCTAATTGACGATCCTAAAATTGCCGCTTCTGTAATCAAGTCGGCTTTGCCAGAAGAAATCGAATCTAGACTTGGACGTTTATCTCGGCTTGATCTGGCCGAGCTCCTCCGCCTCCAAGGGCTTTCAGTAAGTATTTCTTTAGCTCGAACCTATTTCTGAATCAGTCCAACTTCAAACTCATTGTATCTTCGTTTGCAGAACTTGTTCCTCAGCCATCGCGCCGCAAGTATTTTGGAAGAAGAAGAGGAGAGCCGGATGTCCTTGTTAACTGAATATATCCGGAGGAATAAAGACTTGGAAGCGGAGGTCAGTCGTTTGAACACGGCATTGAAGAAGGCTTCCGAAGAGAAGAACCTGGCCTTGGTTGGGAAGAGTAAGTTAGATGCAATATTGAAACAATCCAACGAGAAAGCCCAGAGACATTTGGAGAAAGAGCTTAAGGCCAAGGAGAAGATTTCATCTCTGGAGAAGGAGATTGCTGTTTTGAATGCAAACAATTCCGAGCTCCTCAAGAATTCGAAATCTGCCGAGTCGGAGCGTTCCTTCGCAGAGAAAAAACTTGCAGAGGCGAAGGAAGAAACTAAAGCTGTATCCTTGGAAGTATATTCCCTGCGAGGTGTCGCTGAGTTTCTGGAGAAAGAAAATGGCGAGCTTCTGGAGCAACTCAAGGATAATAATTCTTCTTTGATAGCTATCACCTCGGAAAGGGATGCCTTAAGGAAAGATCACGAAAGTATTTCCGAGGAGATGGAGGCTTGTCGAAAGTCATTGTCAGAGAGTGAAAAGAAAGCAGAGGAATTGGAGAAGGCTTGTCTTTGAAGCTTCGTCAGTAATCGAATCTCTGGAGGAGGCACGTGTGACGAGGGAGGGAGGAAAGCTTTCTGCTTTGAAAGAGTTCGTTATGAAATTTCCCAATGCAGATTTTGCTAACCCTGACTTATATTGATGCTCTTGAGACTCGGGTCAGCGGAGCTAGTAACGCTTAATGTTGAAAAGGATCTCAACGAAAGTGGAGATGTCTCTATGGCTCCTTTGAAGGGCGTGAGTAGCTTAGTTTTTGACTAATCCTCGCTCATCTTGTACTTCCTTCCCCATAATGTGTAGATTTGCTGCTCCTTCCTTCACATTTGCAAATGTTAGTGTCATTTTGATAAATGAAATTCACTTTTACTGTGCATGGAAAAGATTTTGAGTTTTTGCCATGCTTTTATTCAAGGCTTCTAATTCTTCCGCTTCTTAGTTACTAGTTGTTGAGCTCCTTGTTGTGGGTTCTCATTCAAGGTGATTCGAGCCTAGACCCGCTATCACCATGTTTGGAGAAATGTCTTTGTCATTTGAGTTCAGAGTCGCGTTCTCACTTAAGATGATTCGAGCCTAGACCCGCTATCATCTTATTTGGAGAAACACACAAGGATTCATTGACTTTGGTTTCCGAGATCCTTATGGAGGAGTTCGGATTTGTTGGATCATTTGCCGAGGGGATCTTTGATCAGTTGGCTGGTTATCGGAACTGTCCTCACTAGCTGGTTGCTATTGTGTCACAGCTCGAGCCTAGACCCGCTGCTGTGTAGCAACCAAGTATTTTGTGAGGATTTTCTAGGTTGCTCACCATTTTCGTCACAGCTCGAGCCTCGACCCGCTGCTGTGTGAGTTAGCGAGGGCTCCTTCATGTTATGCTATGACTCGAGCCTTGACCCGCTGTCTAGCTTTAAATTGAATTTCGGAAGATTTTGCTTCTACTTCTGGAGGTTACATTGAGAGATCCTTAGGCATGTTGTAGAACAGGAAATTTTATTGATAGTACCTCCTAAGATGTTCGGAATTGTAAGGGCGTCTGAGCCTTTTTCCGTCCATCTTGGTGAGCCAATAAGTACCAGGCTTTACAATCTTGATTACAACATAAGGGCCTTCCAGTTTGGATTAAGCTTCCCTGTTCTACTTTTGTTGCCTTCAAAAATGTTTTCTCTCAAGACCAGATCTCCCACTTGGAATGTCACTTCTTTCGCCTTGGCGTCGTAGTGACGTTTGACCTTCTGGCGATATGCAGCAGCTCGGAGGGCAGCTTCTTCCCTTTTCTCTTCTAAAGAAATCGAGGCTCAAATTTCGGAGTACTTCTTCATTGCTTAGCCGGATTGAAGGCTTGGGTCCGTGGAGTTGGGACTTCAATTTCAGAAGGGAGGACCGCTTCTACTCCAAATGCAAGGGCAAACGGAGTCTCTCCAGTAGGAGTTCGGCAAGTAGTTCTGTATGCCCAAAGTGCCCCCGGTACCTCATCTACCCAATTAGATTGATTCCTAAGCACCCTAGTCTTGAGGGTATGAAGCAAGGTTCTATTCGTCACTTCCACTTGCCCATTTGCTTGTGGGTGAGTGACCGAAGTAAGCCTGTGCTCAATTCCGAGTTCCTCACAGAAATTTTTGAATGTAGCATTCGCAAACTGTCTCCCATTGTCTGTGATGAATGCTACCGGGAGCCCGAATCGACAGATTACTGACTTCCATAAGAATTTCCGACACACCCTTTCAGTAATAGAGGAAAGGGGTTCAGCTTCCACCCACTTGGTGAAATAATCAATGGCAACAATCAAAAATTTCATCTGCCGAGCTGCCTTTGGAAATGGGCCAAGCAGATCTACTCCCCAAAGTGCGAATGGCCTGGTACTCACAATAGGGGTGAGCTGGGAAGCTGGACGCCGCTGGATGTTCGAGTAGCGCTGACACGCATCGCACCTCTGGACAAATGCTTTTGCATCCTTCAGCAAAGTTGGCCAATAATAACCTTGCCTTAGAATTTTATGACAAAGTGCTTTTCCTCCTGTGTGGTCTCCTGCAATACCTTCATGGATTTCTTGAAGAACATAATTCGCTTCACTTGGATGCAAACACCTCAACAGGGGGAGAGTAAATGATCTCTTGTAAAGGCGTCCATCCAGAATAGTGAAGCGGTTGGCTCTAACCTTGATCTGGCGTGCCAGCTTGGGATCTGAAGGTAGAGATCCGTCTTGGAGATATGTTAAGATCGGATCAATCCAGCACGGCTCATTTGTCACCTCAAATAGTTCCTCTTCAGGTCGGCAATCAATTGTCTTCACGCAAGAAATCGAATATTGAGAGGGAAGTTATTTCAACTTTGGAGGAAGCAAGTTTCGAGAGGAGGTCGGCTTCTTGATTCTCTGCCCTCGGAATCTTCGTAATGGATAGTTTCTGGAAGCTAGCAGCTAATTTTTGCACCAAAGCTTTGTATCTTACCATGTTTTCTTCTTTTGCCCCAAATCCTTCACTCATGTGACCAACAACCAGTTGGGAGTCTGTGTTTGCTAACAAATTTTGGACTCCTGTGCCTGCAGCTAATCAGAAGCCTGCAACCATGGCTTCATACTCAGCTTCGTTGTTGGTTGCCTTGAACCCAAACTTCAAGACTGCCGAGGTGCTCCAACCTGAAGGGGATTGAAGCACAATGCCTGCTCCAGAGCTCTCGGCATTCGCTGAACCGTCGGTATGTAACACCCATTGTGCCATAGAAGAGGAGCTCGGTTCAGACGAGTCCATAAAAATAGCTTCTCCAGAATCAGTGGATGTGAGTTCAACGATAAAATCAGCTAGAACCTGGCCTTTGATGGCTGTGCGAGGCTCATAGGTGATGTCATACTCCCCAAGTTCGACAACCCACTTTGTCAATCGTCCAGAGGCGTCTGGTCGATGGAGAACTTGCTTCAAGGGCTGATCCGTCAGTACCTTGATTTTATGTGATTGGAAGTAGGGACGAAGTTTCCGAGCTGCTGTGACCAAGGCATAGGCCAACTTCTCGAGAGGATGATACCTGGACTCTGTATCATTGAGGACCTTGCTAGTATAATAAACCGGTTTCTGAATTCCAGCTTCCTCTTTAGTGAGAACTGAACTTACGACCATATCAGAAACCGCCAAATAAAGACTGAGTTCCTCTCCTGGCTTCGGCTTGGAAAGCAAGGTAGGTGATTGCAAATACTCCTTCAATTGTGTGAGGGCCTTTTCACACTCTTCTGTCCACTCTACCTTTGGAGCTTTCCGAAGTGCTCTGAAAAATGGAAGATTCTTTTCTCCTGATCGTGAAATAAATCTCCCAATTGCTGCTAACTTCCCATTGAGGCTTTGAATTTCCTTGATGGTTCTAGGGGACCTCATCTCCAGAATAGCTCGGATTTGTTCTGGGTTGGCTTCAATTCCCCTCTCTGTGAGCATAAAACCCAAGAACTTGCCTGAGCGGACACCAAATGCACATTTGGTTGGGTTGAGACTCATTCCATGAGCTCTCAGCGTTTCAAATGTCTCCTGGAGGTCGGCGGCATGATGCTCAGCAGAGGTGCTCTTCACTAGGATGTCATCAACATATGCTTCGACATTCCTCCCCATCTGTTTCCTAAAGACCTTATTTACTAGTCTTTGGAAGGTTGCTCCCGCATTTTTCAGGCCAAAAGGCATCACCTTGTAGCAATACGTCCCTCGGGAAGTAATGAAGGCCGTTTTTTCTTCATCTTTCCTAGCCATTTTGACTTGGTTATAACCTGAGTATGCGTCGAGGAAACTGAGCATCTCATATCCTGAAGTGGAATCTACCAGATTATCTATGATAGGCAAGGGGTAGCAATCCTTGGGGCAAGCTTTATTGAGATCTGTGAAATCAACACACATACGCCATTTCCCGTTGGCTTTCTTTACAAGGACAACATTGGAGAGCCATTCAGGGTATTGGACTTCCCGAATGAACTCTGCCTTAAGCAACTTGCCGACCTCCTCTTGGCTGACTTCCACTGTCGTGACAAAATTTCTCCTCTTCTGTATCACTGGTTTGACAGCTGGATCAGCATTCAAATGGTGCTCCATTACCTCCCTTGGTACCCCCGGCATGTCTTCGGCTGTCCATGCAAAAACATCTGAATTGGCCTTAATCAATTCGAGGAGTTGCTTCTGCTGATCTGCACTGAGGCCAACTCCAAGCTGCACAGTTCGCTCTGACAGGGCTTCGTCGAGGGGCAAAGCTGTGAGTTCCTCGACTGGGGTAGGTCTGCGGGCTTCTCTCTTCTCATCCTCCTGTTGGAAATCTTCTATAGCAAGAGATTCAGAAGTTTTGCTCGATTCCCCAAGTTGTCTCTTCAGAGTGGCGAGGTAACACTGCCTAGAAGAGGGTTGATCTCCCTTCACCTCTCCGCAACCGTGATCAGTTTGAAATTTCAATTTCAGATGATAGGTCGAAGGGACCGCTCCGAGCTTGTTGAGAGAAGGTCTTCCCATAATTGCATTGTAACTTGAGGGATGGCGCACCACGAGGAAGTTGATTGGAGCTGTAACAGTTCGTGGAGGAGTACCAAGAGTGACAGGAAGAGTAATGATACCTTCTGGGTAGACAGGATCTCCAGTGAATCCAGCCAAAGGGGTCTTGCATGGTTTAAGATTCTCAGCTCCAATTTTCATTCTGTCGAACACATCCTAGAAGATTATGTCAGCCGAACTCCCAGTATCAACTAGCACCCTGTGCATTCTGTAGATCCCAATATCAAGAACTACGACAAGAGCGTCATCTTGCGGTAGACATATTCCCTTCAAATCTTCTTCAGAAAATTCTATTGGGAGAGTAGTTCGGCTTTTCTTCTGTGGTGCAAGCTCCTGCATCGTACCCACCATGCGGGCATAACTCCTTCTGGAGGATGAAGTTTCTCCTCCACATCCTGGTCCGCCGGCTATGACAGTCAGATCTATCTTCTTCCGAGGAGGTTCTGGCTGAGTGTGCTGTTCTTCCTTCTTACTGGTTTCTTGTTTGAGGAACTCGCTCAGCTTCCCCTCTCTGACGAGATCCTCTATTGCATCTTTGAGGTGGATGCAATTTTCTGTAGTATGACCTCGGACTTTGTGGTAGATACAGAATTTGCCGCTCTTCTTTGCCGAGGAGGTTTCCTTGACGGGCTCCGCCGGCTTGAGAATCCTCTTGTCTTGGATCTGCATCATTATATGTTCTCTTGAAGTATTCAAGGGAGTGTAATTGTCATACCTGGGGCGAATACGGGGTCTGCTTTGGTCCCGAGCGCCTCTGTCATCAGCACGAGGAGGTCGGTAACGGGCTTGCTCCATATCTCTCCGAGGTGCCCGTTCACTTCTTCGACTCTCCTCTCTGCGGAATTCCTCCGCTCGTTGTAGGGCCTGTTCTTTCCTCCCCGCTTTGAATTCATCGGAGGCTATGTACCTCTGGGCCCTGCTCATCACTTCGGAGAGGTCCCTCGGAACATCTCGAGTTAGTGAATCAAGAAATGGGCAGTCCACCCATCTAGTAATCGCTCCAACTACCATGATAGAATCCAGACGACATTCCATGAAGTTTCCTCATTGAACCTGCCAAGATAACTCTGAGAGATTCACCTCTCTCTCGCTTGCACCTCAAAGAACATAACCGGATTCCTCTTACGCCGCCGCAATTGGCAAACGGCGAAGAAAGTTTATCAACGAGCCGGGTCGGCAGTAGGCTATACCGCCTTCGGTAGGCTTCAAACTGGGCCATTATGCGGTTCCAGACAAAGTCTTCGAGAAACCGCGGCACAAGATCACCTCGGAAGTTCCATTCACAGTCATCTCGGAGCAGTACCTCTCTACATGCTCATGTGGATCTGAGGTACCATCATAATATCTGATATTTGGTGGAATGTACTTCTCTGGGAAGGGAGCTTCCCAAATTGCTTTGATAAATGGAGAGTGGAAACGTGGTACGTTTCTCAGGACGCGCTCTCGGTCAGAGAGATACCCCCGACGTCCTCTCTCATGCTCCTGGTGATGTACAGTGGAATAGTGTCTCGACCCTTGCCTCTGGGGAGAAATGTCGCGAGGGGAACGACTCCTGGAGCGGGGACGTGGAGGCGTGCAGCGCCTCGTGGGGGAGTATCTCGGAGAATAAGGTCGCGCTTCATATTGAACTGGCGACCGAGGTCTCTGTGAGTGTGGCCGAGGTGGTGATCTCGAAGGAGATCGGCGTCTCCTCTCATACCTCTCAGTTGAGTGGCGACGGTGAATCATTCTCCTCTGATGGTGGGAATCAGAGCTCTCTGAGGATGATGCAGGGCTTCTACGACGCCTCGGAGAACGCCGAGGTGAGCGTCCTTGGCGAGCTGGCGAACGTGCGGGTGCACGGTTTGGGCTCGTTGGAGGTGGCGGAGGTGGTACAGTGGTCTGTGAGACATGGCGCTCAACGGCCATGATTGTGGTGGCGAGTGCTGCCAACTGTCTCTCCACGGCAGTGAATCGCTCTTCTGGGATGACCACCAAATTTGACTGAACCTGCAAATTTTCAGGAACTGTGGAAGCTCCATTAGGAGCTGCTGGAGTGTTCATTTCTCCCACCATGGACGTTGCTGGAGCTGGAATTCTCTGTTCTGGAGTCTGGTTCTGCCTTGACCTCCTGGTTGTAGGCATGGCTCTTTGCTCAGTGTCCCCACAGACGGCGCCAAAAATGTTAGCTCTAAAATTGGATCAAGCCCCAATTTCAAGCAACACTTTAAATTTGTATTAGAGAGGGAAGAACAAGGAGCAGAAGATCAAAGAAGAAAACCAGAATCAAAAAGGAACACACAAAGATTTACGTGGAAAACCCCAAAATGTGGGAAAAAAACCACGATCCTCTTCTCAGAGGATGAATCCACTAGGCTTCTTCTGAAATTACAACTCAGAACTCCATGATCGAGCTCTGGAATGAAGAAAATGGAAGAAGAGAAGAAGGAGAAGATGGGAGCTTAGGTCTCAGGAAGCGTGAGGCCAGGATGCACGGGAATGAGATGAGCTACCGTTGAATTGGGGAGAGGGGTATTTATAGGGTTTTGGAGGTGGGGAGTCTTTGCTTGGAGAACAAGCTACTCAATTTGAGCACGTGAGTGCCAACTCAAAGATGCCACATTTCGAAATCCATTTCGATGTTTCTAGAAGCTTCTAGACTCAGTGGCTCCTCAACCGCTTAACTTGTCTCAGAATCGACTAGGCTTCTAGAAGGTCTTGAGTCACCACGTGTGGAAAATCGTTGGAGGAGTCGAGGGTAACACGCCTTCTTGCGAATTTCCGAGCTCCTCCTTGAGGACTTCGGAATTCATCATAATTTCCGAGGTGGAGGAGCTCGGCCGTAGAGAGAAAGTGAGCCCCGCACTGCAAGTTCCGTTACGTGGCAGCCACACTCCTGGATATATCTGTGTGCCACGTGTCCTTGTTCATAACCACCCTATCATATATATATATATATATATATATATATATATATAATTGAAGAAGAAGAAGATGCAATGCAATGGATGAAGACTAGGTAACATGATTAAATAGAATAATTGAAGAAGAAGAAGATGCAATGCAATGGATGAAGACTAGGTAACATGATTAAATAGAATAATTTGCAGGCACTTGCTTTTTTTCTGGCTATGAATTTCAACCAGCAATTAATATTAATTCTTAGGCATGCATGGTTCTCTTGCTTTAGAATCATTGAAACTGGTTTCCTTGTCATGTATCATTGGGGCACTTCACACTTTTCCTTGAAGATGAGATCACATCCCTCATCACACTCCACTTCCACAAACTTAATTAAAACTTCATATATATATATATATATCCATTAAAGACTACTACTTGAATAGATCATTAATTGCTCTGTGAGAGGCTTTAGAATATATACAACAAAGTTGAAAAATCATGTTGAGGCATGCAGTACTGAGCAATGAAGTAATTGGAACTGATCTCCTTTCAGCCCACCACATTTTGTTCTTGGTGGATAAGTTTAATACGTGAGCACATAACAAAAGCCAAACTTGGAAAAAAAAAAACAAAAAAACAAAGGAAAAAAGGTAGTGGATTTGAAGAAGTCAACTTTTACAAATTGATGGTTTTTTTCTTCTTCTTTTGGCTTCTTCTTAACAAGACTGGTGAATATCCTATTCTACAACTGAAATTATTGAAAGAAAACTAAAAGAAACATAAAGAAAACTTGATTTCTCATAACTAAAATTTTGAACTATAAAACTTCTCATAACTATTTTGTGGTTCTATAATTAAAAAATTGTTTATATATATTTTTTTTAAAAATTAACTATTCAAACAATTAAAATTAGTAGGCTTATATATATGAATTTCTAGCGTTTTTTCAAAAATTCACAATGTCAAACTCGCTATCATGCTTTGTAATCACATGTACCAAACTAACTCCTTAAAAACCAAGCTGAAGTTTTGATAAAAAAAATATATATATAAATTTATATTATAATGAAATAATAATTTATTTATTTGAATTTTATACCCATATATTAGCCAATTTATTAAATATTAAAAATTAATGTAAATCTGAGTACATATCTATACATCTATAGTTATGGACATATACCTTCAAAATATGACTATATCATCGCTCCTCTTTTATGATGACATTATTTACCTTTGGTATAAAGTTTTTGTTCACGAGTAAAAGTATTTTGAAATATACTTTAGTTATGGATACTTGCACTTAATTAAGTTGCAATGATATATGTTGATGCAAGAATTTGATGGAACCCTTGACTCAAGTCAACAATTGAATTTGTGGTTTAATTGGGGACCGATCGAGGTGAGATCAAGAAAGATCGGAAGAGAAAAACTCAAGAAAAGGAGAAATCGACACAAGATTTACGTGGAAACCCCTAAATCGGGGAGAAAACCACGGAGATCTCCATGATCGGAGATGAAATCTCTATCAAATCAAAGGGAATACAATTTTCAGGTGGTATATGAGTTTCAGGTGAGGCAGGGCTTCGCCAATCCTCTTGCCTCTCTCTTATTACACAGTGATGTCCCCTATTTATAGGCTTCAAACGGGGGGTGTTGCTTGGGGAGCAAGTCATCCAGAATAGGCCACGTGCGAGGTATAGACCTAGCTCCCAATAGGCCACGTGGATGCCAGCTGGAGTTAGTTAGCTTGACAGCTCACACTTCTTCTGGACGCTTCTAGATCGCCAGGCTGTAATTCAGTTGTACCCCAACGGTCTTCTCTTCTAGATGCGTCTAGATTGCCAGGGTGTCAAGTCCTTCAGGTTATGGTAATCCCCATTGGTTCGGGATGTCTGATATCTCCCGCGGGTCCGGAGGTATCGCTTCAAAGATATCTGAAGATGCGATCCATCTTTCAGAAATATATCCCGGCTATGGGGTCAAGAGGGGTCCCAAGAGATCATTGTAGTCGGTCGTGGTCGGGATTAATCCACGCCACAGCATCCGCTCTTGGTTTTACCCTCATCAATATATATATATATATATATATATATATATATATATATATATATATATATATAGGGCTGATATTAAAAGGCCGGTCGGATTACTATGCAAGCAAGGTCGCCTCCCATTTGGCCATTTATATATTGTTTTGAGAATTTCCAACAGTATGTCAATTTTCATACAATTTGAGAATTTGTAGAGTCTTCATCTTAACGGGTGAAAATTTATAAAAATCTTACTAGTTCAAAATTTCACCATTTAAGATGAAGACCCTACAAATTCCCAAATTGTATGAAATTGACATGCTAGCTTATTTTTCGATGTTCTTTCCATCCATATAATGGAAAGAGAGATCTCACTATCAATCATTGAATGTACAAGAGATCTTACAATGATTCCATGAATGGAAAGACATGAGAAAAAAGAGAATGGATCCTGATTCCAAATGGGCAGAGCTTCGCTGCTGGGATTCAACTTGTCTGAATGAGTTGTGGTCCTTGCCTTATAAACGCAGGTTGCGTGCTGAGCACGCTTCTCAATTTAGTCACGTATTTGCCAGCTGTCTGTCCAGCTAAGGGCCAGATAAGTGCCAGCTAATCGTTTGAGCTGTCTCCAGCTGTAACTTTTATAGAAGGCCAGGCTGTGTGCAGCTATATCACTTCTAGAAGGTTGGGGCCGATAAGAATAACCATCAGCCCAGGAGCACCTCTTATGATTGACACGTGTTGGTTTGATGGAGCCTTTTCCGATCCTGATGAGTTCTACAATGATCTTGATATATCGGGTTTATTCATCGGATCGGTAAGACATATTATATAGTGTTTGAGCTGATTTAGGTGAGTGGGCTATATCGGGATGATCAATCATGAATCAATGTGTTGGTACTAGAGGATCTTACTTTGTTACTTGGACATGTGGCTTGCTTGGATTAATGCCACATGTCCTATTACTTTCATCCCTATATATATATATATATATATATATATATATATATATATATATATATAATTTTTAATAATGTTTTTAGATATATTTTGATTTATCTATAAATTTCAAACAATATATAGATATGTATATATACTATTTAAAATTATATGCACATATATACATGTATTATGAAGATATATAAGATAATTTAAAAAGTATATATATATATATATATATATATATATATATATATATATATATATATATATATATATAATGTTTAAAATTTATAGATAAATCAAAATATATTTAAAAATATAGTTAATTAACTATTGGTCCCTGCTACAGTAACCAACTTCCCTATAGGTCCCTACCACTGTTCATAATATCCCCTAGGGTCATTGTGTGGGAACTTAGTGTAAATAGGGTGTTGGGTGTGTAGGGGAAAAAGGTGAACAGTGTATAAATAGTGTAGGGACCTATAATGAAGTTTCTCCTAAAAATATTATAAAAAATATAATATATATTTTATATATATAGAAGATTTAATATAGGTGTTAGGATTAGACGGTCGAATGTTTGACCGACCTGATCCTAACACCAGGGGCGGAGCTACATGGATGAGAAGGGGGGCAATTGCCCCCCTTGTCATCCAAAATTTTATTTAATATAATATAATATATTTCATATTCTATTATATAATATTATTTTATTATTTAAATTGCCCCCCATTGCTCTCTCAAATCTATCTTTTTGAACCTGATGCCATGTGGCAGTTGCAATATTTGGTTTTATTAAATTATAAATAAATTAATAAAGTAATGATAAAAAACAAATTTTAAAATAAAATAATATTTTAATATTTATTTTGACTCACAAATCACAATCCCAAATACACAGAGGATAGGTATTTTTTGCTCCTCCCGCTACAGGCGTGATGTTTTTCTTCATCTACAGAGCGACCAAATCCAAGTTTTGGTTTCCTTTTTTTTATCTTTTATTTTTTAATTATTTTGTTTTGTTTAATTACATCAATTATTTTTTCTTTGCTTTGTTGCTTGATTTGATTTTTTTTCTTTTACATTCAAAGAGGAGTTTTATTTTTATGGATTTAGTTTGAATATTCAATTTGAATTGAAAGAATTGATGTACGAAAAAGATTTAGATGATAAATCTTGATAATTTTAGTTTGGATATTCAATTGGTATGCCATCTTTCTCTCATCTTTGCATCCAATTAGGGTTTTTTTTGTTATTAAGATTCTAGGATTCCCATGATTCGATTCTTTCGCACCTTTCTAATTTTAGGATCTTATGTTGGATTTGGGTTAATTGGAATTAAGGTATAGGAATTTTAAGATTTATATTATTTTTTTTTTGCCCCCCTTATCAATAATTTCTGGCTCCGCCACTGCCTAACACCTCTCTCTCTCTCTCTATATATATATATATATATATAAGCTTTGGAAAAACAAAACTTTGTGTTTCATGATCAAAGTATGCATATTAATATGCTTATAGTTGTGTTTGATAATGGATTAAGAAGAAGGAATATAAGTTGCAAGAAGTTTGAAGATCAAGCTACTAATATATATTTTTACTGAGCGGTTGAACATTATTTCTTCTACTCCATGCAAAGATTGTTTGGAATTGAGGAAATCAAATTTAAAGGGGAATGTTGATGATAAATTTGATTCAATGCAATGAATTTATACATGCATTAAGCTTTTCTTTTGGACAATAAACTACATGAATTTTCAAGGAGAAAAGTGAGTTTTGTACTAATTAAATGGCATCTATTTTGATAAATATTTATGGAACCATGTGATGTCTTTTTAGGAAATGGCTTTGATACCACTTGATGGAAATGGGCTCTGATACTACTTTTTGAATTGCTCTGATACCATTTTGTTGGATAATGCAAAAAAAAAGTAGGAACATGAGAGAGATAATAGCAACACATACAAACCGCAGATCAGTTAAAAAATACCAAAGTTAATCAAACAAAAAAGAACTAAAAAAGAAGATAACTCATGTCCAAGCACAGTGACAATCTCCGCATCCAACCTGAAATGATCAAGAAGCCCGGTGAAAACCACAATCTTGCCACCCGGAATGCAATAGTCATTGACAGTTTTATATATATATCCCCATAGGAAAATTTTGTTGTCTCCTGTAGTAAGGATTGTACCTCCATGGAGTTTGAGATACTTGTGTCCTTGATGAGGAAGCCCCTAGTGCAAACCTTTGCATCCTGTTTTGTGGTGGATCAAAAAGAAAATGGTTCATACCCACAACCATGTAATGTTGTTACGCAATTACTTGATCAAACAACACACATTAACATTACCCCCACCACATTTGGTGTCGAAATATCTATAATAAATTAAAATGATAATTTATCTCATTTTGAACCTGAAACGAGTTTAGATTTCATTGAATATGGAGTCGTAATACGAAAGTACCATATCGTCGTGCTGCAGGTAGGGTCATGATAGATATTAACATAATCAAAGGGGTCATGATAGATATCAATATAATCAACAAGTACCTCCCAATTCAGTCCATCTAAATGCTCGTTTGTAGCATCAACCTCGAGCTCTGAACATCGGCCACTTACTCCTGCTAGGCTGCACCCGTTGATTATCGAGAATCTCATCATCTAAATTCCATCCATCTTTATTTCAGATTTTTGCCTCATCACCACCCAAAATTGCCAAAGGCGTGTCCTTGGACTTCTCAGGATCTACCACCCCTTTCTGAACATCCGAAGTATACCTGAGATCTCCCCATTGCAGTTGCTTGAGGCGGAGCCCTCGATGGAGGGCTTCATGATGTTCTTGTTAGAAATGACTCTGATACCTCTTATTAGAAATGCTCTGATACCATTTTGTTCGACAATTCAAAAAAGATACTAGGAAGAGGATTATATAAAAAAAAAAACACTTTTATTAAACTCTTAACCTCAAAACTCTTCACCTCTTTTCCTCTTTTTACTCTTAACAAAACACAATCAACTAAGCCCAATATATAGGCGTTACAAAAGCCTCTTCATATACCCTCATAATTGCTAAATTTTCACAATCCAAACAACTCTTCATTCTTTAAGATTCAATATAATAACTCTTCATTTTTCATAAACTGTTAACTTTCTAGTTAATTAAATATTTAAGTTTACCTTTTTCCAAGAATCCTTGTAGATGAGGCGGACGCGAATACTATCGGGGTGGGTGGTGGGGAGGATCTTGCCCTTGAGAATATCATTGAGCTGTTGGAACTGGTGCTCCCCGATCTTGCGCTCAATGGAAGGAGAGACGAGGACGAAGTGGGCGCACTTCGTATATTGCACGGTCTCTAGATGGCTGTAATAGATGGTGACGATGGTGTTGTCTCCGAGAATGACGACAAGAAGGATTGTGTGGGGATTATAATGCTAGGGGTAGATGCGAAAGTGATGGAGGCTGGCGCAATCTTGCTGAATCTAAGGATTTGGAAAATGGACCTTGGAGAAGATAGAATGGTTGGCAGGTTTGTTGGCGATGTTGGCGAATCTAAGGATGATGGGTTTATTGGTGATGCTGGCGAATCTGGGGACGACAATGACGATTGTGGCGTTGGTGGCAATTTCGACAGTGGTATATGTCGGAGTACAATCTCAAGTAGGTAGCTTTACTTGAGAAATCTACATTATGTTTCATGGATGCCATGTGTGCTAATAGAATGTTATGACCTAATCTATGTTTAAAAGTGAAACCAGATCTGATCTCTAAAGTTCTTTAACGTTTTTCTTCTTTTCATATTTTTATGTATTTGTGAAATGTTGAGTCCTTAATCCTAATGTGAAGCCTAGGCTGACTGAGTGCAACATTCAATGTTATTCTGTGATGATATTATTTGATGCAAGGAATTGAGTACACTGATATATTATAGAATCATTTTTGGCTGAGCTTTGTGTCACAAACCTTTTGTGAACTCACTACCATTCCTATTGCATCCATGTGTGTCTGGGTCAGATGACTGACTAATTTATGCATCTTCTCATCTTTTGACTCACCTTTTATTTGGAGGAATGCCTACAAAAGACTATCTTTAAAGTGCGTGCCAACCACAATCAGATTTTCCTTTAGCATAAAATTTATTTATGATTATATGATTAGTATTGCAGGAGAGATGTCTCAGGCTTTTAAAAGGTTAATGGCGCATAACTCCCTTTAATCTATTTAGATCACCAAAAAAAATCAGAATTAACAAGAAAAATTACACAAAAAAATAGATCAAAATGAGAATACATATTTAAAATAGGACAAAATAAATGTTTACATGAATATTCAAAATGACCCAAAAGGATAGTATAAACAACATTAATGTTTGAACATTGACGTCCGGAATATCCGAAGCGTACCTGATATCTCTCTCGTTGAGGCGGAGCCCTCGATGGAGGTCTTTCGTGATGTCCTTGTTGGAAATGACTCTGATACCACTTGTCAGAAATGCTCTGATACCACTTTGATGAAGAATATCAAAGAGATTGTAGGAATAGGAATAGTATTATATATAAAAAAAACACTTCTATTAAATTTATTAACTTCAAAACTCTTCACTATTTTCCTTTTTTTCCTCTTAACAAAACATAATCAACTAAGCTCAATGTATAGCCGTTACAAAAATCTCTCATATACAATTATAATTGCTAATCTTTCACATTCTAAGACAACTCTTCATTCTCAAGACACACGGTTTATGTAGTTGATCACACACTGTTTTTTAATGTTTGTGTAGTTGATCACACCTAAAATTTTGAACCATCAAACTTTTCTATAGAATTTGTAGGCTTATATATGTGATTTGAAATCACATGCTTTGTGATCACATGTACCAAGCCCACACGTATTTTAGCCTACAAATTACTATAGTGAAATAATAATTTATTTATTTGAATTTCATACGCATATATTTGCCGATTTATTTTATTTTTTAATATAAAGTTTTATTCATGGGTAAAAGTATTTTGAAATATACTCATAATTATGGATACTTTATACTTGCACTTAAGTTAGATACCATGAGTTAATGAAAGATTTTTCTTTAGTTTCAATTGTGATTAATTTATGGGGCACTTAATGGAATACACCATCTATAACTTGGTTGAACCTAATTTCATGTTAACTTTGGATTATATTTTCAACAATTAATTGTGACATGATCAACTTGACAGTCAAAGTATGTTGTAACTACATTTTGTGTGTATATGCCATCTCAACTTTTGTTTAGAAGAGTATATATATAGACAACAAATCGACTCAAACTTTGGAAAAAAGAAACTCAATCAGTGTTTCATGATCAAAGTATGCATATTAATATTTTTACCGAACCCTTGAAACATAACTTCTACTCATTGGAGTTGAGAAAATCAAATTTAAAGGGGAATGTAATCGGATGATAAATTTTATTCAATGCAATGAATTAAGCTAAATATTTGTTTTGAACAATAAACTACATGAGCTTTGCAGGGAGAGACAGTGGGTTTGTAATATATTAATGGCGCATACATTTCGATAAATACTTAGGAAACTATGTGTTATTAGCACCGCAATTTGAAAAGCACATACAAGAAAGTTGAAATAAGATTACAATTAGCCAACCTGCTTTGTTTACAGGAGGGAAACTGGATACTTCAGGTGTAACAACTTGTTTTTTTTTTATTTATCGAAAAATGTACATACCACATTCATTTATTTAATAATAAGCACCAACTTGTTCAAGAGAAGTTTAAGCCAAATAAGGTGGCAACAAAGAATATATATATATATATATATATATATATATATATATATATATATATATATATATATATATATTGTTGACTATGAAAATGGGGATCGCCTCGAGATCAACCCCAATTCCAAATCAACTGTTAAATTTGTTTGATTAGTTGGGATTTGAGCAGAGAGAAAGTAGAGAGTAGATCAATCAATCAAGAGATAGAGGCGGAGATATAACGTGGAAAACCCTTATTCGGGAAAAACCACGGAGAAAGAAGAAGAATTCTCATTAATTTGGGCTTTGAAAGCCATTTACAAGTGGAAAATGGAAAAAGGTGGATCAATTCTCAGTGAAGCAGAGCTTCGCTGTCTCAAGTGTCATGCCCCTGAATGAGCGGGGGTCACTGCCTTTTATAGGCTTCGGTGGCTTGGAGAAGAAGCTTGGAGTTTCGACACGTGTCTTATTCAATTAGACCACGTGCTAAGTTGCCAAGTAACTCTCTAGATGAGTTCCGTTAAGTGCTGAGCTGGATGACAGCTGTGATCCTTCTAGGTCTTCGCAGGAACTGGAGGCGCGCCGATGAGCTGGAACATATTCTGAATGGAAACGGTGAAGAGTGTTTCCGGTGTGATAGATCGGAGTCAACTTCCGATATGTGCTGCATTATCAACTTATCGGATCAATCTTATCCATATATTCTCTGGAGGGTCCGATATGATACAATAATTTTGGTTTAAAGCGATACAAGCCAATCCACCATGGGCCGGCCCATTTTTTATAAGGGACCTTATGATGTTGATACGTGGACAGTTCTGATGTGTTCCACGTGTCTCACCATCTTTCTCCCTATATATATATATATATATATATATATATATATATATATATATATATATATATATATATATATAACGAGCAACAAAATCAGTCAACCGAAGACACGTCCAACAAAGTGAGAAAATTTGATATTTGAAGAGGAGTTGGCAGCAATAATATTGCATGAAGGACTAACCAACCTAACTCAGAGGGGGAACACTGGAGTCTTGATCTTAACAGACAACAAATATATCAAGTACATAACTATGAGACCAAGTAGCTAGATACCTAGACATTAAAGCTGAACATAGTACCAATTAAGTTGAGAGTACAAGGAAGTGAACAAATGTATGATAACATGGAAAAAACTAGCAGATTTCTCTGGATGCACAGGTAATACATACAAGTAAACAGCTAGATATATAACTAATTGAGCCTTATTATTGATAAGATTGTTTTCATATTACATGATAACCTTCCTACTCTATCAAGTTAATTACTTACATGATTCGTCCATTCATTTTCTAGTTAATTTTTCACCAGTTAAATATCATCTTTCTAGCTGATTATAGAGTAAGCATGCAATGAAACACTGGCATTACATTGAACCCAGGATTGTACACCAAGAAATTAACTAATAGAGAACTAATACCAATGGAACAGTGATCAGATCAAGCAACAGCAAGCCACAATAAAATTAAACTGATCTTGTAGATAACACAGGCAAATCTATTTTTTTTTTCTGAAAAATGGTCCTTAATTTTGCAGATAAATAAGCATTAATTTGCATCCATTCTTAATCAACCCCAAAATCACCACAAAACACTAGCGTTTGTGGTTGTACTTCCTGCTAGCTAGCTAGTTCTCAAGCTAGACAAAATGTTCGACGTCGTCCTCAAAGTGATAACACTAGTACATGGGCGGTGGGGGTGGCGGAGGAACTGGCAGACAATTTGCGGCCCCTAAAGCCGAGGTCCCAGCAGCCGTCTGGCTCCGCGCAAGGTGACAGAGCTGACGGAGCTTCGTCGGGACATACCAAATGGCAAGACGAGGATGAGCATTGAAAACAGCATCAATGTCCCAGCCATGGCGTGCGGCGATGGCCACCAGTGGCTTATAACAAGCCTGGCGCCATGCTCCAACGTTCTCTCCACGCTCCTTGTACGCCCGGCGCAACGCGTTGGATACCTCCTCATCCAAGCAATGCAACGCGTAGCAATGCACGTAGTGCCTCATCTTCGGCTTGTTTATGTAGCTGGCCCCTGCCTTCTTTGCATACCTAAACACCTGGTTCGTCACCTGATGATATTTTTAACAGTTAAACAGTTGTTAACCGTTAGGAAACAAAGATTTTAACGACATGTAATGGGGAACTGACACGTGGTTGCATAGGTTTGAATCACGAGTCCCGAGGCACACGTGGGAACTGAAGCATGCGTCACGTCACAGTTGACGTGGGTTAGGGTTAGGGTTAGGGTTACCTTGGTGGGGCACTTGTCGCCCCGTTCCTTGGCGATGGCTTGGACCTCGAGCAGGAAATCACGGCACTGATCGTAAAGATGGAAGAGATAATCCAGGCCGTTCTTTTTAGCGCGAGCGACCTCGCCGGGTTCGGTGACGATGAACGGGTGCTCACGTTGACGTTCTCCGACGGCACACCCGAATCCGCCACCGCTGCCCTCGGACTCCGAATCCGAATCCGAGTACTCCTCTCCGTGAGGCTTCTTCTTCTTGGATCTCTTGCTGTTCGTGCTCCGCTTCTGTTGCTTCCCTTTGTTGCCGCCTCTCCGGCCACCCGCTTCTCCGCCGCTCCCGGCGGCTTCTCTGTCTTGCTGCACCGGCTCTTCCGAAAGTCCTACAATATTTACAAAAGCTTTAGAGGTTGAGAAGAGCTAGAGAAAGAGAGATGCATAAATATATATAGATATGGACCTTCTTGGGAGAGAGCATCAAGAGCATGAGGATGGTCCTGAGAGAGAAGAAGCAATGGCCGGCCAACACCAGCTCCGGTGACATGCTGGTGTTGAAACTGAAGACCTTGCTGAATTCTCAGTGACTCGAGTCGGCGGCGCTCTGCCCGGAGTGCTGCTTTTATGCCGTAGCGCTCACCGACGAGTAAGTCCCACCGGAAAAGATGGGCTAGGGCTGCCATCATGTCATCGACTTCCTCCTCTCTCATCCCCGCCAACGTGCTCGCTGTGAACCCTAGCTCGCCCATCCTTGCCACCGTGGCCCCCCGCACACCATATCCCTCAAAAACCTCTTCTAGCTCTCGAGCTCTCTCCGACGGCTCATGGTGGTGCTGCGGCGGTGGCGCCGTGGGTACACGAGGGTCCCACCTGAACTTGTTCGCCGAGAATGCGTCCCCGGGGTCCATATAATCTAACTTCTAAAGCTCTCTCTTTCTCTCTGTTTCTCTGCAGGGCTTGTTATGGTTTCACTAGTATATATGCAATGTAACTACTTTGCAAATAGGCCCCTTAAGTTAACTATCAATGTCATTCAGCTGCAGGCGGAGCATGTTTGACCAAGCACAAGGTCAAGCAGTCAACCCAAAGAGCACAAAAAGATCACACCTTCTCTTTTTGTCACCATGTGTGGGGTACCAGTTAGATAGAAGGGACGTGGAGGTACACTTGAAGTGAGGAAACGACAAGTATGAGTATCTTGGGAAGTGTTGTGGAGGGTACGATGAGCGCGAGGGGAGTGGTGGGAATGAAGGAAAAGCTCGTTACGTGGCTTTTAATGAATGCATGATGGAACTATTCATGCATGCGCTGGTACTCACGTATCGGAGCTGCAGGCCTACTGCAGCAACTTAGAACAGAGCATCCACTGGAGCTCTGTGAGTCCACTGAGACGATTCTTATCTTTGATCATAGCACTGAGTAAAAGGATAAGACTATAGGCTGCTATAAGCTGTAAGCCTGTTGAGTGAGAACTCTTTTGCAAAGCTTGCATGAAATGAATGTAGTCTAAAGAGAGAGAGAGAGAGAGAGAGTCAGAAAGGCTGGCAATGGGTGTGGTTGGTCTGAGTTCATTGGAGATTGGTTTGGGTAATAGAAAAATTAAGTAAGATAGAGGTGCAGATATGGAAGGCAGTGATTGGACTGATCGAGAAGTTGTGTTTGAGGGTGATGGTGATTATATAGAAATTGGCAGGCGCTGTTCAGCAATCAGATCAGCTGGCAGGCGTTGTCACGTAGCCGTTCAACATCTTGACTTTTCTAGTTCAACACGTTGCCACTGCCCAAGTCTACGTGGCAACTTTTTAACCAAATGACTGCACTTATTTATTTCTCGTTTTCTGGACCGAAAAAAAAAAGTAAAAATCAATTAAGTCTTTGTTTAATTGTTTCGCCTTCTGTGGGGATCGAACCCACGACCACATGGTTAAAAGCCATGCGCTCTACCACTGAGCTAAGAAGGCAATTGTGATGTTTTTTTGGCAATTGTAATAACCTACATGACAGATTTAGTCAGGGGCTTCTTGTTAATAATACAGTTTATATGAATAGATTACACATAATCTGAAACTATATTGATTGAAGAACACTACTAGTAAACAAGAACTGCTAAGTAACTAGTTTCTGGATTCTTCAACAGGAATCAGTTTGAGTTTTCCACCATATTTCTCAGGGAGCTGATCCTCATCAATGTCTTCCAACAGTGTAGCTTTAAGTTCCTTGTCCTCAACTAAGATGAACTGCATGCCAATGAGAAAGGCATCCCTCATGTCATGTATCACATTGCATTCATTTTCCCACAGGAAATAGTGAAAATTAAGAATTTTAAGCATCAAACCTTCTTCTTAGAGTTATCATCTATAAAAGGGTATATGATCTTCCAAGCTTTCATGAAGATGTATGGTACATGCACTAGAAACACCTTCCCAAGCCTTTCAGGGTAGTTGTTCTGTCACAACATTTAACATTGATTTAAGGTTAAAGCATAACAAAGTTTAAGATTAACACACTGTTAACTAGCTATGAGAATAGCTTAGTAAGTTAATTAATCCAGTGTTCCATCCAAACTATATAATTACCTGCAGAATATCAAGACCTGCAAGGTATCCACGAATATCACAATTTGAGTATCCCCAGCCTTGAAGATCAGCAATGATAGTGAACTTCTCCTGTCCTCCTTGCATTCTGCAGTAATTAGACAAGACAAAACTCAATGGCACCAAAAGTTCTCATAAATGTACCACTATTTGCCATATATATATAGTTTCACATTCAATAGACAGCTTGAATGTCCGTATTCAATTTTCAGCAGACATGTTTAATAAGATCATTCAAACAAACACCAAACTGTTGTCAAATCTGCTCGATCGAGCAGTAACTTGTCATGGATAACATACCTGAAACAAAGACTGTCAATCAGGTAGACACACAGACCTGCAAGAGACTGTTTGTGTGAGGACATACATACAGATGTTTCTCATGTTGATACATTAATGAGCATCGATCAGTAAACTTACGCTTGAACTCATTTAGATCCTTTTTGTAGTGTCTATTGCCAATGAAAACTCCAATTGGGCGCCCCTTCTTGTCATATCCTTGCATGAATGCTTTCTTCTGTGCAAGCTCACTCTGTATTTCTGATTCTGAGATGAAACCATTTGGGACAGCTTCTCGCCTCCATTTCAGATACTTGAGGAAGAAAGAAGAGGCCTTCTCTATATCCTGATTTCGGGCTCTCAAAAATCTTCTGAGCATCAAATTGTCTTCATCCTGTACATATATAGGGATGTTGAACATGAAATTAGCAATTTATAAGACACAGATCTGAACATTGACAAAAACTAAGTTGAATTCCAGAAGAATAAAAATCTCAAACAAATAAGCATCCATATTCACACACAAAGACTGGTCCATATAAAAGAGCAAACTCACACTCAAAGATGAGAAAGGTGAAGAAAAGAAAGGTTTTTTTTTAATGGCTATTGTTTCCATTCTTGCCTGATATATATAACTCAAACAACTCGGAAACTGATTAATTTGGTATGATTTGCAAACTAAGAAGTAATATTCCTTCAAAACCACATAAAACCAGTAACAAAAACAAGAAAACCAGATGAAAGAAAGGAAACATTAAAAAAGAGAACCTTGGCAGCAGGGTCCTGGTCCTCCACCAAGGCCCTCATTTGAGCCACCTTCTTCCACTCAACCTCATCACCACCACCCATTGGAGACCCCTCTGAACCCATATCAATCACAAAATTGTTTCAAGTATAGTAGGAGAAGAAACAGGGGAATGAGAAAATTAAATAGGCTTTTTAGAGGGCAAGATGCCAGAATGTAGATTCGAAGAAGAAGAGGAAAAGGTTCCAAAACAAGCTCAGCTATTGCTTCTGACCAATAGCAGCTTAACATGATTCATTCACGAATCAGTAATATAATTATTTAATGATTTTTTTATATCGAATGTGTCTCACATTGAGTTTTACTTTAATAAAAAAGGAACAATTAAAATGGTGATCACCTACCAAAGAGCTCTTGGCTTAACGGTATAGCCCTTTTGTGAGGGGTTCGATTTGAAAAAGTCCTGGTTTTGAATCCCCACTGTGGGAGGTGAGGATGTAAGGAGTGGGCCACCCAGTGGGGCAACCCATATGGCACAAAGTTTTCTCTGTGCTGGATCATAGTAAATCGGATGATAAAAACGTGTACCGAGTGAAACCTTAGGACGGTAAAAACGTGCATCGAGTTAAATCGGGTTAAAACCGAAACCCTTGCACTCATCCATTAACTGATCCTTGTGAGGAGGCTTGTTGTCTTAATTAAATAAAAAAAATGGTGATCACCTGCTGGCATGTTGCAGAGCTTTTAGAAAAGTTGCCAAAACAATTAAAATGTGTCCATTGATGTACTCCACTCTCAAAGGTCAAAAAAAAAAAAAAAACAAATATGAATAAAACTGAAGACTTTTTTTTTTTCCTTTGTGGCTGAATCTGAGGATGAAGACAATAATTAAAAACATGATAAATATTCAAGAGAGTAACTTTCCCTTAAAATATTTAGGTTCCAGGATTTCCCCATATAGACTACACAATACGTAGGGGGCAGAGGCCGGTTAATCGGGCCCATCAGGCCTAACCCGTCGGTTCTAGGTTGGCTAAAGCTGACCCGGAACCGGCCAGAGCTATATTGATGACCCGACATTCCGAGATGACCCGATGGGTCACGGGTCACTGGTCACCTTAAAATGACCTGGAACTCACCTGTGCCACCCTCTAGAGGGTGGGTTGGGCGTGAATCACGGCTCACAGTGCCTACCAATGGTTTTTTTTAAAAAAATAATAAAAACTAATAAATAAATAAAAAACAACCCTAATTATGGGATCGAAAATACCCGCCTGACATCGTGTCTGTGAAGAGACACCAGGCGATACATCGAATCACAAATGTTGTATTTGTTTTGTGGGTTCTTCCATTCCTAATAGAGGCAAGCCTCTATTATTAATTACCCCATACGAAGTCTTGGGAACATCTGATTAAGGGCAAGAGTACAAGTAGAGGCAATGAAAATAATTTATTTATTGCAGAACATAATTGTTTATTACATATGGATATATGTATTCACATCTTATTTATTTATTTATTTATTTATTACGATGCCGCCTTGTATGCCTCGCCACCGCCCTTTGAACTTATGCTGCTATATTGCCGCCTTAGGATACGCATCCCATTACAGCCGTGATGTTTGCACCATTTCGCTTAATCAAGAAATGTTACCACATTTGCTAACGGCCCACAAATAAACCCACGCAACCTGCCAGCTTTGGAAAGACCCGTAAATCTGTACCAACTGGTCCACCAAAAGGGGTTGTACCATATATAGTTGGAAAGCCCAGGATGTCTAGTTTCCAATGCCGCAAATTTCGCCCCGATCGAAGTTTTCTAGCAAAAGTTATCAGTATTTGGATGAAGGGTAGTCAAGCTGGCAGAATCGCAGCAATTGACCTCTCTTTCCATTAAAATATGTACCAACTAGGCCGCCGAAGGGAGTTGTACCATACATGGTTGGAAAGCTCTGGATGTCTAGTTTCCAATGCCGCAAGTTTCACCTCAATCGGAATTTTTTGGCAAGAGTTATCGATGTTTGAATGGAGGGTGGTCAGATTGGCAAAATTGCAGAAATTGACTTCCTTCTCTCTTTTTCTTGTTTTGCAGCCAAATTCTTCATTTTTATCCCTTGATTTTTCAGTGCAATGCCTAGCATTCATGAGTTTCTTCGCTTCGAGAGTAGCCGCACCATGTTTCATGGCCAACAAAGAGCATATTGAGTATTGAGAATTTGATCTCTTATGAGGTTATCTTCTTCAAATCATTCATATCCCCATATATTTATATGCCCCATAGCACTATGTAGCTTTCACATCTCATATACCAAATATTTTATATTCTCCTTCTTTCAAAATTAAGTTGATATCTCCAAATCATATCCAATGTTTCACTTTTTATCCAGCTTTGAAACAAGTGGATGCATAATCATCAAATTAATAGGCCCAGCTCTTATTCCGAGAAGTATCATTGTCTATCAAAGACCCATCATTTATAATTGCACAAAATGTTTTCAGCTTCTGTAAAAAGGGATTTCTGAGTTAACTAAATCAGAGACAAAATAGGTAGACATTATACTCTTTGTTGAACTATGGACAGCTTCCTTTCTAGTACAACAATTTTTAATCTCCAGTGAATGCATAACACAAGCATAAAGAGCCACTTCTTGTTGCCATTTGACAGTTTGAGAACTGTGCATGACTTGAATCTTGAGCTGAACCATCCTTCGGATTCGATAGAGTGTCGATTGCATATAAATAATCCCTTTGAATCAATGTAATTCAGCACTCATTCCAACTATTAGGTATTAATTTTGAAGTGAGCTTAGTTTTTGTTCATTCTTTCTTTCATTTCCCTTCTTGCAGAGCTGCAATTTCTCTTCTTCTTCAATGTTACTGTTAGAATCTAGTAAGCTCATATCAACAAATTGTTTGTTAGCAGAGGAATCAAAGCTGACTTTTGTTCATGGGAAATTGATTGATGATGGGAATTGCATTCTTCAAGTGAGATCTCTTTCACTGGGTCAAATGGATCTATATTTGACAAGTTTAGTGCTATGTTTGTTGTTGTTACTTGATTGAGCGGTTTCAGCAGCATGACCAGAACCAAGCTGTAGCAGGGTTGCAGTAAACCATGTCGAGTGCTCACTTGAAACTCAAAGCTGCTTTTCAGCGTCAGAAAGAAATTTTAGTGCTTGTTGTAACCTCTCCAGTTCAGATTCGGTCAAACTTTGTCCACCAAGAACTGTAGTTCTATTTAGTGAGTTTGCAAGCCGGTAAGTTCCAGCAATAATGTCCATTATAAGTGCAGCCAATTGAGATACCAGAATCCATCAGCTCTCGAAACCTTTTTACAGTCTCATAGCTATCTCCAGAAAATCAAGTAATTTCTCCTCTGAGACAACTCCAACAAGATCATTTACAAGAGCTGTAGTGATCTTTTGCCAAGCAAACTCAATTGGTCCAATATTGTCTCTGCATCACGAAATGAACCATCTGAATTAATTTGAAGCTATTAAGTCCAAAGCATCCAATTCAACCTCTAGGTTTTCTTCAACAGAAAGCTTCCTTGCTCCATAGCAAAGAACTCAAAGATCGACAGCCTACAACCCCAAATTTCTAGCCGGCTAGAATCAACAAAGAAATTTCAAAGCAGCCTTCAAAGAAGAATCCCATCTTCATAGCAATGTTAATTTGTTCTTGAATTTGCAGCCTCCAATGAGGTGCCTGTCTGCCATTTACCATCATCATCGATATCATTGTCATCTGCCAGGCTACCAGCACCATCTTTCTTCCTTACAATAGGAGTGACAGCTTCATATTAGCATCTTCTTTCCCTTCTTGACAAGCTTCATCAGTACCACAGCAGCATCACAGCAAGGCGGTGGCGCAACAGGTCAGCAGCAGCAACAACATCTGCAGCAGAGTCATTAGCATTGTCGCAACAATCTTCTTCTTGAAATGGCATCACAGCAGCGGCACCTCAGCAATCTTCTTCTTGAAATAGCGGCACAGCAACGCAGCAGTGGATCATCAAGCAACAGCAGCAGCCTAAACAGCAACGGCAGCAGCTCCAAACAGCAACAGGTTCAGCGATGCAACAGCTTCATAGCAACGGCAACAACAAAATCAGCAGCAGCACAGATTCTTTGCAGCAACACACAGAACTGGGCAGCAGCAACTTCAGGGCTTCTGCAGCAACAACGCGGCAGCTCCAAATTTGCACAACGGGCAGTAATTTCAGCAGCAACCCAATGGTGACAACAATAACTTCAGGGCTTCTGCAGCAACAAATTCGGCACGATAACGCAACTTTAGTCTCCAGCAGCGGCATCAAGTTTGGGTGCTGGAGGAGGGGCGTGCGAGGTAGATTAGCAGATCTGGGCGAAGGCGTGTGCAGGCCTGCAGGCTGGGCAGAGGTGTGTGCGCGCCTGTGCTCGTTTGTGAGCGCCTGTATGCGCCTGCAGGTTGGGCGGAGGCGTGTGCAGGCCTGTGCGCGCCTGTGTGCGCCTGCGGGTTGGGCAGAGGCGTGTGCAGGCCTGTGCGCACCTGCAGGTTGGGCGGAGGCGTGTGCAGGCCTATAGGCTGGTTAGAGGTGTGTGCAGGCCTCGCGGCGCTGCCTGCCTGAGCGCCTGTGCGCTCGCAGTTGGGCGGAGGCGCAGTGCAGAACCGGGCAAAGGTGTGTGCAGGTTCCAACAAGGGAGCGACGGCTGCGACAGGCGGCAGGCGGGGCTTGGGCAGATCTGCGGCGACGAGGCGATGCTGGATCAGAGGCTTGGGCAAAGGTGCAGCCTTGGGCACTCTATTGGTAGTGGGAGCAGCGGCAGATCTGGTAGCTTGGTGTCAGAAGGCTTCAGCATGGGTCGATCGGCGATGGATCAGCAACATAGGGCTTCAGTAGCTCAACGGCACAGAAGATGCTTCCCCTTTTGGCGGCGGTGGTTGGCGATGCAGGAGCTACAGGGTGGCGTCAGGCGTGGAGGAGCGGCGGCTTTAGCAACACAGTAGAGGGGCGAACCAGCTTCTCTTCTTTATCTAGTATGTATATAATATAGGTTATAAAGTGTATAGGTAGTACCTCACTGATTCTTCACTATTCTCCTTTCCCTTCAATTGTCTCTTCGATTTCTTCTTTGTCGGTCTCCTCTGATTGCCTTATCTATCTCTGTCCTTCTTTTCTCCAGAAGCTATCCGCCCCTTATTTATTTCCTTCAAAAACAATCTCCTCCGTAAAATCATAGCTAACCTCGAATATCGCGTAGGGATCAGACTAAGAATTTGACCATGATAAGATCAAAGATCAACGACATTTGAATTTTGATCTTATCTCGTTATATATATACATTATTTATTTATTTATAATTTTTTTAAAAAAATATATCATTTTTTTGCCTCGGGATGTGTGTTTTTTCAACCATCTCAAGATTTGCATTCTTTGAGTTGCCTCGAGATATGCTCTAGGATGTGATTGCCTCGAGATCTGTTCTCAGACGATCTTTGGATTTTGAGATTGCCTCGAGATATGTGTTCTCGGGCTATCTTTGGATTTAAGATTGCCTCGGGCTTGCCTCGGGATTTGTGCCTTTGGCCCCAAGATGCAACCAAATGATTTATCAACCCTCCTTTTTTTCATAAATATCCTAAATATATCAAGATTGTGATATATATGAAGTCTATTTAAATTGGAACTTAAATCCTATTAGGATTGGGACATGTATTTTTTATATATAAACACTAATATCATCTTCTTCTCCAAAACACTAACCCTAACCCCGATCTTAGTCTCCGGGCACCTGGGCCTTGTCGGCTCCGCTATCAGCTACCTCCACGACGGTATCCACCCTCCCTCCTCCGACGACAACTCCAACTCCTGGTTCATCTCTGGATTCCTCACCACTGGCCCCACCTAGTCGTCTCCAATCTCCTCCTATCCCAACATCCAGGGCCCGATAACCTCTGGTACCATGACCACACCATGGGCCTCACCCACGTCAACCTTCTCGTTGACTTGATTAGCGTCTATGCCCTCAATGACCCCGCCATCAAATCCCCTCCCTCCTTCCACTAGGGATCTCCAGCCCATCGTCTTCCATCGCAGCTTCCGCATCGACAGCTCCATCTACATGAACTCCACCGGCAACAACCCCTCCATCCACCCGCAACGGTAGTCAGAGTACTTCGACGATGCTATCATCATCAACGCCAAAGCCTTTTGGGTGGCGGGCTCGGCAGGTCAACTTGTCGAATTGCTAGGTCACTGGTTGGAAAAACCCCAACCCGTAATCGACCCACTACTGTAGAGCTCGATTACAGTTTTTTGACCCGGCTTGCCTGGTCGACTGACCCGAGGGATTTCACCAGGCCAATTTTCGACCAGGATGGGTTAAAACCAGGACTGTGCCCCCCTCTACACAGTAGTATCTTCAAAGACCTAATATACAAGGTGGAGAAGAAACTAACAGATTGGAAATCATTACAATTAGCTGTGGTTGGAAGAGTCACATTAATTAATTCAGTGATTATCTCAATCCCAATCTTTGGATTAAGTACTTTTGCCATTCCTAACTCAGTCTTAGAGAGTATCTCAAGTCAAGCCATGAGGTTCTTATTTGGGGAAACAACAATGTCAATAAAATACATCTTATTGGCAAGAGCACAATAACAAAGCCCAAAGCTGAGGGTGCTCTTGGTATCAAAGACCTCAAAACCATGAAAACAACTCTGCTTATCTCAGTAGTGCTTCACTCCCTCTGCTTATCCTTTAAAGATAGGTGAATGGGTCAGTTGGGAAGGGTGGAGACTCCAGGTCAGTTGGGGAGGGTGGCAGCTCCGGTTCAATTGGGGAGGGTGGCGATTCCGGGTCAGTTGGGGAGGTTGGCGACTCAGGTTCAGTTAGGGATGGTGGCGTTGGTAGCCAGTCGCACATGTCGGATAACCTGCTCAATGAATGCCTTGACAGCCTTTGCTAACTTTTTCAACGCCTCCATTCAAGACATAATACCCATGAAATCATAAATAAATTTTTTCATTTAATCTAAATTAAATTTGGCAATAGTAACTATTCAAGTACCCATGGAGGCTGAGAAGCAACTTTAAAGTATTGGAGTTTAAAAGCCTTGAATAATAAAGAAAGACTCATTATAGAATAATTCCATATTTAAAAAACACTTATATACATCGCAAGGAAAAGTATCATCGCAGTGATAGAGGAGAGATATCTCAACATCGATCTAAAGGTAGCACAAACCCTAAAAACAAATAACAATGGCAGAGCTTCACCTGAAAACCCTGGATCCATAGACTCGGTGTGGGAGTGGGAGTGGGAGCGGGAGGCAAGAGAGACGAGAGAAATGCAAATGAGGCTACTATTTTATGGAAAAGTTGGACAATGAAATGGGGTTGGAAATGGAAAATAAAAAACGCCAAAAAGTCATTTTCTACTCTTGGAAAACGACGGTGGCATGGTTATAGGGTTTTTTCAGTGGAAAATGGAAGGAAGAAGGTAAGAATTTTCTGTGTTTTTCCTAAGAGGAAAACAACTCTATTTATAGGGTTTTTTTTTCCCAAATCTCTCAAGTTAATGCCCTAACTTGAGATAAAACTTTACAAGAAGAAGATCAATCCAAGAAACACAAATAACTAAAGTCCTACAAACTGTAGAATTTTTCTCATCCTCTTCTCCCTTAATGGTCCTTGGGGATCTCATTTCTAGAACAACTCGAAATTTCTCAGGATTCGCTTCAATACCGAAATTTGGCTCTGATACCACTATGTTGGAAATGCTCTAATACCATTTTACTCGGATGTGGGAGTGGGAGTGGGAGTGGGAGTGGGAGCGGGAAGCGGGAGAGAGAAAAATGCAAATGAGGCTACCATTTATAGGGTGATAGGCAACAACGTGGGGACCACGCCAAGAGGAATCTTTTTCTTTGAGCAATGATATATATCTCAATGGGTTATTCCTTATATTAAATGACATTCACTAAGTCCGAGAGTAATTCTAGCATCAGATCCTTATTTCTCCATTTCTATATGTTGCGATGATGTTGAGATTTCACTGTTTTCACTATGGCACTCCCCCACCCTCCTCATTCTCCATCTCTGTCACACGCAGTCTTCAAGTAAACCTAAGAGTAATTATAGCTTCAGATCCTTATTTCTCAATTTCTATATGCTGCGATGATGTTGAGATTTCACTATTTTCACTCCTCCACCCTGCTCATTCTCCATCCCTCTCACGCTCTATCTTCAAATAAGTCCGAGAGTAATTCTAGCTTCAGATTCTTATTTCTCCATTTCTACATGATGCGATGATGTTGAGATCTCTTCATCCTAGTGTGTTTTCTTGGCATTATTTCATTGTTTTCACTATAGCATGATAATCAGCTATTTTTCTAGATTAGTTTTATATGATGGTGATACACCCCTAGAGGAGGAGGGTACCGGTAAACGCTACTTCGAGTGAGCGTGGACTCCAGGAATTGTAGAGAAGAGAGAAGAGAAGGTTGGCTAACCAACGAGGGAGGAGATTTTACTGATAGCAATAACTTCCTTACATTAGCCCTTGCTTATATAGAAAGCAAGTGCCGCATGGCAACGCGTGTACTAACTGACATGCATATTAATGACAATAAGGATAAAAGCAAGGAAAGTAGCATGGCTCCCATAAGTTGCTGGCCTTCACACGATGTCAAATTACATCACGTAATCCTTGGTCCATGCTGGTTGTTTCCTGCTGCGCTGCGCGCCCTTGCCCATGTCTTCAGACCTTGTCTCTTCAGCACTGGTCACTTCGGACTCCTTGTCTCTCTCATCTTCTTTGTCATGTGCTTCTGCTGGAGACTCAAGGGTTATGGGTGTGATCGTATCACTGCCGCTGCCAGGGAAAGTCACCTTGTCCTCAAGGTGGTAAGATGGATAGAGACGACAGTAGTCGTGGAAACTTTCCCAGGTGGCGTTCTCAGGTGGTTCGTTCAACCATTGCACTAGTACTTGCTGCTGAGGTTTGCCATGGTGTAAAACGATGCGTGTGGCGCAGATGGCGGCAGGTAGGGACAGTGGCCCTGCACTTGTTGTGTGGGTTGGTAATGGAGAAACCATGCGGAGCTGGAGCGGAAGGGTTGAGACGGAGACATGGAAGACGGATGAATTTTGCATCCGGGTGGGAGATCAAAGCGATATAAGCAACCGGCCAAGTCGCCGGTGATGTGAAAAAGGACCATAGAAGCGTGGCGCCAGCTTGGGAGAGTGGCGTCTGGTTAGTGTAGTTTGGCGGTAGGGCTGGAGCCGCACCATCACTAGGTCACCAACAGAGAAGTCCAATTCCCGACGGTGGGCGTTAGCCTTTTGGGCCATGCGATGCTGTGTTGTTTGTAAAGTGGCTTTCAGTTTGCGCAGCAATGCATCACGATCCTGGAGAATAGTGTCGAGCGCTTGAATCTAGGTGGACCCCGGAGTATATGCCGAAATTGTTGGTGGTGGGCGGCCGTAGAGTGCCTGGAAGGGAGACATCCCAATGCTACTGTGGTGGCTTGTGTTGTAACAATACTCAGCCCAACCAAGGTATGATACCCAACCTGAGGGGCGGCCGATAATGTATGCTCGAAGATACTGTTCGAGTATCCGATTGACGACTTCTGTCTGGCCGTCGGTCTGCGGATGGTACGCCGAACTATGCCGGAGGGTAGTGCCGCTGAGATCAAAGAGCTTGTGCGTAAAACAGCGGAAGATGGGGTGTGATGGCCTGATATGATAGTCCGGGGAAACCGGAGTTTGACGCATATCTCTCGCGAAGAGCTCTGCTGTTTGGGTTGCGGTGAAGGTGGGTTGCGAGGGACCGGCGGGTCGCTAGTGAGGCTGATCAAAATTTACCCTAATGTATCCCTTGGATGGTGGGAGGCCGGTGATGAAGTCCATGGTTATATCATCCCATACGAAAGAAGGAACGGGGAGCGGCTGGAGAGGTCCGGCGGGCGCTTGTGTGGAGTACTTGGTTTGCTGGCATGTGACACACTCTGCGATATAGGTCTCGACGTCTTGACGCAGATGTAGCCCGGAAGAATAATGTTATGCGAACCGAGCGCTCGCATGCCCGCCATTGGTGATGCATGGAACCTCCTTGAGGATAGTTGAGTGTTGACTGCATATAGTATCTTTGTTTGTAAAGGAAAGGAGAAGCTCCTCAGTGGCAGAGAGAGAACCAGCTTGAAATTTTTTGTGTAAGTTGACCATGTCCACGAGGGTGGAGTTTTCATGACGGAGGGTTTCAAGGAAGTCCGCGATGGGGCGGCTGGCGAGGAATAAGCATGCAGAACTCGGAGTGGTGTGCTCTGCCTCCGTCTCCGGAACACGGGATAAGGCATCTGCGGCCAGGTTGGAGCGGCTTGGTTTGTACTCAATCCGGAGGAGTACCCCAGAAGCTTGCGGATGTAGACCTGTTGATCCGGAGTCTGCACTACCTGCTGAAAGAGCTCCTTAATGCTCCGATGATCGGTATGAATGATGAAGAAGCGGCCAAGCAAGTACTGTCTCCATTTGTGTATGGCTTCAACAAGGGCGTGAAGTTCGCGGATATAAGTGGAGGCGGAGCGTAGGCGTGGGCCAAGCTTCCTGCTGAAATATGCAACGGGGTGGCCTGCTTGCATGAGGACGGCGCCCACGCCGACATTTGACGCGTCGCTCTCCACGATGAATTCTTGAGTGAAGTCGAGTAGTCGCAACACTGGAGCTTGGATCATGGCCTGTTTCAGAGTTGCAAGGCGGAGTCCGCGCTAGAGGTCCATGAGAAAGCATCCCTGCATAGAAGATCTGTTAGAGGAGCAGCGATAGTGGCGTACCCACGGATGAAATGTCGATAGTAGCCCATGGTAGGAACCAGCAGTGTCGTGAGATTTGGGAACCGGCCATTGCACCATGGCATCAATCTTGTTTGGATCTGCACGGATGCCTGAGGAAGTAACCAGATGGCCCAAGTATTCAATGCTCTCTTGGCAAAACAAACATTTAGAGAGTTTGATGAAGAAGCTATGGTGTTGTAAACATGCAAGGGCTTCTTGGCCGAGATGCTTGACATGGTCTTGAGGTTGCAGAGATAAGGATATCGCCAAGAAGACGATGATGAAGGCGGCTTACGCAGAACGGAGAGAAGATGCAGTCACCGGTGTGAAAAGTCGAGGGGGCGTTAGACAGGCCAAAAGGCATGACCAAGAACTCAAAGTGGCCATCGTGGGTGCGAAATGCAGTCTTGTATATGTCGCGTGAGTGCATCCTTATTTGGTGGTAGCCCGCGCGAAGGTCGAGCTTGCTGAAGATGGTTGCGCCGCCGAGTTTGTCGAGGAGCTCATCAATGGTCGGGATCGGAAATTTGTCCTTGACGGTGTTGGCTTGAGCGTGGTCGACGAAAACACGAGGTGCCATCCTTCTTCTTGACCCGGTAGGAGCGGAGAGGAGAATGAAGCTTTGGTTTGACTGGGCCGGATGATGCCACATGTAGGCATTTCCCGGACGAGCCTCTCCATTTCCTCGATTTTTGGAAATGAGGGTAGCTGTGATGGGCACACGGGTTTGGTTTGAGGAAGGAGGTGGATACGGTGGTTATGGGTGCGGTGAGGAGGAAGGCTCGAGGGAGCTTCAAAGAGAGTTTGGTACTGTTGTAGTAGGTGAAGGATTGCAATAGGGAGTCCATCGGGGAAGGTTAACTCAGATGTGGGTTCATGTGAGGATGTGTGTTCATGTTGTGGGAGTTGGTGGAGTTCAAACATGGAAGAGTAGTCAGACTGATGGAGGATGGCTTGAAGTTGGTGATAAGATACTAGGCGTGGTGGGGGTGATGTGTCACCACTTGAAAGACAAGACCCGCCTTTGGCCGTCCACGAGAACTCCATGGTGAGGTTGTGTCGTAATCGCGGAGACACGACCATCAAGGCTTTGCAAACCATTGGATCCCTAGGACGCATGCCTGGGGCCCTGATCGGCAAGATGAAGAGAGATCGGGAGGAAGGTATGACCCTGGATGGTTAGAGGCACTTGAGAACAGTGGTGCATGCATGGCAAGGAGTCACCATTGCCGATGTAGACCCGGAAGGACGTGGTTGGTTGGATGGATAGACCCAATTTTCCGCCACGTAGGGTTGAATGAAATTATGGGTACTCCCACTGTCCACCAAGATCTGAACTGGTTGACCGACGAGCTCGCCTTGCATGCGGAGGGAGCGGGGGTTATCTTGGCCGGCGAGGGCCTGGAGGCTGGAGATATCCCCAGCCATAACCTGGGGATCTATCGCCGTGGTGGAACCCGTGAGGCATCTGCAAGTCGTCAGGGATCATCGCCGTACTGCCCAAGAGCATCAGGAATTTGCTACGGCAGCGGTGGCCGGCGACCCACTTCTGGTCGCAGTTATAACAGAGGCCACGGGAACGTTTGTCTTGGAGTTTGGCGGGGGACAAACGGCGGACTGGTAGGTGTGGTGGTGGGGTTAGGATAGGGGGTAGGGGTTAGGTCTTAGTGGTGGAGTGAGCTGGGGCTGTAATAACGGGAAGGGAAGGGAAGGAGGTGGAGCAGGTAGTGCCAAGTTGGGTTTGGGGTGGGTTGAGTTGGTGTAAGGGGGTCTGGGGGTCCATTTGGACCAAGGCCTGGTGTCCTGTTTGGCTTCATTGGCACGAGACTCATTAGCACGTGCGAGCGCAAATGCCTCCATCAATGAGGTGGGTCGTGTGAGTAGCAACTCCCGTCGGATATCCCAGAGGCCAAGGTGATGAAAAAGAGATCAAAGAACGGCTTTACGAAATTCCCGTGGATGCGATTCATGAGCTTCAAAGCTTGCCTCGAAAGTCATAGCGGAGGATGTTTGGGTCAGTTTAGACAACGCACCTTCGTGATCTTCATATAGTGATGCACTGAAGCGTTGCTTGAGGCTGATGAGGAAACCGGCCCACGTCGTGAGGAGTTGGTTGGTCTTCATCCATTGGAACCATGCTAAAGCACGACCATTCAAATGGAAGGAGACAATGCGCAGGCGCAACTGCGGTGGTGTGTTGTGAAGGTCAAAGAACTCTTCGATCTGAAAGATCCAGTTGTGAGGATCGGAGCCGTCAAACTTTGGAACTTCCATTTTCATCGACCGCAGGATTGGACCAAGATCGGTGCTGTCGGAATGGGAATCCGGAGGTTGGCCAGGTGGGGGTGGTGTGGTGGAGTCTGATGGGCTAAGGAATTGTGAACGAAGATCTTCGAAACGAGCGTCCACAGTTGCCATGAACTGTTGCAGGGATTGATGGTGGGTTAGAGTGTGAGTTTCTAGTTGAGCTTGCAGGGTTTTGAAGGCTTCAGAAACGTTGAACTCCGCCATGAAACTCAATGGAAGCACCAATGATACACCCCTAGAGGAGGAAGGTACCGGTAAACGCTACTTCGAGTGAGCGTGGACTCCAAGAATTGTAGAGAAGAGAGAAGAGAAGGTTGGCTAACCTACGAGGGAGGAGATTTTACTGATAACTTGATAACTTCCTTACATTAGCCCTTGCTTATATAGAAAAGCAAGTGTGTACTAATTGACATGCATATTAATGACAATAAGGATAAAAGCAAGGAAAGTAGCATGGCTCCCATAAGTTGCTGGCCTTCACACGATGTCAGATTACATCACGTAATCCTTGGTCCATGCTGGTGGTTTTCTAGCTAGGCAGCACATGCCCATATCTTGATCCTTGTCTCTTCAAAGATCGTCACGGACTCCTTGTCTCTCTCATCTTCTTTGTCATGTGCTTCTGCTGGAGACTCAAGGGTTATGGGTGTGATCGTATCAGATGGTTTATATTTTTTTCTCATCAAATTAGTGCTTCTTTTTATTATTTTTTATTTATCTTAAAAAATTTCATTCATTGTTTTTTATTTTATTTTATATAAAGAATCACCATCAAGCTTTTACTCCTTTGAGATTCGTGCGCATACCCAGTCCATGGTCCATTGTTGCGGTCACCTACTAAAGCCGCCATCGTAACAATCTACATAACTCTGAACCCATAACGATCTCTTAATCCTAACCTTCCATTTTCCTAGAGATCTTCAATATCGGATCTGAACGCATATCATTCACGGCCAGTTCACTCGCCGCATAAGCGTTCGATTCCACCGCATATCCACCCACTTCTCCCACCAACCTTGTCTCTAGCTCGGATCTGCTATCTTATACAAAACAGCATTATCAAATTTTGATTCATCGTATCCGTCAATTTATCTTTAAGATTTATACACATCTATTTAACGGACACGATCTATTCAAAATTGCATTCGGTGTGAGTTTCTCACTCTCCATTCTCTTTTATTTTCGAATATATAGTTAGAAGGTCGCTTAAACCTCTCTCTCTCTCTCTCTACGATCTTCTTCTCATCCGCCATGGCTTCGATCTCGAAGCTTGGGAACCCTAGCTTCGCCGCCGGGACTACTTATTCCTCTCCGGCCTTCCAATCCGAGCCCAAGCTCTCGATCTGTTTCCGCTCGAGATCATCGGCAAAGACGCAGGCCGGGGCACTGCGCCTCTCAGTCCAAAGGGCTCCCGCCGATCGGACATCGCTGGTGTATGATTCTCTTTTAATATTTACTATTCGATGCTTGTGATGCTGTTATGATCATCTAGGTTTTGTGGGATCAAGTCTGTTTTGCTGGTCTCATGCTTAGTTCTGTGTGCTTTTCGTTCCGATGAGGTTTTGATTGTTGGAATGCTTTATTTTTATATGTATTTATTGGATTTTGGGGCGTTTGATGTTGGATCGCAAATGATTTTTTGTTTTTTTGTGCTTTTTTAAAAAACCTTGTCACATGGTACCAATGAAGCTCTCGAAAAGTGTTGCTTTTATTTGTTTGATGGTCGAGTTATATGTATTAGATGATTTAAAGATCACTTTTTTTTTATTTAAGATTGTTCTGTGGCTGTGGCGTAGATAGCAAGCATCAAGCATCATGTTCTAGGGATTTGGTTTGATCTTGTATCCAAACACAAAATGGAACGTGTTTTGAAGGTATGATATTAGTTAGTGAGTGCAAGTCACTGATTTTCATGAGTTGCTAGTAGGCTTAGGAACCAACTGGCTTTTATGTTCTGTGAAAAGCCACCCTTTGAAAGGTCAACTCCCTTGGTGTTGATGTTAGGTTCAGCAGGTTTTTTATAATTATTATTTCTTTAATGAAACCCTCTTGCTCCATTGTTTTATTCTATAATAGTTGCCCCAGCAAGTGTTGTGCTTTTAATCTGTTTGAAAGTGACCTTAGAAATGAAAATTTTAAGGCATGTATTCAAGTAGGAATTGTTTGATGGGGCTGAAACCATCTCAAGTATTTTTTTAGGGGTGCTACATTATCATAATTATTTCATTGAAAACTTGTGGTGGCCGTGGTTTGAAACATTCTGTAATATATATCTAGAAACTTTGTATACAGGCAAAATGGATTGCTTATTCTGATAAATTTTCTGGTTTCATCTACTGGGTTTGGTGTTATCCTGATTTTTTGTTTTGTGCTATGCTTCAACTGGTTATCAATGTCTTCTTGAGTTCTTGATTCAGTATATGGATTTATGCATGTTTTGGTCTTATATATAGTGTCAGATGTTCTCAACAAAATGGAAATGGTGCATCATCAAAGAAAACAACTCTTCATAAACTTTATGAGCAGCAGGGCCAGTCTCCATGGTATGATAATCTATGTCGTCCGGTCACAGATTTGCTACCGTTAATTGCTAGTGGAGTCAGGGGTGTCACCAGCAATCCAACGGTAATATTTTCATGGAAGCGGAAAGGGTTTCATAACTTTAGAGTTTGGTATTCTTTTTATAAGCTTATTGTAGATAATGTCAAGTTTCCACATATATGCATGACTTTCCTCTATCAATGTTCTAAGTTCTTCACAAGGCTGACTGTTCTATCTATTGCAGATTTTTCAGAAAGCGATCTCCTCGTCAAGTGCTTATGATGAACAGTTCAGGTATCCAAATCACTATGTGATTGTTGTTTGAGTCCTATATGACTACTTGCTTATGTTTGCACAACAATTTGATTGATTTTATGCCGTCAAGATCCTTAAACTGAAACATTTGATTATCCAGGCAGCTCGTGTCAGCTGGCAAAGATATTGAGAGTGCTTACTGGGAGCTTGTGATTAAAGATATTCAAGATGCCTGCAAACTCTTTGAACCAATTTATGATGAGACTGATGGTGGTGATGGATATGTATCAGTTGAGGTCTCTCCCAGACTTGCAAATGATACAGTTGGAACTGTTGAAGCTGCTAAGTGGTTGCATAAGTTGGTTGACCGCCCTAATGTCTACATAAAGATCCCAGCTACTGCAGAATGTGTGCCGTCTATTAAAGAAGTTATTTCTCTTGGTATAAGCGTCAATGTGACGGTAAGTTCAAAACCACCCTCAGTGCCTATCTTATGTTTCTTACATTTTTCTTCATGCACTTTTGGTATTGACATGATTGATATACTCTGTGCTGATTAAGATTGTATGATATGCAGCTCATCTTCTCACTTCAGAGATATGAAGCTGTAATTGATGCTTACTTGGATGGCCTTGAGGCATCTGGGCTCAGTGACCTGTCTAGGGTTACAAGTGTTGCTTCTTTCTTTGTTAGTCGTGTTGACACCCTTGTGGACAAGATGCTTGGAAACATCGGCACTCCTGAAGCTCTTGACCTCAGAGGAAAGGTATAATTGCGTATAAGTTTACTTCATTCCACAGATGAAAGAAATTCCTGTATGTATCTTACAAGCATCTTGAACCCCTGCAGGCAGCCGTAGCTCAAGCAGCCCTTGCATATAAGCTGTATCAAAAGAAATTTTCTGGTCCTCGGTGGGAAGCCTTAGTTAAAAAAGGTGCCAAGAAGCAGAGGTTGCTTTGGGCCTCAACCAGTGTTAAAAATCCTGCATATCCAGACACTCTATATGTTGACCCTCTCATTGGACCCGATACTGTAAGATTCATCAACACATCTCTGCAGTACCACCTTGAGATTTATATTCACTCATATCTAGTTTTTGATTGGAAATATTACGACAATTATAAATCTGTGCTTGCAATCTGAAGATGTTGTATAGGTTTCTGATGTATATACTTTGGACAATTTATTTCAGGTATCCACAATGCCTGACCAAGCTTTACAAGCCTTCATTGACCATGGTGTTGTCTCGAGGACCATTGACTCAAACCTCTCAGAGGCAGAGGGCATCTACAGCGCGCTCGAGAAGCTCGGAATTGACTGGAATGAGGTCGGCCGGCAGCTTGAAGAAGAGGGAGTGGATTCCTTCAAGAAGAGCTTTGAGAGCCTACTTGTGAGTCTGAAAGAGAAGGGTGACGCCCTCAAGGTTGCCAATCTGTAGAAGTGATGTACCATCCATCACCCAAGTCCCAGAGTCCTCGCAGAAGAGCATTAAGAAAAATAAGCCTGCATTGGTTATTGATTTCCTTCAGGTGTAAATGATGGTATCTAGTTATGTAGACATCATGTTGTGTTTCCTGCCGGAATGTGTGTGACATTAATAAATATTGTTTGTTGTTTCTTCTTAAGCTGTGAATTTTACCCCTCAGTAGTGTTATGTTTCGTCCAAGGGCTTCATACTTAATAGTCTAGCGGTAAAAACCTTTGAGTTCTGTGCCAATTTACTAATAACTGACTTTTAAAATAAATAAATAAATAAGATTTATCCAAAACTTATCTATCATATTTCATTTTAAAAAATTTAAAAATTAATTATTATGTATTCTAATCAAGTTTGTTCAATGCATGATGGGCCCCTGCCTCTTAACCGACAAAAGGAAACGGTTTCCCGCCCAGACGGGGAGAAAAACACTACAACCAGCAGCCAAGTATCACCGCCTTCCGTTTCCTTGCTATATACTCTGTTGTGCTTCTGCGTTTCCCCGACAACAACAAAATCCGTTTCTCAAGCATCACAATCTCTCTGCGAGTCGATTGCTCGCCACGAAATGTATTCGAATCCTTTAACCTTTCTTTTCTTTTCTTTTCTTATAATTTGATTTTCAAATCAATCCTTCATTATCCTGACATTAAAATTCAATCTTTGTTGTTTTTTCCGTTTCTAATAATTAATTCTCAGAAGCTAAAAGAGAAGGAAGCATGGAGAATGATAGGAAGAAGATAAGCAAGGAAGTGATCCGATTGGAGCGCGAATCCGTCATCCCAATCCTCAAGCCTAAGCTCATCATCAAACTCGCCTACCTCGTTGGTAAACAATCAAACAAATCTCCCTCCTTTTCTCTTTTTAATCTCACTGTTTATTAATCTAATTTTCTTGCCAAAAGTGGTTGTAGTTATAAACCGTAGTAGATTTCTATATTTAGTTTGTTGTTCCAAATCTTCTTCTTATTGTTCTTCTCCATGTCTCTAATCTCGATTTCGACCAGTATAATTTCCTTAATGCCTTCACTTGACCAAATATGGAAATTTGATGCTTAATTCTCGCCAAAATGAGTGTTTTTAATTTTTCTTTCTTCATTCAGACCATGGTTCTGATCGAGCAGAGTTTCTGAAGCTGTGCAAGAGAGTTGAGTACACTATCCGAGCTTGGTACCTTTTAGAATTTGAGGACTTGCTGGTAAACTGTTGCTTTTATCTTTGAAGATTATTTGTATATATTAGAAAGCTTGTGTTTGTTGTGATACATCTGTCATTCCATTGTACATTATGGGATTTATACTTTTGAATTGAAGAGAATGTTGTACTTGCAGCAACTATACTCTTTATTTGATCCTGTTCATGGAGGCCGGAGATTGGAACAACAAGATTTGTCCTCTGATGAAATCGATGTTCTCGAGCAGAATTTCCTGACATACTTCTTTAACGTCGGTTTGGCATTGCATTCTCTAAGCGTAAAAATGAACTCCTACATCCCATATGCTGGAGCTATATAATTAGCATCAGTATGTTTTATAACAGGTAATGGAACAAAGTAACTTCAAAATTGTGACAGATGAGGAGATTGATGTTGCACAATCTGGGCAGTATCTGCTAAATCTTCCTATCAAAGTGGATGAGTCTAAGGTTCAATTTAAGATCCATCGCTTGCATGCAATACTTTTCCAAGTTGAAACTTTTGCTAAATATTTTCTAATTTGGTGTAATGCAGCTTGACACAGCTTTTGAGCAATTACTTCAGAGAACATCCTCATGACAATTTGCCTAAATTTAAAGATAAGGTACTCTCGGCATCCACATTTAAATATCTAGATTCTAAAGTATAGAGGTCACGGGTTCGAGTCGTGGAAACAACCTCTTACAAACATGCAGTGTAAGACTGCATACAATAGAGCTAGGTGGTCCGATCCTTCCCCGTACCTTACACATATCGGGAGTTTTGTAGCACCAGGCTGCCCTTGTTGTAAAGTGTAGAAATTGAATTTTTTTTAATTTTATATTTTTGGTAATGGGTTTCTTTTCTCATTATGATCAACAACTAGAAGTGTAATGCAAGTCTGTATGTAGAAGCTAGCCTGAAGTTTTGCTTTTCTAGTTTGAGGTCTCTTCATTGAAATTTCTTCTACTTTCTTGATTGTTTCATGTACAAAAAGTTCATAATATTTCGTTGAGGTATTGGACTTGACCAGATGACAGATTACTTTGTAATGGAGAAATTGGATATGATCATATCTCGTCTTTGTGCCTGGTTACTCAAAGTTTCAAGGTAATTTGTACTTCAAAACGATCTCCCTTGTTTTATTTTCTCTTCTTGAATTAAAGATGCATGTCCTAAATTTCCTTTTACTGATGACTGCAGGCTTCAGAAGCTCTTCTCTAGAGAACCAAAAAGTACGGAATCCAAAAAAGATCCAAAGAAATCTGATGAATTGAGTGCTGATGCAAATGAAGATTTAGTTGTTGAGCGCATTCGGATTGAAAACACGGAACTAAGGTTCTTGTGAATGTATTATAATTGTTGTTTTTAATTCCCTATGACTGGTATTTATTGCTCAGTCTTTGCTTTTTTGGTTTGTTTAATCGTCAGTATGAAAAACCTATTTGGCAAGATCACAATACAAGCACCTACTTTTGACAGAATGATTGTTGTTTACAGGTAAGAAGTTTTAGCGTAGTGTTATTCAAATTCGAAATTCCGAAGTGTTTCTTGTTAAATATTGAGTAATTCACTAATAGTTTGGTCGATGTAAACTTCTTTAAAACATCCATTTGTGTAGCACCTGATTTAATTAATGTTTCTGATAATTAATTGATGGTAAGTGTACATTGACAGGAAAGCTAGCACCAAGACCAAGATAGAACGAGGAATATGTGTGAAACATTTCAAGAACATCCCTATGGCCGACATGCGACATGGAGTTGGTTTTGGTAAGTATTTTTAAGCAATAATTCCTAGTAACTTACAAGAGCATGATTTAGGCATTCATTCTTGACCTCTGTATCTGATCTAATTGCTAAGTTATATTGTCATATTTTGCAGCCTGAAAAGAAAAACCCAAGTTTAACCCCAATGGACTGGGTTAAATTCCTTGTTTCGGTTGTGATTGGTCTTGTAAGTTTTGCTGTAGCTTAAATTATGAAGAATTAAGTTCATCGAGTCAGATTGCTAACTCGTTCTATGCTTTCTCCTTTATTCAGATTACTCTTGTTGGATCACTTGAAATGCCTAAAGCTGACATTTGGGTTGTATTGGCTATTCTTTCCGGTGTGATTGGATATTGTGCTAAGATTTACTTCACGTGACGTGAGAACTATTTGTCATCGGTTTCAGAATTGGCATGTTTCCATTGTAAGGGGACTGATGCTCTCAGTGCTTTTTAAGGTTGAATTTAATGTTCTAAGATCCTTGCATTTTTATCCAGGTTTCAACAGAATATGGTTGTGTATCAAAATCTAATCACACAGTCCATGTATGACAGACAATTGGATAGTGGGAGAGGCACACTTCTACACCTCTGTGATGATGTGATCCAACAAGAAGTAGGCATTGATTCAAAGCACTTTGTTGAGACATCTTTGTAATATCATAAGCAAGAAGTATTCAGAATTCCATAGGATACAGTACTCCTACATATGATTTAGTACTTTGTAATTTAATGTGCAGGTTAAAGAGGTGATTATTTCATACTTCATTTTGATGGAGCAAGGAAAGGCAACAATCGATGTAAAGTCTTTTCATCTCTTTATCAGCTATCCTCTGTTCCATGTTCAATATGCTTGGTGTTTAGAATTGTTAATTTTGTTACTCTGTGTCTCTGTGTAGGATCTTGACCATCGGTGTGAGGATCTCATCAAAGAAGAGTTCAGCGAGCAATGCAATTTCGATGTCGTGGATGCGGTCAAAAAGTTAGAGAAACTTGGAATTGTTGTCAAGGTTGGTTAGACACTTCTGCAATGATTTTTCTCACTAATAATGCAATTCTTTACATGTTAAGCAGAAATTCTCGTGTGCATGAACATGAAAACAAGCTATGTTTTTCTTGGTCTGCATTACTTGATAGAATCACTGAGCCAACAAGAATCTTAGTTATGAAGGACTAATTTTGTTTAAATTTAGGATTCTATTGGAAGAATCTCTTGTGTTTCATTGAGACGTGCCAATGAGATCATTGGTACCACAACTGAAGAAATGGTGCTTAAAGCTCGACAAGCCCCTACCACTTGAATGTATACATATTTACTATAGTAAGGTTCAAGTTATATGGATTCACTTTCAGTTTCACTGTTTGTATATAAAAATTTAGCCAAATGGTGTTGATGTGTAGGATCTCCAGGTTACTGCTGTCAAACATTGCAACTGAATTGAAGATTTCTGCATTCTGTGTTGTGTGGCTGTCATTGTAAATAAATTGTCAACTCCGCTAAGTTCTTTCATTCATTTATGTTTTCCTTTGTAAATGTGTTTTCTGGCTTGGTTGTTAGCTGCACTGCATCAATGTAGATTTTAATTGGAAGGTTTTAGGATTTTAATTGAAGATTTCTGTTATTATTTTTGTTGTTAGATATAACTCTTTGAAATCTTTACCGACATTGTCAATGATAACTCTATGGATTAGAAGCTAAAACCAATGGTATAAAGTGTCAACAATATTAACATCAGGGAAATAGTATGAATTATTTTACAGTTTAGAGGGAGGGATTCCTAAACCCTAAACATTTGGTGTAACAACCCATAAAAATCTTGTCTTTGATAGAGCTACATGGTGACAGAGAATTCATATAGCCGACCCTATCTAGTATGGGATTAATTGTTGCTGCTGTTGTAATTATTAACCAAAATTAATTTTTAAAGCAACTGGAGAAGACCCAGGGAAGCAGGCACCATCCTACTGCTCCAGAGTGGGCAACAATGGCATTCAGGAGCACAATCACTCACCCAAAGCTGGCTTCAGTGCAATGTTAGTCTCCAGATATGTCCTCATATATGATCCTGCTGGATTGATTGATGAGTTCATGGCAACCTGTATTCCTGAACCCATAAGTTAAATATTCAATTCAGTGATCTTGAGTTTGCGAATATTTGAGAAACAAATTTCTTGGAATATAATAAACACCAATAGGAAATCAAGTATATATATATGGAGGATTCAAGAGTTTGAGAATCTCACATTGATAACATAGCCTGGAGAATCTCAGGTTGAATCTCAGTTTCAGAATGTTATGCAAAAATACAAAATTTATGGGGTTTGTTTTGCAAAAAAACTTTATGTTACTTTGGGAAGTTATTATTTATAAATACGGGGACTATTTTGCAAAACATATTTAATTTGGGTTTTATAACATATTGGGGACTTTTGTGAAAATGTTTAAAACTTCTCATGATGCCTGTTGAACCGGGGTCACGTCCCGTTAATAAAGCGCGAGCAGGCGCTATCCGTTATAACGAGAAGTGAAAGGGCACGATCCAAAAAAGCAAATAGGGTTTTCTTTTGATAAAACAGAAAGAGAGATTATCTCTTTCCTTCCCTTCCTCTTTTCTTTTCTCTGTTCATTCTTTTTGGGGGAAATCCTGTTTTGTGTTGTGCTGCATCTACGCCGATCCTCGAACCCTTCTGTGACGTGCACCGCCGGAGGGAGGAGAAGTATCTCCGTTGAACATCGCCTGTGAAGCCTTGCCGCGAGGCGAATAGTTCTTACACGGCGTACGCAGCGCTTCTCGTTAATCGATCTCTCGGAAGCATCACGGTAAAATTTCGATTTACGATTTTCTAACTATCCACGGACATTTCATGTTAGGTTTTGACTATTATCGTATTTTAAATCTAAAACTAGCATGTTGTTAGATCAATTTATAATTTTATCACAAATCTTATTGATCTCATCTTTAAATGTGCTACTAATTATCATGACTTAAATCTGCACATTAGTATACTATTGGTTGTCTCTTATCTCATGAATATCATGTTTAAATATATTATTATCCATTATGTTTTGAATATGAATATCGGTATGTTGTTAGAGTTTAACTTATAATATCATTACATATCCTATTTGTATGATATTTAAATATATAATTTCTTATCATGATTTAAATTTACAAAAGAACATCTGATGGAGTTTCTTTAATAATATTACTGCATACTTTATCTATTTGCCATCTATTCATGTCACTGCCTGTAATGTTTTGATCATCCAAAGTAACATGTTGTTGGATATTATTCATCATGTTATCTGTTTGATGCTTCAAGGTTTTATTGATTATTATATTTTGAGTATGCAAAATAGTTTAAATTGGGAAGCTATATATGATGCCATTTATTCATTTATATCCCTGTTATTTCAACACAGAATTGTCATTTTAGTGTCTGCAGAAAAGAAATGAACCCAATTAACACAACCTGAAAGTTCCAGTTTCTGATGAAATTTGCAAAACATGCTTGAATCTCAGAAGATATACAAAGGCTCATATCGCATTATATGAGATGGAGCCACAACAGGTAGCTTGCTTTAAAACAACAATTTAGTGATAAAAGTTTGCTCGATAAAATATGATTACAAAGATGTCAAATAACCGAGATAGAGTAATGTTCCCTATCAAAACAACAAACTGTTTTGAAGCAAGAGCACGCTCAATAGCATAGGCAACCAAACAGTAAGAAGGTTAGTTTCTAACAATTATGTTAACTATGTTTAAAAGTTGAAACTTCTCTTATTGCAAAGATCAGAAATCAGCGGCATGGCAGCAAAAACCAGTTCTGTATTGTTTGTTACGTTATATCCATAATTCATAGCATGTTGCATATTCCAGTCTATATATACAAGCAATCAATTGAGTTGTGGGGGAAGACTACCAGAGATTTTGTTGTAAGTAGCTGAAAAAGGACAATATTTAATCTCTCACCTCAACTTTGGTGCAGTGTGTTCTAGGCAGCAAGTGCCTGAGGATTCCGGTGATGATGTCCTGAGAGAGCAACGCAATGGGTGCATTTAGTTTCTCATATGTTTCAAAGTCTCCACAACCTGCTTCATTGATGGCCGAACAGAAAGTGATTCCACAGTGCAGGCCAATGCTAGTGTCAACATTGAAACCAGGTGTTCCTGAGGTCCTGCCTCCCACAGTGAAAGGCCTCACCAGAGCGCCCCTCCTGGATGAGCAATCTCCCCCAAGCAACAATGGTGAAACCATTCCCATAATCGGAGAATGATGGATCAAGAGACCTCTTGCCTGACATCAACTCCAGAAGCACAACCCCGAAGCTATAAACATCAGCCTTATCTGAGACTCGGCATGTGGTGGCATACTCAGGAGCAACGTATCCAAATGTCTTGGCAACATCAGTAGTAGCATGTGTTTCAGACACTTCTAATAGCCTTGCTAAACCGAAATCAGAGAGATCAGCATTGAGCTTTTCATCGAGTAGGATGTTACTGGGCTTGATGTCTCTGTGACCTATCCGAGGGACACAAGAATAGTGAAGATATGCCAGGGCTTGTGCCACATCTAGAGCAATCTTATGGACCACAGGATACTTGATACTCCTGGAAGGCATTTCATGGATGAAGGTTTCAAGGTTCCCTCCAGGAAGGTAATTGTAGATCAGAAACATATCAGATTCTCCCATGTGGTATCCTATAAGAGTGACAAGATTCTTATGTCAAATTCTTCCAAGAGTTCTGATTTCAGCATCGAATTGCTGAAGACATTGAAACCTGCCAATGGAGAGCCTCTTCACTGCCACTAGGAAACCTGGAACCAGCTCTGCCTTGTAGGTGGCTCCAAATCCACCAGTGCCAATCAACTTCTGGATGCTGAAATTACCAGTAGCTCTCACAACATTCTCATAGTTCAGTTCTGAAGGTGCATCAGTGAAGGTCACAACCACCTTCCTTCTTAGACTAGTGACCCTAGCAAGCTTCCTTTTGCTGCAAAACAAGTAAACAAGAAGCACCAGGAGAGTGGAGACCAGAAAAGAGGCAGAGGCCACTGCAACCACCTCAAAAGACTTCAGTCTACTGCTCCGCCCATTCCATTTTGGACCATCAGTGTTAGTGTGAGAAGATGGCAATGAAGATGATGAGGAGGAGGCATTTTTTGAATCCACACATGGCTGCAGCAATGGATTGCCTATGAAGAAATCACAATCAGTTATGCACTGGAGATGAGGAATGCTGCCAGAAAGGTTGTTGAAAGAAACATTGAAAGTTTCAAGCATGGTGAGCTTGGAGAAAGACTGAGGGATGCTGCCTGTAAGAGAGTTTCTTGACAGATCAAGAGCAACAAGAGAAGCAATGCTGCCAAGCTGATCTGGAATGCTACCATTCAAGTAATTCTCCCTCAAATTGAGAAGCTTGAGCATGGGAAGATCACCAATCTCAGGAGGTATTGAGCCAATTAGACGATTGTCAGCAAGCTCCAAGCTTTTAATCTACAAGCAACTGGAAGGCACTATCCCAATCTCACCTGACAAATGATTACCACTCAAATTGACTCTGAACTCACTTGCTCCCTCACATGATCCAAGAATCTCACCAGGGAACGATCCGTTTTTTTTTTTTTTTTGGAACATAAGAGCCAACTGGCTAGGCCAGCGGCTAATAAGAACCATGGGCGTGCACGCTCATGGGATCGAATCCCGGCATCACCAAAGTGGGGGGTTGACCATCCGTAGACTGGGACCCCAACCACGTGTGCACGGTAATTCGCCACAGGAGCGGCCCTCAGCGTAGACTCGAACCCGCGATGGGGTGGGAGTCACGCGACCGTTGGTACCACTACGCCATTAAGACGTTGGCACCAGGGAACGATCCGTTGAAGGCATTGTTGTTTAGAAGCAACCGAAACCATGAAGCACCACAACATTTCCATTTCCATTTCCATCCTTCAATGCATTGCTCTGAAGAAGCATTGCAGAGTAGGAATTCACCAGATGATCTCCTATTTCATCTTCTTCTTCTCCTTCCACCAATGGGCTCAAATTTCTCCAGCATTGAAGTGATGGTTGTCTTCTGAGAGAACCAACAAGCGAGACTGACATTGAAGTAAAGCATGCAGTGAACTCCCAGTTGTGCAGGCACCAAGCCCTGGAAGTAATTGGAGCTCAAATCCAATAATGAAAGGCTTCTACACGAGCTCAGCCATCGGGGGATGAAGCCATTGATGTAGTTCTGGCCAAGATTCACAACTCTCAGCTTACAAGGTTCGTCCCGAAACAACGGCAAACTCCCGCCAAGATTAGCCCTTGGAGCCCATAGGAACTCAAGCTCCGCTATGGCGAGCACCTCGCGAGGTACCCATCCCTTGAATGCGTTGAACTCCTTGCTGGATTTGAAAATGGAGTCGGCCAATTTTAGTCAGAACGAGAAGGGAGAGCCTCTTGCAGCTGCCGAGCTCTTTTGGTATACCGCCAGTGAGGCTATTCCTCGAGACATCAAGAGCCCGGAGGGTGGCTATCCGGCCTATCTCCGGCGGAATCCGGCCTTCGAGGATGTTCCCGTTCAGCAACAACGTCTTAAGCTTCACACATTTTCCGATCGCCAGCCGGATCTTGTCCTGCAAGAGATTGTTCGATAGATTCAACTGAAGCAAAGAGCGGCATGGGTTCCAGCTGCTTATCACAATCCTCCCTGTGAGATGATTGGAAGAGAGGTCAATGGATTCAAATCTCGAGAATCTGATGAGTGCCTCCGGGATCACGCCGGAGAGCGAGTTCGAGGAGAGGTCGAGAACCTGGAGCGAGGAAAGGTTGGCGAGGCTGAGAGGGATCTCACTGGAGAAGTTGTTTCCATTGAGGTCGAGGAGCTAGAGATGGTGGAGGTCTCCGATCGCCGGGTGGATCTCGCCGGATAGAGCCGGCGTTCCAATCAGTGGGGAGGTGAGGTTGAGCGAGGTGACGCGGGAGGCGGCGTTGCAGGAGACGCCACGCCAAGCGCAGTGGTGGCCCGTTGCAGGAGACCAGTTGGCAAAGACGCCGGCAAGCTCGGAAGTAATGGAGCGCTTGAAGGCGAGGAGAGAGGTCTCGTCGTCAAAGAACGCGCTAGAGAATACGGCGAGTGAGAGGAGGAGAAGAATAGCCGCCATGAATGATTCAATCTCTTGTATTGTAAAAGGGCATGGATTCCAGGTCTTTCTTCTTCTCCGGTGAGATCTCCAGCAAGTTGCTGGCGAGGAGAGCTTGAAAGGAAGGCAAACGATGAGAGTGGACACGAAGAGGGAAAAATTTTTGTTTTATTTTGAATTTTCGACGAAATTACATTTACATCCCTGAAATCTTCACTATTTGCACAAAATCCTTTTAATTTATTCAATTGTTTGTCTTATTTTAAAGGAAATTCCGAATAAAAATTAAAAAAAATATTCACCATTTTTTTTTTCTCAAAATCAAAATTTAAAAAATTCGGTCAAAATATCAAAATAGTCCATGTACCATGCAAATTTGGCCCCTTTAGCCCCGTAATATCATTTAGGTCTTTTCAATCCCCTTACTTTCCGCATTCAAGAAATCTCAATATAGTCACTAACTGATGTTACTCTCCTCGTTTCATGTTTGCTGACATGGCTTGTTTATTATTAAAAAATTATTTTTAAAAAAGAAACACTAATGAATAAGTCTTAGAAGATTAGAAGGTTATGTGATAATTGATGGTCCATGGGTTGCTTGCTTGAAAGCTTCAAGCTTCACATGATGTTGTTATAAATGCTTCCAATTTTTATATTAATGTTATCATGTTCACAATATTAATTCTTTATATATTTCCTTAGATTTATAGGCTAAAATGAAAAAAATAAAAGAAAAATCTACTGTTTATTCATGTTATTCAATTACTGTGCTTGGATGTCACAATAATAGGTCCTTTCCAAAGGCACAAAACACAAGTGTGTCTACTTGATAAAATATCATTGCAACAAGACAAGCTCTTTTTTAATAAATCAAAAGATAAAAGCAAGAATATACTTCAACACAGTGAGAAGATAAGAGCTTCAAATCCAAATTGACCTCTAAATAAATAAATATATAGATAATACAGATCAATTTATTTTTATAAAAATGATGATAAAATTGAAAAGTTGGATTAGATCTTGAAACCCTAGAGTTTAGTTATGGAGCCATGCATGCATGAGCATGATAAAGATTAGTGAAAGAAATCTAAGAAGGCAGGCCTTTCCAATTCCAAGGGCATCATCAAAAGAAAGAGACAAAACAGAGACCAAAAGCCAAGAATCAAGCTGAATGTCTGTGTGCTTGTGAGGGTTTGCCACTGCCACTGCCACTCATCTCTTCTCATCCATCTCACACCAAGAAAAGATTCTTTCTTTAGGGTTAAAACTAAAACATCCAAAAAACTAGACAATAAGATATGAACCCCACCCTAAACTTGGTGTTTAGTCTCCCATAGATCTTCTCAAAGGAATCCATCTTTCTAAGGGATTTTGTTTCTTTTCTTGTTTGCTTATACATTTTGTTTATCCATCCCTAGAAAGAAGTAGGGTTTTGGACCAATGAATGGAGTTTTTGAGTCCCTACTTGAGGATTAAAAAAGGGTTTAGGGTTTGAGACTCATGAGGTCACACATCACCAACATAATATACATAATCCAGGGTTTAGGGTCTTGGGGCCTGGGGGGTTCTTAAAGAAGAAGACTTCTGCTTCTTACCATTCCAATCAATTATAATATATTTATTCATTTTCATATAAACTTTGGTCTATGTCTGCACAAAGGATTTCATAGTGGTCAAACATGATATCAACCCTAAATTAACTTAAACATGGGAAAGAAAAAGTTAAATATCACAATCAAAATGGGGACCCCTACAAAAGCTTTTCCGACTAGTTTCATCGGAATAAAGCAGTTGATAATGTGTATTATCAACATTGCCAAAATTGAATGAGAAGAAAAGGTTTTTTTGATTGAAAGGGAACAGATGAACATGGTGGTAGATAATGGAGAGCACCAAAACAACAAGAGAAAAAGGAGATTCAATGGTCTTTCCTCTTCATCATTCCAATCAGATAAGAAGTGGTTTTCTTTTTTTCTTAGATTCTTAATGGGACACAAAGATAGAAAGCTTGTGTTGTTCCACCCATTCTCTCTTTAAAGGGTGATCCTCAGATTTGAAGATTGAATAATGGACTAAAATGCATTTAGAATTGAAAGACATGCTACAAACATTTCAGGCAATTAGAAACCAACCTGTTTGCATGAAAACTTCACAAGAGAAGATGAAATAAATATATATACCTGCACAAGGATGGGGAGGTAATCAGATGACAGTGAGAACATTTCAGGCTTTATTTCCTAATTGTTCAATTAAATTCTTCATGCATGACTCAAGAAGGAAGGTGCAAACAAAGTCATTTATTTTATGATTTCAAGTTTAAGCACATAACTAAAGAGTTTCTTGCGAGGTTGTGTTGGTAATTTCAAGTGTGGTTGTTAAGGTTTACTGATTTCCATGTTTAGGACCATCCAATCCACATTTATCGTCCCATCCTCGTACCCATGGCTGACCTGGATTTGAGAGAGTCTCTGTGGCACAATGACTGTTCAGATTTCCCAAAACCTTAGACTGGATAGCAGTGAACACCTACAAGAACATAAGAAAGGTTTAAGTTTTATACTACTTAAATGAAAAAGAAAAAGAAATTGTCTACTATTAAGTTTACAAATCTCATACAGGATTGCTGCTCACAGCTTCTGGTAGTTGCTCCTGGCCAGTGAGCCACTTCCACAAATCAGGATTTTCCTGAAGGCTCAGCAGGAATCCAATTAGGAAAAGAGAATAATAAACAGTGATGACAATAAGGAGTATCTGGATGTGTGGACAAGCTATCCATGTGATATCCAACATTAATGATGAAAAGTGACAGAAATTCAAAATGATATTACATAGGGGAATATGTCCCTAAATTCATGGATTAGATAGACCATTGCAGAGGTGATTTCTCAATTATGAAAAATCAGTAATAGCTCATATGCAGAATCATTCAATCACTTCATGTCACCCCCAATGATGGCAGGCTTTTGATTACTTTTGATTTCTTGTTTGAGTGTATGCACGGACGAGATCTTGATACCTTAACCATTTGTCTAAACAAGAAATTCAAAAATGAAACCATGTTGTACATATTTTTCAACATATGAGTCACCTCTTCAGACATTCTTATTCTCTAATAAAATCCTATTGTCCATCATAAATCCATCAAGGCATGATATAACCAAGTTACTTTCACATATAGCACAAGAAGTCTGATAATAAGCTGATCAAGGATGAAGTCATAAAAACATGACAACCTGTCAGCTCAATTAATATTTCATCCAGAAAACAAGAGCGATATCTAGGAGAAATTAACAATTCCAAAAGCCTATTGGTTATCCAACCATTTAACTGTTACATCTTCTAAAATCAACAAGGTTCTCAATCAACACATAACCTTTACGTGAACTACTCAAAAGGTATTCATGTTTGTTTATGTTGTCAATTTTGTTCTTAATTCTAGCTCATTCAATCTTTGATTTCACAAAAATTAGCACACATTTTAGTGCTTGTTCAGTTGAACATTGAATTCGATTTTTTATCTTCATAATAATACCAATAAATGACAGAAACATTAAAAACCATTTGGTTTTTGATAAATGTGAGGGCCGTTTGTCACAATAACAAAGAGAAAGCCCAAAAAGAGTTTACTACTCCCTAATTTGAAGCATTGCGAGGATATTACACTTGACTAGAAGGAGATTGAAAAGGTAGAGGCTTCAGAAGGTGCTCTTACCTTGTCTTGTGCAAAATTTATTCTAAAAGTTTTCCTTTATCAAGGATATAGCCTATATCGCCAAAGACCGAATTGGCCGAAGCAAAGGTCCTCCGCAGTAGTAGAAGCCGAGTTGAATCCTTGGTGGCCAGTGCACGCTGCGGGATTTGGTAGTAGTCATCGAGGCGCCCGTACTATCTGGGACCCGGTGATAGTCACTGCGGCGTGTCCTATCTGGGTGCGATTTATCGCTTATTCAAAAAAAAAGGATATAGCCTATATCAATTGAAATAATGCGCCTGGACCAAATAAACATAAAATGTTCTACCATTCTTGGAACAGAAATAAATTGAAATATGCATCATGGCAGTTTTTGCAGCCCAGGCCAACCCAGAGGACATTCTATTAGACCCAAGCCAAAAACTATCCAGGCTATGATTTTCAGTCAACCAGGCTGGCATACTACATTGTTGACACCCCACCCCCTTTAACTTCAATGTCCCGTGAAGTTATTGAAATAAAGATACACCAGCATATGCCACCAAGCCAAAGAATACTAATCTTTAACCAAAACTATGCTTTGTGAGGATCTGCACCCACAAGACCATTTAATTTGCATTCGTAACAATCAGACACGGGCCTATCCAAAGATCTGAGACTTGTCAAACATTAATTTACATCTCAAGGATTCAATGTTTTTAGCAAGTACAACATCGAAAAGCTCAAAAGGGTAGCACAAATAGCATGGGAATATCTCGATGACAACCTCAACAAGAGGTAAAATAATTGTGAGCATTCAGGTAGAGCATCAAAAGAGCAAGAGAAATGCGCAACATTTTGCAGAATAATGTATAAGCTTCAAAGCACCTCATATTGCATCCTCGATCACAACATAAAAAGGCAATAGATTACGAAAAACAGCAACCTGAATAAGCACACAAGTAAGGGGAACAAGAGGAATTACCAAGTCTAAAACGTCCACAAGGGCTCTAATACGCAACTCGTCCATCGACCTGATGTGCTCCTCCACCCAATTCCCCAAAACCAAGTCCAACTCGAGAAACCCACGCTGCCTACTCCTATAAAATAGCTTGTACAAAAGGGAAAGAAAAAAAAAAATGCAAACTTTAGCGTCTCCATCATCGAATTCAATCGAAAGAACACTAAGGTGGCGTTTGGTTAGATGTAACTGGAAATGCAGGTGATTCTGATTCACATTGTAATCAAATACATGTATTTGAAATACAATCGATTAAATATGGTGTTTGGTTAGGTGTAACTGGAAATACTGTATTACAGGAATTTGTGTTTGGTTGGAGGGATTTGTAAATCTGGAATTTGAAAACATGTTTTTGGCTTTCAAGTTAATAATAATAATAATAATAATAATAATAATAATAATAATAATAATAATAATAATAATAACAATAATAACAATAATAATAATAATAATAATAATAATAATAATAATAATAATAATAAACAATAATAATAATAATAATAGTAGTAATAATAATAATAATAACAATAATAATAATAATAATAATAATAATAATAATAATAATAATAATAATAACAATAACAACAACAACAACAACAACAACAATAATAATAATAATAATAATAATAATAATAATAATAATAATAATAATAATAATAATAATAATAATAAATAATAATAATAAAACAATAATAATAATAATAATAATAATAATAATAATAATAATAATAATAATAATAATAATAATAATAATAATAATAATAATAAAAACAATAATAATAATAATAATAATAATAATAATAATAATAATAATAATAAAACAATAATAATAATAATAATAATAATAATAATAAAACAATAATAATAATAATAATAATAATAATAATAATAATAATAATAATAATAATAATAATAATAATAATAAAACAATAATAATATTAATAATAATAATAATAATAATATGATTGTGATTATTATGATTATAAGATTATGTATTTTTTACGTTCAGAAGGTCACATGCATAGCGTGTGGCGTAACTCAAGTGATGTATTTGGTGCTACAACCAATTTGGATGTAAGACCAAATACACCACTTTAATGATTTCAAATTTGAGTTTGAGTTACATCCGAAGCGTTGGTTTTGTAATTACATCGTAACTCAAGTTACATTGTAACTGCAAAACCAGTGAAACAAACGCCACCTAAATTTCAAGGAAATCAGCAAGACCTGTTGTGGAGGCGGCGCCGGGCCTCCTCGCTGGAGAGATCCACGTCAATCGATGCATCATTCGAATACACTCGGGAAACCGAACCAGCATGTGATCTATAAAATATCGAAATTGAGTTATAGTGATCAAAACAAGAGCGAAAATCGAACATAGAGCGGAGGAGAATGGAGTACCTAAGAAGGGAATATGGGGATTTCTGAGTGATTAACGCTAGGTTTTGATGGAATCGGAGAAGAGCTTGCCTGAAACTCGCCATTGGAGGGTCAGAAAGGACAGGGCGCGGAGATTTGGGGCGGCTGGTGGCGATTCGTGGTGGAGTAACTGGAGTTCCGTATTACTTTACAAAGTACGAACTTTTGCATTTTGCCCCTCTTTTTTTTCTCACAATTGTAGCCTTAAACAAGGTTCCAAATGTATTTATAATTCCTTTTTGGGTAATTTTAATTAGTATTCTTTAAAAATTACTGAAGGGGGCAATTTTTGGGGTCTTGATTTCAATTTGATTTATTTTTCTAAAACCACATAAAAATTTGTATATATAAATCTACAAAAATTTGAATTTCAGAACGACATCATAAAATTAATATATATATATATATATATATATATATATATATATATACACGCCTTTGATATTATTCGACAGGCAGCAAGTTGCGACCGGCCCATTTTTCCACACTGTACACATGGGTGGTGTTCAGTGTGGGTTTTAGATTTTAAGGTTTGGGTTGTTACCGGCCGCACGTAACACTCTTTTATTTATATATATATATATATATAAAACTTTAAAAAATCATTTTACATAATAATTGGTATTTCTACAACCGTAAAAATATTCACGTGGAATCTTAAGCTCCAAAATTATAATTTGATAAATTACTCAAAAATAATAAAAATAGCTAATATATACCTAGAAATTCAAACAACATTTTCATGGTTTCATCATTAAAAACTGACAAATATTTTCTCCAACCTAAGCTCTTTTTTTCACATGGCATATATTATTAGAAACCATGATAACAAGTTTAGCACTACGAATTTTAATTTTCAAGTATTTTCAGAAAAACACAGAACAATCAAACATATTATCAGAACTCATAAACCATCTACCTTCCTCCACAGAACTCCAAAACCATCTATGTATCAAAAAATATTATCAGATTAAGAAACTGTTGTTGCTAACACATTATTTACTTCCCATCAGCAAACAGCAATCAAACATCAACAAGTACTATCCGAAGTATTTCCGTGAGTCCTCGAAAAAGTTTCATTTTTCAAATCTTAGCAGACAATTCAGACTTAAAATACAAGCTTGCATTCAACAAACAGAAGCCAGACCATTTAGCATTCAAGATTTATATATAACTTGCAGAAGTGATGCGCTCGGGCATTAAAATTGTAGTTGCCTTGACACAAGTTGTAGATGCATAAAATTCATCTAAAGGATTGACACAATGGAAAGGAAATCACGCAATATTTTAGAGTAAGCTACTTCAAGATAAATCAAACCATTTCAGGATAAGCTACTTCAAGAGAAGGAGAATATCACATGACAGAAAACAACTCACCTGAGAATTTCATTAGTTTCTGATGCACTCCTCTCACAACTTTTAGAACATACACAAATGGCCTTCCATGAAACTCTGATTAAATTATGGTCCACAAAATCTTGGGCTAAATGTTTCACTACTGCCTACAATGCAGTAAGTAATTTCATTGTTTAAACTCTTTTGGTATGAACCTCAGTACACTTGATCCGAAACCCAACCAAGGCAATAATCTTGAGAATGAGACAGTTATCATCTCAGCCTTATTTCATCTCTGCTTCATATATACTTCATGCCTGCAATCCTTATCCGCCTCGATACAAGGTATTGAGCTAAAGAGTAGATTATGCCTAATAACCCCAAAACTCTAACTGTGACAATATCTGTAATCATAATAGATGGCAAATTAAGAGGCATGGTCAGTAACAGCATGGTGTCCGTCTGCTTCACAAAATCCCACATAAACCGGTTGAAGAGGATGTGATTTGGTAAGGTGAGGATAAGGAGAGCAGCATTCTTTACAGCAAAAAACCAACCAGGGCCCCCGATCTCTAGCCCCCATCCTGCATTTCCATGCCAAACTTCCTCCCATATCCTGTACAAAGCAGTCACCACCAAGTAACCGGAGATGGCCATTGTCACAGGGAAATATCGTTGCCTATCACCAAAACCTGCAAATATATCTGAGTCCTGGTTGAGAAGCAATAGAATCGGGGCAAGAAAAAAAATTGCACGGTTTGAGCCACCAGTGAGATGCATGTTCAGTATCAAACAGATAGTGAAGCACAGTACAGTAGAAACATTGCCAACAGCAGGCATCCAAGCAGCCTCCGCAGCCAACCTCTTAATCGTGAAGGAGGGTGGTGCTGATGTCCTCCGTTGCTGAATAAGTCTTAGTTTGGGTGGGAAGCCAGGGTTCCGACCAGGCTGATTGGAGGCAACACCTCTGTCAAGGACTTTCTCGTGAAAAAGTGATGTCAGTTCAAACTTGATCTCTAAAGCGATTACCATAAATAACATGGCATACAGTCCAAGAAGAGACAGCCTTGCCCCTTCAACAGCCAACATAGTAGAGAACTTGTCTGCTTCTTCATCTTCTCCAATATTTTTGGCTCTTACCTGCCCTTCCAATAGGTATGTCACTGGGAAGAGGGCCACCAACAAAGCAAATACCCAGGGCAAAAGCCTTGTACTTGATGCAGAAGGCAGGTGTGTGAAGACTATGAAAACAGAAGCACAAACAATGGTGGCAACAAGAAGAGGGTAGAGAATAATGCATTGAAAGAAGTATTCTGCGCAAATATAAATGCCAAGTGTCAATCCAACTCCAACCGCATAGAAAGCCCTCAACTCAACGATGTACTTGATGGGAATGGCGGAGGTGATTGCTGCTAATGAAAGTAAAACTGTTGCTATGAGCAACCATGAAGGCCATGTAGGTTTAGCAGCCACAAAACCATAAATTGAAATATCATCAGAAGACTGATGAGCTGCTCTGATCAAGTCTGAACGGTATGCCCATGATAGAGGAATTGGAGGCTGCATGAAAATAAACAGCAGACCCATCGCCACTACAAGCACAAGGTATCTTTTTGCAGACTGCAAAAATGTTTATGATATTCAGAACCAGTTCATAAAGTAATCAACTGCATCTCTAATAGAAACTAATTACATTGCAAAATACACCAAGCTTGTTCTCTCCAAATAAGAGTTAATAGGAATTGTCAGACACAAGTGGAGCTGAAACAGGACATATCACATGAAACTTTAGCTGAAATAGAAGTAATTATGAAACCCTATTCCAAATTGAGGACCAAGTGATACCAAATTGAGTACATTAATTCAATTATACAAGCAAGGATGCACGGAAAAATGGCTTTCGATGATTGGCATAGAAAAGGGTGACCAAGATATATCAATGGAAACTATATGATAAATTCGACACATGGTTAAGATGTTAGTGTAAGCATGACAAATGTGCAAAAATGGGTGTTGAGGTGAACAAAATATGAAGAGAAGCGTTGACTGAGAGGATTAAAGCCACTTCTAAGGTCGTATAAACATGAATGCACAACATAGTCTTTCAAGCAGATACCTGGACATGGGGAAAGTGGAGTGCAACTATTGGAATGCAAGCTATGCCCGTCAAAAGAATGTAGAAACCAAGAAGCAAACCATCTGATGGAGGCCTTCCATTCCACCACTGTAGAGCTTCAAAGATTGTTTCCCTGCATAACCAGGCAGAGATGGCTACAACAGATGCATGAGCATAACCTTGCCAAGGTTTCATTCTTGAGGCTCCTTTGAATTTGTCCCTGCACCAATTCAAACAGGAAAATAAGCAAATCACAAAAGTCTCATAGTCCCATAAATTGATAATAGTATTAACTTTTAAAGATCGGCACAGCAATTAGGGTTTTGGGGCTCTGGAGATCTATACTGTTCTGAAGTAGATTTCTTTGCAAAATAAGCTAATGAAAGACTCTTGGAAAATTAAGAATAAGATGGTTGACTAAAGAAATGAAATAATAAATAATAAAAGTCAAGTGCAAGGGAAAAAAAGGTTTGATCCATACTTGTAGAGAAGCAATGGAGGAGAAATAGCCAACAGAAGAATTGCTGAGACCCATACAACAGATTTTGTTGTAATGAACAGCATTGTGAGCTTTGAAGAATATAGGCAGGTCAAAAGCCAGACAGCTTTTGGACCAATTCGAAGATCCACAGATAATCTCCTGACAAGAGCAAGGCCCAAAAAGGTTGTCAAGAAAACCATATAACTAGGATACATCACATCATCATCAAATCCAAAATAGTATATGGTGGTATAGTTGAAGAAGCGGTCCTCTATGTAGCACAGCAGCAAGGTATGGCCAATAAGAACAAGTTCAGTCAGAAAACGAAATTTGGGTGGAAGAAGTGCCAGACCAGGCACAGCCATCGCCAAGAGCACACTTCCAACTATCAACTTGCAAAAGGATTTCAATGGCATACTAGCCATCCAGATATTGAGATCCCAGTAATTATGAACGACAAACCATAGCACCATCAAGGTTGCCAACACAACAAAGCCGAAGTATGATGACAAGCTTTTTTTAGTGAAGAACCGTGCCAGATAGAAACCAGATATCATAGGAAGAGGTAAAAACTGCACAAACGACAGCTTGCTTATTCAATATAACCATGATCCATGTACAGTAAAAAATTTGCAGTCATCTGAACCCAAAGAAAAGATTCCAACTAAAGAAAAATCATAAACACAAGAAAGAGTCAGACATGATAAATTTTACATGCAATATTATGATATAAGACCTGACAACAATACATGTTCCAAAGTAATTAAACAACAAGATATAAGAGCAAGAACTTCACATATTAAGGAAGATAGCACTGTGGCACAAAATCGGGGCAAGACAACATACAAAGTAATTTCAGCATTTTACAAATGATCTACTTTAAGATACCTTGTGCATTGAAACACTTAACATTCATTTTCAGAATATTCTGCTTTAGCCACTTGTGTATATTTATCAATGGTCAAGGAGTCGCTATTTGTTCAAGATGAATGTTACCAGCCTAGTATGAACATCATTGGACAACATGCATCAATCAAGATTTAAGCTACCATATTCTAGGATCATGAATGAAATGAAGAAAAAAAAACTACAGAGGGACAAGAGAAGAATTCAATACCACAATAGGGAATCCGATCACAATGGCACCAGCAGCACTAACTAGAACAGACAAAGCCGTGAAAGCAGCAGAAGTGAAAGCATCCTGGATCAAACCAACAGCATAAGCTCCGACGGCAGACGCCCCTCCGAGCATTGTGACAGTCACGAGCAGATAATTCAGCGGAGGTGGGGCATGCAAGTATCTCCCAAATGAATGAAAAACCACCCGAATCTCCAAAGCAATCACAACCACCACCATGGCAATAGCTCCATTGACAACCCTAACCCTATGCATCTGGTAATTATCCCTCGTGACCCACCATAGCGCGCCCCTCGTGGAGGCATAGAGCTGGAACAAGAAGGGGACGAAGAAGAGGAGCAGGAGATCGCAGAAGGAGGAGAAGGAGGAGAAGACGGTGGAATGGTGGGATCCGATGCGGAATAGCACGGGAGCAAAGAGGAGATGGAGGGTATGGATGCATCCCTCAAAGGGACCGAGGATCTGGGCGTCGCTGGACTTGAAGGAGGAGGAGCGGGGAAGGGCGTAGAGCCAGTAGAAGACGCAGGAGAAAGCGGCGAAGTAGAAGGCGGCCGAGGAGAAGCCGACGGCGGAGACGACGGCCCAGGTGAATAGAGCAGGGGAGGCAACGGGAAGACAGGCGAAGAGGAGGCGCTCGAGGGCGAGGACGATGGATGGATTCTCGATGTGGAGCCATTTGAACTGCAGAGAAGCCCAGACGCCGATGAAGAAGACGTTGAGGGATGAGAAGAGGAGGGCGAGGATGGAGAGGAGTATGGATGAGTGGGGGAGCGGAGAGGAAAAGACGAGGGCGAGAAGGGAGGCGGAGAGGGAGAGCCAGAGGGAGAGGAAGGAGGCGGTGGGGAGGCGGAGCGAGTCGAGGAGGTAGCAGAGGAGGAGGCCGGCGGAGAGGGTGAGGAGTGAGGGAGTGCCGCCGAGGGAGAGTAGGAACGCGGCGGAGGGGACGAGGGCGATGGCGATGCGTGCGTTGTGGGTGAAGCCGGAGACAGCTGCCGGCGGGTGGAGGCGGCCGCCTGAGGACTGGCGCGAGCTAGGGCTAGGGTTAGGGTTTGGGGAGGGGGAGCGAGAAGGAGAGGAGAAGGTGGGGAAGGATGGGGCGCTGGCGGAAGTGGAGATGAAGGACCGGGGGTGGGGCCGGGAGATGAACGGATCGTCGGTCATCATCGCCGCCGACGACGGCGAGCAGTGCTCGAGGTTAGGGTTTTCGGGGGTTAGAGATGGAGATGGGGGAGAGGGGCGACGACCTATGTCTTCGTCCTGCTCCGCTCGCCCCGATCTTGGATCCCGTGGTCACACCTAAATGGGCCAAAAGAGGCCCAAGGACGAAGAGCACACTTATAGGCACCTCAACGGCCCAACCCAATTACTTTTTTATTGATAATTATTTATATTTGTTTTATTGGATTTTTTTAATAAATAGAAAATGATAAAACTTAGAAGCAGAGATGAAGATGGAAAAAATCCCATTATAACCTTGTTACCATTATTTTTTAATATTTGTTAAGAGGTGTATACTATATACTTATATAAAAAATATTTCAAAAAATAATTAATTTGTATAATAAGTTGTTTTTTAAAATGGATAAACCATATTTTATTTAAATATAATAGAAGGTTTGCATTATTTGGTCAAAACGAAAATAAGATACATAGTTTGTGATGGTCTCGCCCATCTGCCAACAACACACCTGGTCCTCTTTCTATCTTAGGCTTGAACTTGGTCCTCTCCGGAGGTATCTCCTTCTTCGCCAGCCTCTCTGGCATGTCAGTGTGAATTTCAGGCTTCGCTTCATTAGGTTCGCCACTACTTCCAGTTTTGATATTTTCACTATCGGAGCTTGCAGGGAATAAATATTAACAATTTGTACAATAAATTGTTTATATATATATATATATATATATATATATATATATTGTGTATTTATTTTTGGATCTTGCAGGGAATTAATTGATTGCTTCATTTAATATGCAAAATATGAAAATTATAAGGAGACTTGCATAATTGCCAAAAAGACACCTACACAAGATAATATTATTATTAGAAATCAGGAGATTCAACGAAGAAGATTCGATAGCAGATATGAAAAGAAAACTCGAGAAAAAGCCAACCATCACTCTTTTACAAAACATTTTGTATACTTTCTATTTTTATGCAACCATGGTGAAATTAATCATTTTTATAGAATATAAGAAAAATAATAATTTCCCAGTATATATTTGTAACTATAATTAACACCATATTTTACATGTAGACATGCACAAACAAGAATATATATCGTAACATCTAAAACATTCAACAATATTTTTGTTTAACATCTATTTTTGTTCTTTTCCTCTTTTTCTTAACACTTATGATATATCACATAAACTTAAAAGACAATTTGACCATGTTCATCCTAACCTAGTCTCAATTCTCTTATTGATGTCATAGCTTTCTCTATCACGATCACTTTTAGAGAAAAAACAAAGCCGCACCAACCGGCAAAAAAAAAACAGAAAGTCATACCATGAATTATACTTAGGATGTTGACAATTTAACAGTAAAAACTATTTTAATGAGTTGAAATGTATCAAATTTTTTTTATAATTATTGAATTCTTTAAGCTTCTAATCAATTATTACCCAAAACTACATAACAAATAATAATATAAGAAAAATAAAATAAGCTTTAGATAAAACGGCATTACAAGGTTATTTAATGTCAAGATTTTGTTATCTTTTGTTAACTATACGAAAAGTTTGATTTAACAAACAAGAGTTTTTTCATAAAATAATTAGCTCAGTGTTACTTTCTACTCTTCCATTGACCAAAATAAATAAATAAATAAAATGATTTTTCTGTAAATCATTGTGAGCCAGCCAATTTTCAATTTCTATGATCTAATGTCATAGTTGAATTCTTTGTACTTGACAAAGACCGTTAGGTCGAGCAGCAAAGGTCCCTTGTGCATGGGGGTCGGGCCTCGGTTCGGCTCCCTTCTGCGACAAGGTGAGGGTGCGGGCGTTGGGTGACAGCTCGGTCATTCGCGCACACATGGAGCTAATCCATGTCAGATTGGTAGTCACAGGTCTTGGGTGCGTGTACAAGACACTATCCTTGACCTGTGATAGTCCGATCCGTGTGCTTGTCCTATTTTGAACAATCTTGCAGAGGGCGCTTGTTGCCTAGTTCAAAAAAAAAAAATCTTTGTACTTGACAGTTTGTTTGATAAAAATGAGAACACGTCATTTTTTCTTTTCAGTACAAGGATCTTGCAATGAGGGCCTTAGGTTTGATGATTATTAAACTATATATTTATTGGTATTTTCGTAGAAGTGAGCAGGGTTTTAGGGTTCAGTGTACTCTCATCCACCAGCCCACTGCCCTGTGCCCACCCACCAAATAGCTGCCATCACGTGACACCAATCACACACTATTGCCATGCAACTCATGCAATCCGTTGCCACGTCATCTTAAGTCATTTTCATTCATTAACCACCTAGCTAACACATTTATACTCAAACCAAGATTTAGCTAACACATTTATACTCAAACCAAGATTAGAAAAAGAATATTATGCATAAAACTTAACTCCTTTTCGAATGACCTGCTTAATTTGAGAAAACATAAACCAATACCAACCAGGTTATTTATATTAAAAGTCAAAAAGTAAAGAAAAAACATTTATTTTAAATTATTTATTATCAAAGAATACAAATTAATTGTGGGAAAAAAAACAAGTACAAAATACAAACTAAAATAAAATTGGGGTTTTTGTTTGCATGCCATGTAAAACTTTGAAATTGCTTAAATACCCCTATAAAAATGATATTTCCTTGCATAACCCTATAAATCAACTAATTTTGCTTACATGCCCCTGTGGTTAAGTTAATATTTGATTGTGTTAAATCAATGGATGGAAGATGACAAATTACGAAACTAGGTTTGCTTATATATCCCTCTAAATTTTTTTTCTTATTTTGTAGACAGTAATTATTTTATATAACAAATGAAAAAGATGAGGGTAATTAATTATGTGATTTTTTTAATTATATATAATTAAATTTTAATTACAGTTAACCCTAAAAATTCTAACGGCTGCTAATAGTGACTAACGACAGAGGTATATAAATAAAAAAATAGTTTTATAAGGATATATAAGCAAATAGTATTTTTATAGGAAAATATAAGTAAATATGTAGTTTTGAAGGAGTATTGAAGTAATTTTCTCAATAAAATTCACATGGGATCTACTCTCTTTATATGCATAAAGTGCAATAACGTATGGGCCTTTCAAGGGCACCACATGATTTTGTTTTTGAATTCAACCCAAAAGACCTCATAGTATTAGTAAATCTTTTTATTTTTCCTCTATCATATGATTTAAATTCATATAGAACAAGGGAGTTTTTATTAGCACCATAAAATTTAGAAGCATTTATCTTATGAGACACTGTAGCAGTACAGGAACAATCAGTCTCTTGGCTCACAACAAACAAACGCACCAGAGATATAAAAGCATATCATGATATATAGTGTGATTCATATATAGGAGGAGTGGAGCTCAGTGGACGTTAATGGGGACGCTGCGCAAGACGACAGTCTCGACAGTGAGGCCAGGGCCGAAGCCGAAGAGGACTCCCCAGTCCATGCCCTCGCCGGTGGTGGCCTTCCCCTCGTCGGCCGACCTCTTCCTCATCTCATCAAGAATGAAGAGCACGCAGGCGCTGGACATGTTCCCGTACTCACTCAGCACATGCCTTGTAGCCTTCATCTTCTCCAGATCCAGCCCCAGCTTCAACTCCACCTGATCGAGGATCGCCGGACCTCCGGGGTGAGCGATCCAGAAGAGAGAGTTCCAGTCACTGATCCCCAATGGCTCGAAAGCCTCAACCAAGCTTTTCTCTATGTTCTTTGAGATCAATCCAGGAACGTCCTTGAGGAGATGGAACGTTAAACCGACCTCCCGGAGATGCCCATCAATGGCACCTTCCGAGTCCGGGAGTATAGTCTGCGCCGCCGACACCATCTGGAACAGAGGACGCTCCACCGCAGTGTCAGGATCAGCTCCGACTATCACCGCGGCAGCGCCGTCCCCGAACAGCGCCTGACCGACGAGAGAATCAAGGTGAGTCTCCGACGGCCCGCGGAAAGTAACAGCGGTGATCTCGGAGCAGACGACGAGGACTCTAGCGCCGCGGTTGTTCTCGGCGAGGTCTTTCGCGAGGCGAAGCACGGTGCCGCCGGCGAAGCATCCCTGCTGGTACATCATGAAGCGCTTGACGGAGGGTCGAAGGCCGAGGAGCTTGGTGAGCTGGTAGTCAGCTCCGGGCATGTCGACGCCGCTGGTGGTGCAGAAGACCAAGTGAGTGATCCTCGACTTGGGTTGTCCCCATTCCTTGATCGCCTTGCTCGCCGCCTCCTTCCCCAGTTTCGGCACCTCCACCACCACCATGTCCTGCCTGGCATCCAGCGACGGCGCCATGTACGCGCATATGTTCGGGTTCTCTTTCAGCAACTCTTCGCTCAAGTGCATGTATCTCTTCCTTATCATCGATTTATCACCTGCATGAGAGTACATGACATAGAAATCTCCGAAATTTAAGTATTTTATTCAGAAAAATAGAAAATAATATAAAATAAGATAGATCATGCACATGCTTCTTGAATGGTCAGCAGGCTGAAAACATAGAATATAAAAACACACGTCCTGTGTGTGCATGGGCATGGACGTGCATGCACACGAGCAAGTGATCAGTGATCAGTGATCAGTAGAGGAATTATAGGGGATCAAGTTAAGAAGTGAGCAGTAGAAGACTAACACATCCTCTTGAACTTCTCCTTGAGGTCGGAGAGATGCTCGCTGTTGGTGATACGGAAGTAGTAGTCTGGGTAGTCGGCTTGGTAGACGCAGTTGGCCGGAGTGGCGGTGCCGATGGCGAGCACCGTCGCCGGACCATCAGCTCTCTGAGCCCTCCTTATCTCTTCCATCACCTTGGCCATTACTCCTCCCTCTTCTTTTTTTTTTGTTTAAATAACTAAAAAAAATATTTGAAGATGAAGATGAAGAAGAGCAAATTGTATAGAAGAAGAACTCAAGGTAGAGAGGAAGATGAACAGAGTGGGGAACGAGGGTGGTGGTTATATACGAAGTGGTAGGTTGGATGGACGGGTAGATAGAATGCCACGTGCGAAATGGTTGTTAGACAACCTGAAGTCAGTGAACCGCCACGTGGGCGTACCACCCCTTCCCGTGGTTGATCAATTTACTTACCCTTTTAAATTTATTTTTCATATTTATTATATATATATATAAAAAAAACAAATTATTGAATGGTTTTTAGAAGCACAACACTAGAGTCCAATATATGGCCAAGGTTTCTATCTTCATACCATGAAATTGAAATATAGAACAAGAGAAAAGTAATCATCAAGAGTTGTGGCTGGCGATTCAGAGAAATGTATATAATCTTGGAACGTATACGTAGTTGAATTGAATGCATGTGTCTAATCTTCAAAGTCTACAATTTCATTGAAAGCTCAGTGTTTGGTTGTGCATGCATGATAACTCAAACCATTGGGAAGAAGATTCATACATATAAAGAGAAACATATATATGTGCACGAACCATCGGTACTTCGTGTTGAAAAATGCATGTATATGTTTTCCTTACCTAACATATAGAAGTTAATCATCTCAACGTTTCCAAACTTCATGTATGACTCTATGAGCCATTGACCCATGGTGAGGACTCGAGGAATATTAGACAAAGAACTTTCAGTTTGCGTCTTGTTTTTGTAAAACTAATTAACATTTAAAAAAAAAAATTAGATAAGTCATGTTTATTAAGTTTAAGGTTTAGAATACAGACTTAGGCAAGGAAAAAAAACATAATTCATGAATGATAATAATCTTCTCTCTGGGCTCTGGCTAAGACCGGTGATGTGATGTCTCACGTGTTTCCTCAATCTTTTTTATTTTTATTATAAACTATTTAATAAATTGATTTTTGTAATGTTTTATTGTAATTACATAAAATTTCAGGGAGTTATCTGTAAATGTATTACATAATAAGTTGTCCTCTTTATCAATGTTATCAAAATCGGACCAGCTGATTTGTCATGCACGTATAAGGTTCTGGGTACGAAAGTTTCTCTTGGTAAATATCCGGAAGTCTTTAAATGAATCCTTTGAGTTTGAGGTACTTTTTTTAAGAGAAAATTATCATACAGTCTCCAACACGTTTCTATCTTTTTGGACAACCTTCTAACTTTTCAGTTTTGTTGTCAATTCCTACTTTTTAAGATTATTCCCCACCGATTCCTCTTGTAAGTAGATTGTAATGCTTTTTTGAAATATGCCAATTTAACCCCTCCATTTCTTTTGGTTGTTTTTGTGGGAAATACCTCTCCATCTCTGCAGCTCAGCACCTTGGCAGCTCAGAGCTCGGCACCTCGGCAATTCGTCAAGCTCAGTATCTTGGTCTCGGCACCTTGACAGCTTGGCTCGATATCTGACGAGCTCGTCTCGGCACCTTGTCAGTTCTCAACGAGGTCGGCCAAGCCAAGACTAAGCTAACATGCAAAAGAGCCCTTGAAAGCCAACTAAAAATCCTACTAATTATACAATGATGACATGACATCTCTATTAGCCCACCAAAACATGTAGGTAGGGTTGGCAACGAGCCGAACCTGAACAAGCTGAGCCCAACTCGAGTTCGGCTCGAAATTATATTTTTCAGCTCGAGTTCGATTCATATTAGTCATAAAAAGTTTGATTTGAAAAAGCTCAAAATTAAAAATATATATATATATATATATATATATATATATATATATATATATATAAAATTATAATGCAAGTGATGAACATTATTAAGTATCATTTAAAAGAATTTAAATGATCCAAGTTGCATGATTCTCTAAGGAGGGCTAACATCTACTCATATAGGATTCTCACACCCTCCTCTTCCTTTGCTATCTGATGTGGGACTAAAATGAGGCTACTATAACTATAGTCCATTTGATCTCCACTCTACTAACCCAAATCAATTTGAGAGCTACAAAGACATGGATCTATATAAAGTAAAAGCATCTCCTACTCCATTTGCATGCCTTACTAAAAAACTCAAGACATGGATTTCTCTCTCTCTCTCTCTCTCTCTCTCTCTCTCTATATATATATATATATATATATATATATATATATATATTCGAACTTCTAACCGAACTCAAACGAGCTGACTCTGGCTTGAGTTCGATTCACTTATTTTTCGAGCTCGAATTTGAGCTCAGGTTCAGTTTGTTATTAAAATAATCGAACTGAACTCGAGTTGCTTGAGAACAGTTTGATCGTTTGCCAGCCTTATATGTAGGTGTTCATTCATTTTGCATTTTAGCTCAATCTGTCTGAACTTTGAAAAGCAATTTTACAGAAAGAACCTTGCCCCCTTCAGTCATTCAAGTATTCTCATTCTTCATTAACTCTTCTTGGTTTTTTTGCGTTGGCAACCTCTTATACCTTATAATTAACAAACAACACCTCCATGTCTTCCAGTGTCCTCCCTCTCGTCTCTGGGAGGAAGGTAAAGACGACTTAGGCCAAGGAGGTGACTCCAGCATAAAGGAAGAAACTCCCATCGATGGTTATCACTTTGTAGAGAGATATGAACGTCATTGTCATCACTCCGCTGATGACTCGGTTCACGGAAATGAAAAGGCTCGCCTCCTGAGTTCTCAACCTCAAAGGATAAATCTATGTGTTGTAAACCCCAACTCACCCGAGCTTATCGATCACACTGCTATACTTGGGGAACTTAGTTCCGGCTTTCTCTTTTTTTTGTTTGGCACTGAGGATCTACCTTCCCACATCGCTGGAACCCTACATTCCACACTAGTAACGATAGTGTCCACTTTGGGCAGGAGCCCTCACGGTTTTATTTTTCGTTTCACCAAAAAGGCCTCATTGCTAATGAAATGTGTTCAACCACTTATATGCCCCTTCCAATTTCTCTCATCATCCGATGTGGTACTAAAGTGGGCTTTTGTTTGCCCATTCCCAACAGTAATCGGGTCGGGGTCAATGGAGAAGAAGGCGACGTAGGCCACGATGCTGGCAATGCATACGTCGATCACCCATGCAATTTAGTGGTCGCCGTGTGGTGGTCGATGAGAGGCCGAAGCCGAGACATGCGAGGGAGGGAACCATACCACCCTTGTCGACGTGAAGTAAAGGTTGGCGGCCCATTCGGTCAAGCAAGAAGGTGGCGATGATGATGAAGAGGATTTTCAGAAGACTAACTCGTGAAGTTGGGGAGAAGTACATTAGGGTGGGCTTTTTCATAATTTGAAGGGTTTTTAACACCGTCAGTTAACTCCTAAATTGACATGACGTTTGTTCAAAAAGGAGGAGCCTTTTAAGGATATGAAAAATATCATGGATTTTTTGAAGAGTTGCAAAATTCATAGGGTTTTTTTGAGTTTTGAATTAAGTGTTATTTTGAAATATATAACTAGAGATAAATGTCAGTGGTTTAACATTTAAAAGTAAGGGAAGTTGATTAAACAGTCCTGAAAAAAACTTGGTTGAAGTTTTTAATCAAAGAAAAAGTATAGATACCACTTCCCAAGAACCTAACCAACATATACAATTGAATTACAAGTTGATATTAGAGAAAAGTATAGTCCTGAAAAAACTTGGTTGAGGTTTTTAAATAAAGAGAAAAGTATAGATATATACCACTTCCCAAGAACCTAACCAACATATACAATTGAATTACAAGTTGATATCAGAAAAAAAGTATAGTCCTGAAAAAAAACTTGGTTGAGGTTTTTAATCAAAGAGAAAAGTATAGATCCCATCCCAAGAAGCTAACCAACATATCCAATTGAATTACAAGTTGATATCAGAGTTAGAAAGAAAGAAAGAAAGAAAGAAATTAAGATAACAGTACTTGCATCCATTGTTTCTTATTATATTGATCAATTGAAGGTGCATGTATATCCATATATGGACCTAGCTTCTCCCCATGTTCTCTAGCTTGAGAGACCTCTTGCTTGTAATGAAACTGATAGCATTAATTATAGGTGTACTTCCATTACTCTCTCCATTTATAAACACCAGTAATCAGACCATACAACCAAATTATTTCTTATTCTTCAACTGTTATATATTTACGTACATACAATATTATTCCATGCTTTATATATATATATATATATATGTTCTTAGAGAGATAGGGAGGGTGGGAAGATCAAGGGAAGTTGGTGGGTGGGGAGGGAAGATAAACAGGAACGTGAGCACAGGAGAGCATGCAGCTAAGGTTCTTCTGAATACAGTCAACCATGCATATATGAGCTTCAAGTCCCCTCATCATGCATAAAGTCATGCAGGAGGCCACAGCAACGCCACACTTTTCCACGCAACGATTGAGTGAGGATATAGGATCGTCCCTGGTTTCTTGCTGATCAGCACTAGAACACTGGATGATCAAGAGAAGAACAGCAACAATGACTTGCAGGGCCATTCCTTTCTTGTTCTTCATGTCAGCCATTATTAATTACTCTTAATTTGTGAGAGCTATTGTTTATCAGGGTTAGGGTTTATATAGGCACGTATACATGCATGCATGCATGCAATTGAAATGGTCTTAATCTGGCTTGCACGTCAAAGCCAACCTGATCACACTTTCTGTGGTGTTATATATATATATGATCTTATTAATTATCAGAAAATTAACGTGAGGTACTCTAGTTTTGTTTTGCAAATAAGTCTTGTCATTTGTGTTTTGCGAGTGCGATTAATTTGTATGTCATTGTGGTGAGCTTGCACGTACAGGAGAAGAATAATGAGAGTTTCATGAATAGTAAAAAAAAAACATGACATTATTAATTAGATGACATTTATAGTAACATTTTTTTTTTAATAAAATGGAGAAACCACAATTAATTTCATTAAATATGACAATACACACAATAGCAGAAGTAGGTTATCCCAGCCCCCTGACTATCCCGCCAGTGACATTCATCGTAGCTTGTGCTCACAAACAGTAGCATGCATTCATGTTATGATAAAGACATTGGATCACACTTAAAATTTAAATTAAAAACAAAACAACATTGAGGTTGAACCTAAACCTGTGCCCAGGAAATAGTTGTCCATACACTGATAATTAAGGGAGGTATGGATTCAACATTAAGGTGCCTTCTAAGATACCTTGGGGTTAGCCCCAAGGTATCTACCTTACTACTAACAACACCCCCAAAAAACCTAATAAAATATATCCCAAAACCCTAAAACTACCCTAGTGTTAGGCCCAAGTAACATACCTTTCAAGGTATGTTAGAATTCACCCAACATTAATGCACAGCATTGAATTTAAGACATACTATATTTAATTGCATGTCAGAAAATTAAAGCAATTACATGTTGTGACTGACTTTTAAAATAAATCAGTTTAACTAAGAAATATTATTTACCGGAGAAAAATCAATTTGATTTCTTTAAAAAAAAAAACAGAAAAGTTATGTTGGAGGTGGCTATTAAAATAAAAAAAATAAAAAATAAAAATTAATAATAATATTTATAAATTTTTTGAAGGAAAAATTAATTAGGCTTTTTTTTTAGAATATTATTAAAAAAAAAATTATTTACCAAAATACACTTTTTATAAATTAATTACCGATATGCGCAAATCCTACAGAACCCATGCACTTTTTCAACTCCTTTCATTGTTTGCGGGTCCCACGAATTTTAAATTAATAAAAAAATTAATAAAATATTAACAACTCTCTCTTGCGCTGAAGATCAACGGTTTAATGTTTTTTAATTTGATGGGTCCCACCATTTAAATATTATAAAAAATAACAAAAATAATAATAGGATTTTAGGTTTTAATTAATTAATGGGCCCCACTTTTTAATATTAGAAAAATTAATAAAAAGAGTTTAATTAATTATTTTTTTAAAAAAAATTAGCCTACAAGCCACACAACAACGAGGGATTCAAGGGGCGGACAATTTCAAAAGGTAGTAATTACATATATTATAAAAAGTTTACAACAATTATAATGTTTAGGCTACATTATGATCGACTACTTGGACCAGCCACATTTGGACAATTTCGACGACTATGACCTTCATTTCGACATAAACCACAACGCTTTGGCTGCCCACCTTCTCTTATGTCCATTTCATTGCGAATCCTCGTGGATTTTGGGCGCCCTGTGGATGGTCTTCTCATTGTAAGATCAGAACATAAACGTGGACCATTATAGGGGTTCCAGTAGCTCTCATTTGACATTGGTTGAAATTCTTTATGATACACATTAAAAATTGTCTGAAGCCTGTAAACATTGTCCACGTATTCCTGCCAATGTAGATGAATGTATGCGCATGCTGCAAGAACATGGCGGCAAGGAAAATGAAGTGTTTGAAACCCACCGCAATCACACCATCGTGATCTCAGATCTATGCGATAAGTACCAGCTATACCACCGCATTGTGGTGGTGCCATTTCATCTACCATGAAAGAATTTTCGTCACGATCAAATTGACGAACATGAATGCTGCATGTTACTTGTTGGTTTTCTTGAATTATCTTCATTAGTGCTTCAGAGAATATTTGACCTGATGCGATCTGAGCTTGCACCTGTACACCTTTCCTTACAAACAACTCAGCTAGTCGAAAGTAAGTTGACTTAACCAAAGATGTTATAGGAAGGTTCCTTGTCCCCTTTAGCACTGAATTAACACATTCGGCGAGGTTGGTAGTCATATGACCATACCTTCGACCTTCGTTGTCAAAGGCTTGAGCCCACTTCTCCCGTGGTATATTATCTAACCACCTCGTTGCCTCTATATTGTACTCTCGAAGTAAGCCGTACCAATAGTTAAAATCAGAAGTAGTTTTCGAATAACCTACATTAATAACCATAAGAAATGTCAAACAACTTTAAAACATAATAACAATATACGCTTAAATTACTAAAATTTAAATTTACAACTTACCAATGTTAACAACTATTCGTTGCATTTCTTTATTTTTGAACCGACGCATGAAGTTTGCAGAGATATGTCTAATGCAATAAACATGGTAGGCATGAGGAGGATTCATCCGGTGACCAATTGCTCTAAATGCTCCTTTGATAGACTCATGACGATCAGATATAAAACATATTCCTTCTGTGGTGTCACGCGTTAAACAAGTAAATGCTCTAGAAAGAAACGCCATGCATTTAACGTCTCGCTTTCTACAATAGCAAACGCAATTGGAAGGATATTCTTATTACCATCTTGTGCAATTGCCATCAACAAAGTCCCTTTATATTTTCCATAAAGGTGGGTGTCATCTATCTGCACTACTGGCTTGCAATATTTGAAAGCCTCCACGCATGAAGGGAAGCTCCAAAAAAGCCTATGGAAAACATGAGTATCGTGTACGGTGATTTCCATCATATCTTAGGTTGAGTCACGGAGATCAATTATTGTCAGGGAAGAAAGCATTTGTAATGCCGATAACCATTTTGGTAACTCATTATATGACTCCTCCCAATTGCCGAATCTTTGCTTCAATTGCTTTCGCCCGCAATCCATACTTTTCTATATGTCGGTGTGTATCCATATTGATTCACGATCTACGCTATCAAAGCAGTATACATTGATGGATGGCTTCTCTTTGACCGGGGCCTCTATTTGTCGACAAATCATGTTTGAATCCAAATTAGAATGATCTTGGGAGATCATTCTTTGCGCAAGTGTGAGGACCGATTGTATTTTGTAATCTCCCAAATTTGCTTCCTCTTGGCGTAGGATCGCAGCGAACCCTCAAGCTGCATCCATCGCCATATGACTTACATCTTCACGAATACCGAAGTTGGATCGGACTTCGATTACCATATATTCCACCGACTTTCGTAGCAATAATGCTTAATCGTTGTTATAACATCATCTTTGTTTCAAATTGCATGCCTACATGCAATTCTCCATCTGTCATTACCCTCTGAATGTGTTGACATATAATGAAGGATATTCGGGAATTAGTGCAGACATTGCTTCCAAATTAAGTGCCCTCATATGTCGGAGGCACAAATGGCGACATTGGCATTTCTACGCTTTGTCCGCAACATCTTCCACATTGCAATTTTCTAAGTCAAGATCTTCAAAGACTTGCTTCACTAGTCTGTAGAAGTTATCATCGTCGTGGTCATCCCCACTCGAGCTCCCATATTCACCAAATTCATTGCCTGGTTGTGCAGATGAAGTGTTCTCCCATCTCATATTATGTGGAATGTTGCCATCTCTGTTGATTTCATGTTGAGAAGAAATACCAGTGGAAGTTGCAATACCAAGCTCGACATATAATTCTATAACTTGAATATCGGGAAATGTTTTGTGGCACTCGAACATCATCTGAACATTTCGATCATTACGTAATTTGAAAACCCGATAGCAAATCTTGTCATGGCCTGAAGAAATGGGTAGACGGTATTTGATATGTGAAACTTTTTGACCGTCTACCATTCCTATATTTTCTTCAATGATTCTCTTTAAATTTTCTAAGGAGATATCATTTTCTACATAAAAACAAGTTTGATCGTCGGAGAAAAATATGACAGTATCCTCGCTTGTAGTGATTGAACCATTATAGTAAACCAAAACAAGATATCTTTCTGCCATTACTGAAAATAAAGAATTTGAAATAGTGAGGTTATGAACATGGATGAATGCTCAGATAGCAGGGATAGGGCTCTAGCTTACCAAGTATGTCCTTTGAAATGCACCTCCGGGAGGTGAAAGTAGGTTCCACGACTGCTTCAACCACTAGCAAGTCAGTACTCTCCCCCTTGAGGACCTACACCTCCTTCTCCCTCCAATTTCTTTCAAACCTTCACAGTAGCTTGCTCGCCGGTGGGCTGCGCCGTCCGGCGCGTGGGGAGAAGGGGAGCGGGCAAGGCTCGCCGGAGTAGAGAAGAAGGGTGGTGATGGGTTCGTTGAGTGTGGGAAAAGGGGAAAGTGGCAGAGAAGCTTACATCTCTCTCTCTCTATCTTATAACCCTCTAACTTATTAAAATAATTAATCTTTTCAATCATACCCCTTCCCCTTTAATAATTCCCTTCCCCTTTAATAATTCACTAAAACTAAAACAATCAAGAGCTATTACTGTGGTTTCACGAGTTGCTTTTCCTTTTTCAAACCAGATCCGTCATTTTAGGTCCTTTAACCCGACCAACTTTAAGCATCTCAGTACTCGGGATTTTGTCTTGGAGTCTACCAATAATTGAATGAATCACGGGTTGCTTTTCCTTTTTCAAACCAGATCCGTCATTTTAGGTCCTTTAACCCGACCAACTTTAAGCATCTCGTACTCGGGATTTTGTCTTGGAGTCTACCAATAATTGAATGAAGGTTTACTTATCTAATTTAATCTACTGATTTAAAACTAATCACCCAATTATCTAATTTATTCAGATGAAAAATTGTTAGTTAACAAACGGTAGACAAGCGAAATAACCATTATACCCTTTGCATATATATATCCCTAAAAAATTTGTTTGACTGTAAATTTACAAATATTCCTTTAAAAATCTGAAATTTAAAATAGTTAAAATATTTAAAGAGGGGTATTTTGGACATTTTTCAACCCTTAACCTGAGTTGTAACCATGGTTAAGATTATATGGTTAACTTCTGTCAGTGGACCCTAACAACATTGGTTTATTCGCAATTCAACTTATTTTTCAAGGGTATTCAAGCAATTATGATTTTTTCAGGAGTAAATATGCAATTATGATATTTTTGAGGGGTATATATATGCAATTTCCCCAACTTTTATTAATTTTTCTAATATTAAAAAGTGGGGCCCGTTAATTAATTAAAACCTAAAATCCTATTATTATTTTTCTTATTTTTTATAATATTTAAATGGTGGGACCCATCAAATTAAAAAATATTAGCCCGTTGATCTTCAGCAAGAGAGAGTTGTTAATATTTTATTAATTTTTTTATTAATTTAAAATTCGTGGGACCCGCAAACAATGAAAGGAGTTGAAAAAGTGCATGGGTTCTGTAGGATTTGCGCATATCGGTAATTAATTTATAAAAAATGTATTTTGGTAAATAATTTTTTTTTTTATAATATTCTAAAAAAAAAGCCTAGATATGTTCTATATTTCAATTTCAAATTCATGGTCAAGACTATATATGGACCCTCCCTTGGCTTGTAAAAACCATGTAGCACGTGGCATTCCATCTACAACGTACAACTTCGTATAAACCCCCCACCATCGTTCCTCACTCTCTTCATCATCCTCTGCCTCTAGTTCTTCTACAATTTGCTCTTCTTCTTCTTCTTCAAATCTATTTTTAGTTAATTTCAAGCCAAAAAAAAAGTAGAAGCATTAATGGCCAAGGTGATAGAAGAGATAAGGAGGGCTCAGAGGGCTGATGGCCCGGCGACGGTGCTCGGCATCGGCACCGCCACTCCGGCCAACTGCATCTACCAAGCCGACTACCCAGACTACTACTTCCGTATCACCAACAGCGAGCATCTCTCCGACCTCAAGGAGAAGTTCAAGAGGATGTGTTAGTCTTCTTAACTTCCCCTTCCTTAATCACATACATCTACACACACAGTCACTCACTGATCACTTGCTCGTGTGCATGCATGTCCATGCGCATGCACACATCTTTTGTTGTGTCTCAGAGCAAGAGGCGCCACACACTCTACATTAAGCATAATATTGTTCACTTGGATGATGGATCTAAACCCAAGTGATCTCGTTTTTTATTTTATCCAAAAGACTTTATAACTAATGAAGTGTGTTCAACCTATATATATATATCCCCTCTCATTTTTCATCCACAGCCGACGTTAAGCTAATGTTCGGCATACCCAACATGTTTTCAGTCTGCCCATTCAAGAAGCATGTGCATCTTATTTAATTTTATTTTGTATTTTATTTCTTATGTTTATAGCTAGTGAGAATTAATGAACACATGCATGCAGGTGAGAAATCGATGATAAGGAAGAGATACATGCACTTGAACGAAGAGTTGCTGAAAGAAAACCCGAACATATGCACATACAATGCGCCATCGCTGGTCGTGAGGCAGGACATGGTGGTGGTGGAGGTGCCAAAGCTGGGGAAGGAGGCAGCGAGCAAGGCGATCAAGGAATGGGGACAACCCAAGTCGAGGATTACGCACTTGGTCTTCTGTACCACCAGCGGAGTCGACATGCCCGGCGCTGACTACCAGCTTACCAAGCTCCTCGGCCTAAGCCCCTCCATCAAGCGTTTCATGATGTACCAGCAAGGATGCTTCGCAGGCGGCACCATGCTACGCCTCGCCAAGGATCTCGCCGAGAACAACCGCGGCGCTAGAGTCCTCGTCGTCTGCTCCGAGATCACCGCTATTACTTTCCGCGGGCCATCGGAGTCTCACCTCGACAATCTCATTGGTCAGGCACTGTTTGGGGACGGCGCTGCCGCTGTGATAGTCGGCGCTGATCCTGACACTGCAGTCGAGCGCCCGTTGTTCCAGATAGTCTCGGCCGCGCAGACTATAGTCCCGGACTCCGAAGGAGCCCTTGATTGCCACCTCCGGGAGGCCGGTTTAATGTTCTATCTCCGCAAGGACATTCCTGTATTGATCTCAAAGAACATAGAGAAAAGCTTGGTTGAAGCTTTCGAACCCTTGGGGATTAGTGACTGGAACTCCCTCTTCTGGATCCCTCACCCCGGAGGCCCGGCCATCCTTAATCAGGTGGAGTCCAAGCTCGGGCTTGATCAGCAGAAGTTGAAGGCTACGAGGCATGTTCTTAGTGAGTACGGGAACATGACCAGCGCCTGCGTGCTCTTCATTCTTGATGAGATGAGGAAGAGGTCCGCCGACGAGGGGAAGGCCACCACCGGCGAGGGCCTGGACTGGGGGGTCCTCTTCGGCTTCGGCCCTGGCCTCACCATCGAGACTGTGGTCCTCCGCAGCGTCCCCATTAACGTCCACTGATCTCCAATCCGGCCACTTCTCCTCCTCCATATATATATATACACCTATCAATCACACTATTATATGCTTTTATCTCTTCGGCTTCAGGTTTTTGTACTGCTTATATAGTGTTTCTTAAAATAAATGCTTCTTTCATGGTGCTAATAAAAACCGTTATTTTATATTTGCATCTTATAAAAAAACAAAATAATAATATAATGTGATCTAGGGATGGCAATCCCCGACCCGATCCGTTGTTCCCGACCCGATCATCCCGATCCTGAAAAATACGAGTGGGCGTGGTAAAGGTCCTTTAAAATCCGCCCCGCCCCGCCCCGCTAAAAAAATACAAAAATACCTTTATATATATATTAGATTATATAGTTTTAGGGTTTATAATGAAGTTTTGTTTGAAGTCTTTGAAATTTAGCGGCTGCTTTCCCACCCTTCTCTCAAGTTTGTATATCAAAATGCTTTTACATTACAGTTAAGTTTATTTTATTTGAGTTTAATCAGTAAATTTCTCTATATTCTATGGTCTAAATGCAGTATTGGTGCCCCGCTTCTCACCCCGCGGTGCCCCGCGCCCCACTACTATTGGGTGGGGCTGTGGTGGTAGAGGCCTGCCCCGCCCCCGCCCCGCCCCATTGCCATCCCTAATGTGATCTTAGGTTATATATATATAAAGAGGAGTTTGGCGCAACAGTAAAGTTGTCGTCATGTGACCTAAAGGTCACTGGTTTGAGTCATGGATGTTCAAGTGGATTTTGACAGAGACTGATGAGCCTCATCTTGCTCGGAAGGAATTATCAATCAGCTATCAAAGATGATTCTGTATAACGTCATCTTTAGAGAGAGCTCTTCCTCTCCAGATTCAGACTCTCCGATGATCAAGATAAGAAGCTTTATTGAAGGTAGAGAGGAAAGAGAAGAGAGAGAATTCTAGGAGAGATTATGGAGAAAAGAGAGAGAGAAAATGAACAGAATTTTAGTAAGCTTGAGGGTTGAGAGTGTGTCATGAGAGAGATCGATCTCTTGATCTCCCTCTAGACCTCCTTTTATATCTTTTGGAATGGCTTTTAGTTAGGTTGTTAGAGGTTGCTTGGGCTCCAAGCAAGCACCAACTCACTCGAAGCCTTTTGGATAGTCTCTTCAAGAAGCTCATTTAGAGTTCTTTAGCCTCTTTGAGAAGCTTCCTCTAATAGCTAGTTAGTTAGTTGCTTGATTGCTTGTTATAGTTTACTAATCTTAATTAGCCTTTAGGATTATGCCACGTGTATGGTCAGATTTTTCCCATAACATTTGCCCCCAACTTTTTCAATAGACAAGTTTGTGACTTAAGGCGACCTATGAAGTTTATATCGATCTTGGACCTGCATCAAGATATGCTTCCGTGAGGAGTTAAGAGGAGCACAGTGTATCTCACTGTCTCCTCGGTCCAGGGCCTCATAGGGTAGGAGCTTCGGTTGATTGGCTGGGGCGAAGGTCCTCGACCCAAGTCTACTTCTTTGTGGGGTCTCCCGCTTGGATTCCTCCCGCCTCCGAGTTCTTCTAGGAGTATCTTGTCAAGACTCTTCCTTCCAAATGGACTTGATCTCCTTCTGCCTGGACTCTTCCTCCAACCTTTATGGATCTCCTCAAAGTTGACATGTTTCTCCGTGCGGATAAGGAGGTCGGTTAGATTCTCCGGTTGTTTTTTGGTGAGTGAGAATCGGAAAGGGGAGTCACGAAGTCCTTCCATCGGGGCAGTGGCAATCAGAACTGGGCTAAAGTCAGTGACGTCCAACATCTCCACATTGAAACAGAGGAGATACGCATGGAACCTTTCTCCCTCATGCTGCTTGCACCTTATCAGAATGGCAGAGCTCTTCCTTTATCTTTTTTTGCTGACGAAGCGATTGAGGAAGAGATCCTGGAAGGAAAAGATGGTGCAGGAAGGGAGACCGTAGAACTAGGCATAGGCTGCTCGAAGTAGCTTTGTCGGAAAGACCCGACACATGAAGACGTTAGTGGTCACGTGGCATCATAGTGCTGAAGGCTCTTAGGTGGTCGGCTGGGTATGTAGTGCCATCATAGGCGGACATGTAAGGTGCTCGGAAGTTGTCGGTTAAGTGCATCTCCAAGATCTCTTGGATGAATGGGGAGATTATCTGAGGAATGTGCTTTGCGGACTCCCTCCCCTCGTCGGATGGAGTGTAGCATCTCGTCCTTGACGAGGTCACGGGTTGTTGCTAGACTCGAGGTGACTCTGAGCTGTTCGATAAGGTGGCCATTGCTTTGTTCCCCTCGCGGGGTCTTCTTCCTCTCCTGGGCTGACCTTCCCCAACTTTTTGATTGCACTAGAAGAGTACTTAGAGGTGGAGCTTGGGAAACATGGCGTTCCACTACTGCATGAAGGACTCGGGTCAACTCCTCAACTCCTCGACTCACTGCTCGAAGGGTTGGTAGCGGACCCGGCCCCTTGAGCATCTTCATTCTAGGATAGGTCTAGAGGAGCTTCTCCAACTCCTTGGTATCTGCCAAGCTCGGCTACCCCTTCATGTGATAAAGGGGAAGTTAATTAAAATGTGAGAAGAAGACTACCAGATCTTCTTGAACTCTCCTTGAGCTCAAAGAGAAGAGAGATGCTCGTTGTTGGTGTTACGGAAGTTGGGTGGAGTTGGACTGTGCCGATGGCTAGCACTGTCACTAGGCCATCAACCCTCTGAGCCATGCACCTTATCTCTTCCAACACCTTGGCTATTAATTTATTATAATTTTTTTTGGGGAAATTACACTAAACTACCCTATGGTTTGCCTCTATATCAATTCAGAGTCTGTGGTTTAAGTTGTAACAATTTAGTACACCGTACTTTACTCTGTAAGCAAAAAGGTGCCAAAAACTTAACCCGTTAATATTTCCTGATGTGACATTGAAAAAATAGAAAAAATTTAAAAATAATTCAAAAAATACTAAAAAAAAGGAAAACATAGGAAAATTTCTTAACAACAGAAAATCTGATATACTAAAAACATCATAAATAAAATCAGGAAATTACCAAAAAACACAAAATCTTTAAAAATCCAAAAAAATAGAAAAAACTTATAAAGCCCCCACAAAATCGCTTAAATTCAAAAATAAATAAATAAAATAAAATATTGAAACCACCAAAAAATTAGAAAAAACTTCTAAAAACATCTATAATCCAAGAAATTCCATAAAATAAAAATAAAAATAAAATAAGCTTATAAATTTCCCAAAAAAAACCCAAAAACTCTTTAAAAATAAAGAAAAATATGAAAAATTTTTGTAAAAAATGCAAAAAATCCACAAAGAACAACAAAATACCCTCAAAAACTAAAAAAACATAGATTTTTTTTTAACTAGCAAGAAAATTCATGAAAAATCTAAAAATATTTGTCAAAAATTCCAAAATTTTCATAAAATCCCAAAAAATCCCATAATATCGAAAAATCTGAAGTTTATATACAAATTTTGGGTTTTAATTATATATTTATTTTTCAATATTTTGGGATTTTTGGGAAATTTATGGAATTTTACAAATTTTTCTAGGTTGTTTTAGTTTTTTAGGGGATTTTGTGGATTTTTTGGGGGATTTTCTACGCTTCATAAATTTTTTTCAAATTTTTATTTTTTTAAATAGTTTTGTGGTATTTTTTTTTGTTTTTTTTTTGGAATTTTCTAAGCTAATTTTATTTTTATTTTTTGGAATTTCTTGGATTACGGATTTTCTTAGAAGTTTTTTCTATTTTTTTGGGTGTTTAAAGATTTTATTTATTTATTTATTTTTGAATTTAAGCAATTTTCTTGTGGTTTTATAAGTTTTTCTATTTTTTGGGATTTTTAAAGATTTTGTATTTTTTTGGTAATTTTCTGATTTTATTTATGAAGTTTTTAGTATATCGGATTTTCTGTTGTTCATAATTTTTTAGAAATTTTCCTATGTTTTTCTATTTTTTTTAGTATTTTTTTATTTTATTTTTTTAATGTCACATCAACAAATATTAACGGGGTTAAGCTTTTGGCACATTTTTATTCACGGAGTAAAGTGCAGTGTACTAAATTATTACAACTTAAACTATAGAACCTGAATTGATATAAAGACAAACCATACGGCAGTTTAGTGTAATTTTTTTTTTTTTTTTAACTTAAAAATTAGTTAAAGAAAAGATTTGTAGATGACAAAGAAGAGCATATTGTAGAAGAACTCGAGGTAGAGGACGGTAAAGAGTGAGGAACTAGGATGGACTGGTAGATGAAATGCTGTGTGCTAAATGTGTTTGGTGTTGTGGAGCCTAATTGTGTTTGATCCGGTGACTGACTCGACCCAACCCGACCCGAAATAATAATGTGTGGTTCGTGAATGGGAGATTTTCTGAGGCTTAATTAGTTCATGGAGCGGAGGCTTGGGCCGATAGGATGTAGAAAACACAGCTTGACGATCAGGGTTTTGTGTGGTGGTTGTGTGAAAGATAAAAAGTAAGGGAAGATGATTAAACGGTACTCCTGAAAAAAACTTGGTTGAGGGTTTTAATCAAAGATAAAAAAAAGTATAGATACCACTTCCCAAGAACCTAAGCAGCATATACAATTGAATTACAAGTTGATCAACCAGAGAAAGAAAGCAAGCAAGAGCACAGTACCTGCATCTGCATGCATCCATTATTATTAATTGATCAATTGAAGGTGCATGCATGTCCATGGACCTTCTTCTCCCCATGGTCTCTAGCTTGAGAGACCTCTTGCTTGCAATGAAACTGATATCATTAATTATAGGTGTACTTCCATTACTACTCTTTCTATTTATAAACACCAGTATTAATCCAACCATACAAGATACAACCAAATTATTTCTTATTCTTCAACTGTTATTCATTTACGTACGTGCATACACTATTATTCCATGAATGCTTTATATATATATATATATGTTCATAGCTAGAGAGATAGGGAGGGAGAGAAGATCAAGGGAAGTTGGTGGGTGAGGAGGGAAGAGAAGCTGCAGCAACGTGAGCACAGGAGATCATGCAGCTAAGGTTCATCTGAATACACTCAACCATGCATAGAGGAGCTTCAATTCCCCTCATCATGCATAAAGGCATGCAGGCGGCCACAGCAGCGCCGCACTTTTCCAGGCAACGACCGAGTGAGGACATAGGATCGTCCCTGCTGCTTTCTTGCTGATCAGCACTTGAACACTGGATTATCAAGAGAAGAACAGCAACAATGACTTGCAGGGCCATTCCTTTCTTGTTCTTCATGCCAGCCATTACTAATTACTCTTAATTTGTGAGAGCTATTGTTAATTAGGGTTAGGGTTTATATAGGCACGTATGCATGCAATTGAAATGGTCTTAATCTGGCTTGCACGTCAAAGCCAACCTGATCACACTTTCTGTGGTGTTATATATGATCTTCTTAATTATCAGAAAATTAACGTGAACTACTCTAGTTTTGTTTTGCAAATAAGTCTTGTCATTAAATTAATTAGATGACATTTATATTGACATTCATCACTGTGTAATGTGTATGCATTCATGTTATGATAAAGACATTGGATCTTGCAAGATTCCTTGTAGTTGTAGCTCATGGAACAGTAGTATCTGATCTATTTATCTCTAACCAGATTATAAGATAATAACAATGAGTTATTGAAAATTTAAACATGTCATTCGTGTCTAATTATATTGGTTATGTATGTTGTGGCAAAAACCGGTCTTTCTTGGGGATCAACTGTTGAGATTTGTATTGTTGCGAAAGACGTTAACGATAGCCAGCGATCAAGGTGATAACGGGTTGTTCCGGATTATCGACGAATCCACACAGACAATAGGGCTGAGCAGAACAAACTAAGTGCCTTAGTGTAGCTCCGACGTCCAAATTAGTATAAAGAAGAGCCTTTGGAGATGGAGGAAGTTTTAGAAGTTGCAAACTTGATTTGTTTGATTTTAATCCTCTTATCTCTCTTCGTTGAGGTTGGTACTTGTCTCCTTTGTGTCAAGGATCTTATTTGCCATGTTTATTTTTTGACACCTTATCCCCTGTAGCTTATTTCCCCGCTTGACTTTAGCAACCTCTTCTTTGTTCAAAGAAGATGGATGCTTGATCAGGATATCACCACATGTATGTGCCAGCTAGGTGAAGCGATATATCAGTTTATTTATTTATTTTTTTCTAAAGATACTCAATAAATAGAGTTGGTTTTCTCTTTGAATTTATATTAAATAATGGAGAAACAAAGCACATATATTGGCGTCTCCAAATAATAATAATAATAATGTCATGCTTCCATTATATAAGAGTAAATACAATGCACAGCATTGAATTAAATACATATTATATTTAATTGTATGTCAGAAAAATAAAGCAATTACATGTTATATGATTGACTTTTAAAATAAATCAGTTTAACTAAATACAACTTACCGGAGAAAAATAACCTTTAAATAGTTACTTAATTGTCTAGGGTGTGTAGAGATTTAATATAAATAGAATTTAAAGTGAATAGAGTATAAAAATAAATACATTGTGCATAAACAGTGATACAGACTATTAGATAACTTTTTCAAAGATAAATTTGATTTTTAGAATAAAAAACTATAAAATATAAAAAGGAAAGGAAAAGAAAGCTCCAGACTCTAGTGATCAAGACTGAAGACACTCCCTCCTCTACCTCCGCCACGCGCCCACCTTACTCACCGTCCGATCTCTTTTCCTTCATCCACAGCCGTCCATCCAATGCTCCACCACCTTCGCCTGGAACACCATGATCCGGGCCCACACCACCGTCGTCTCCTCCCCCCTCCTCGCCATCCTCCTCTTCCCCCCGATCTCTACACGTTTCCCCTCCTCCTCAAGACCTGCTCCCTCTCCACCTCCTCCCCGTCCACCCTCTCCGTCGGCCTCTCCGCGCATTCTCTCATCCTCAAGCTCGGCTTCACGCGCGACGTCTACGTGAGAAACACCCTCATCCGCTTCTATTCCACCGCGGGTCGCGCACGTCGCACCCTCGAGGTGTTCGACGAAATGCCGCACCGAGACTCCATCTCCTGGTCCGCCCCATCTCCGGCCTCGCATCCACCGGCTGGGACAATCTCGCTCTATCCGCCTTCCACTCAATGCAGATCCCTGCGCCGGATGACCCGCCGGACGAGATAACAATGGTCGGGGTCGTCTCCGCTATCGCTGGCGTCGGCGAGCTGGATCTCGCCATCTGGGCCCATTCCTACATCCTTCGACGCGGGTTACACCCCACCGTCGCGCTTGGCACCGCGCTGGTGGATATGTTCTCCGCCTGATCGGGCGCGCGGCGTGGGTGTTCGATAGAATGCCTGAGAGAAACTTGAAAGCCTGGACGGTGATGATCGGCGCATACGCGGCGCACGGGAGGAGCTCGGGTAAAAGTGTTCGATGAAATCATTGAAATGATGCGATCGGGGCTCACGCCGGATCACGTGACATTCGTCAGGGTTTTGACGGCACGCAGCCGCGGTGGTCTGTTAAACCAAGGGTGGAGATTGTTCGCGAGCATCAAAGGAACGTTTGGGATGGAGCCCAGAATGGAGCACTATGGCTTCATTGTGGACTTGTTGGGCCGAGCTGGACTTGTTACTGAGGTCCATGAGTTCATTCAAACCATGCCCATTCGGCCCAACTCAGTCATATGGAGGACTTTGTTAGGAGCCAGTGTGAACTTTGGTTATGTTGAGTGATTTAAAAAATAAAAATAAAAAAAAAACTAGACAGGTCTCTTGAACTGGAAGAACCCTAGAACATCAGATCAAACAAATAGAAAACTTAGGAGGATGGATTGGAAGGTCTCATTCTGCTGTTCTTCTCCTCGACACCGGACTGTGAAAACCTCTTTCGGAGAACTTCAAGGACCTCCTCTATCTTGACATCCTTCACTTTGAGTAGTACCATTGCATGGTAAAGTAAATCTGCCATTTCGAACTTTGTTCGTGACTTATCCTCGTTCTCCAGAAGTGTCTGCACAAGTTCGTCCGCCTCCTCCCTGAAAGATAATAAACCTTGAGATAATTTATCAACAACATGCAGCTCTTCCAAGACCCTGATCACCTTATATCATGCTTAAAAAGCACATATGAAGACCTCTTAAGGCTAATACACGATAACTGTAACTGATTTACAGAAGTCTTATATGAAGCAAAAGTCAAATGTTTGGTGAAAGTATATCCACAAGAATCATCTTAAATATTTTTTTTCCCCAGAGTACAATGGCAACCCAAAGAAGGACAAGTTGAGGGAAATAACCAAACAAACTGTCAATTTTGAGGACTTTAATCATTAACAGCTGCTATGCTTTTCTATTAGAAATGGTTTGAGTTTACCTTCAAATTGATGAGGCTTCAAATGCTTTCATGAGCTTACCTTTTCCTCAGAAGTTATACTTCTCAATTGGGTAATAGGCTTTGTCAAACATAAATTCCATGCCTACTATATATTATTTGCCATAATATTAGCCATATATTTGAAACCTTGGCAGGTTGAGAAACATCAAATATGTATTTTATTTCATGTAATAATTACGTTTTATATTGTTTATTGTTAAGTACAAAAATTGAGGAGCTTGAGCTTGATATCAGTTTTGAACTAAACCAAACCCACTTTGTATTTCAAGTTAAACATATCCTGCTTTGTATTTTGAGCCAAATTGAGTTTGGCTCGACCACTCAGAATTAGAATTGAGCTGAGTTCAGGCTGATCTTGAGTTGACCAAAGCCCAATCAAACTCGGCTCAAAAACAACCCTTGAACAGCACTAAGTAGGACTTAAGCTGTCTGAATAAGGTTGTGAACCTTATAGGCTTTAACTAAAAAGTCAAGTATTTGCTATTAATTGAGCAGATATGTTACAGGAATCTCTATATAAGATGCATTTCATGGTTAATGGATCTAGTTGAAGAAATTTAGAAAGATAATCATACCTAACTTTAGATGATAGCAACTCTTTGTCAAGCAAGAGTCTCTTTGTCCATGAAGGCTTTCCATTTTGTGTTGTATCTATTTCATCTTTACGCTGAGAAATCGTAGTTTCCAAAGAGTATAGGGTTGTGGTCGCCAAACGATCCATGCCAGTCTGTTACAATCATTCATTTAAGCCAAAAGGATGATTCTAAAAATAATTGTTGTCATTAGGGAGCTGAAATCATCAAACAATCAAATAAGAACACCAAGCCCAATAAAACATGAAAGAACAAGGATTATTTAGCCTCTTTTTTTTTTAATGAAAGTGGATGCACCAAGAATTTAAAGGATATATTTTTTTTTTTAAGTTCTTTAGTTTATTTTACATTGAGAAAGGATTTCTAATGAGCAAACCTGAAGATCTTCCAATAGATCATTAACTGATGAATAGTAGCAGGTCTCTGACCCTGTGTGGCAAGTTGGTCCATCAGGCTTCCCAAAGTATATTATCTAAAACAAGAAAATGTATATAAATTAAAATGCGCAGAAAATTGAAATTTCTTGAAAAGGCAGCTATGAGTATCCTACAGAGTCACGATCACAGTCAAGAAAAATGTCGTGCACGTTGATGAAATTCATGGAAGTCTCGCCCTTAGTCCAAAGTGATGACCGTGACCGACTATAGAATGTTGCTTTACGGGATGAAATTGTTGTAGCAAGGGCCTCTCTATTAGCAAATCCTTGCATCAAAATAGCACCTGTGTCCACATTTTGTGCTATGGCTACTGCCAACCCTTTGTCATCCCATTTCACACTATCCAGCACAGCATCAACCTAACCATTTTTCCAGAAGAAAGCAGCATCACAAACCAAGGTATTATGCATCTATCCGAAACAAGGAAGAATAAAACATAAGCCAAACTCCCTCCCAAACTAAATGAACTGGGCATCACATTTCAACTACAAAACTTGAATTTGTTCTGCTACAAATTAACTGTGGCGGACACACGTCTAAAAAAATTTTTAAATCTTAGCAGTTTAGTCCATTAAAATGGAACTTGCTTATACATCAGGAAAAAGAAAAGCCCTTTCTATCTTAACCCATTCCTATACAGTAAAACACAAAACCATATTCATCGATATCAAAAAAGTAAAAGAGGACCATAAATGGTTCGAATTTAGTGTATGATGAGCATGGAATTTCATATGAGAAGGCAACACCTGCACAGTACAAAATATGAACCACATTTGCTGAATTTCCACAAAATTTCTGCTAACTTTTGTTCAACATTCTAAAAGAATTAGCTTGATTCTCATTCTAATTTAGAGCGAGAACATTTTTCAAATTAAAACATTAAGGACTACTAGTTCCTCAAGAATAATATTTATCAATTACCTCAATAATGCAACATGGAAAGGGACAAAAAGCAAAGGGCAGCCCGGTGCAACAAAGCTCCCGCATGCGCGCGGGGTCCGGGGAAAGGTCGGACCATTTGGGTCTATTGTACGCAGCCTTACCCTGCTTTTTTTGCAAGAGGTTGTTTTCACGACTCGAACCCGTGACCTCCTGGTCACATGACAACAACTTTACCGTTGTGCCAAGGCTCCCTTTCAAAGGGACAAAAAGCAAAAAACAAAAAAAACCTTTGCGTCTAAAAAACCAACCACCTCTTGGCATATCAAGTAGCAGAAGCCAATGGAATTAATAAAGTTCCTGAAATTTCCTCCTTCCAAGGATTTCCCTGAACCAAGAACATGAATCAATAAATCAAACACAGAACAAAATTGCATGAACCTTCAGATCGAGTCGAAGCTCTCCCAACACCACTCGGTTTGGACGGGACGGCGAGGAACATGCTGAAACTGGGATTCTCAAACGTCGCCTCAATGAAGCAGCATCAGATTGAGAGAACCTCAGGGAAGGGAAACGGGCAAGGGGCATCGCCACCATTAGAGACAGCTCTCTCCCCTCACAAAGGTCTGTATGGAAACGGATCCTTTTATTTGAAAGACAAAACTTATCATATATTTGAAATACAAAACTTATCATACAATCAGTTTATCTCACATTAAAACATTCAAGTTCTTTTATAGACAAGATGAATTGAAAAATATGAACATGGATCATATAAGCATACTTGAGCAGGAAACCGTGACTCCGGATTTCTTCGTGCCTTCTGAGACTGTTGGATCGATGTTTGTTCAACCAAAACTAACAGTCTGCGAAAATACCAAAAAAAAAAACAAACAAACAAACAAACAGAAAAATCAATGTTTATTCAAGTGTTCATAATTCAGTTACTTCTGAAATAGATCCAATCAATACACTGATACACTATAATCCTTATGATGTATGATGCAGGGCAAAGCATTTAACCCCTGAAATTGAGCACTTGGAAGTGAAAGAACAGGACTATAACAACCTTTTAATTTCAGAGGGTATTGCAACCAAAATCTGTACTGATTGGGCCGCCAAAAGAAGTTGTACCATATACAGTTGGAAAGCTCTGGATGTCTAGTTTCCAATGCAACAAATCTCACCTTAAGGAGTTTTCTAGCAAAAATTATCAGTATTTGAATGGAGGGTAGTCAAGCTGACAGAATTGCAGAAATTCTGCGGTCCTTTCACTCAGGTTAGTGTTAAGCTTTATTAAGTCCCTAATTAGCTTGTAACATGTATTAGTTGTATGTCTTAACTCTTGTTTTGGGAATCTGAATGTTTGTGGGGTTATAAATACCTACTTCTTTGGCTGTAAAAAAAACACTTTTTGGAAGTAACTTTTCTGAATAGAGGCCGGCCCTCTTTAGCTTCACTTTTCGGTTCTATATCTCTTGGAGGGTTTCTTCCTACCATTGAGTGGTGAGCCACTTCAGCCTCGTTCCTTGGAGTTTATGGTGGTTGAGGAGCCAAATCAGGTCTTGTATCCTTTCAGAAATCGCCGAACGGTGGTGGACGATTTACCTCCTTGCAGTTTCATCCCCAAATCAGTCTCATCCCCAAATCAGGTTTGCCCCTCTTTTTCTACTGCCTAGTTCTGCTCCGCATCAATGTAGTTCAAGACAAACATAATGAAGCCAATGTACAGAAAATGGTATATTATAAACTACATAGGGAGCAATTATAAACAAACAGTTGAGTGTAGTGAGAGAAACAAACAATGAAAGAAACATAGTCTTATAGCCTATATATTTTTAAAGCTTTTGATGTGTAAAAAATTAATTTATACATGATTACTCCACTATGAGAAACCAATGGTATGTAATCACATCAAATGTAAAAATTCATCCATTAGAGTTTTGCTGCCCGGACCAAAATCAACTCATAATACAAAATACTCAAAAGAAAAGAAAAAGGAGGGCTCCTTTCAGGAAAAAAGTCCAACCAAAAGCATGATGTGCAACATGGATTTATTAACAGATATTCATCATAGTTCTAAATTTCTTCTATTGATTGAAAATTAAAACTCTATCATTAAACAAGATTAAACTTGAAATAAGTAGTGAAAGTTCCTGAAACAAATGAAAGGTTGCTGCAACCGCATACAGACCAAAGTTGATGGAATCCATTCAGCAAAATCCACCATCAATGGTGTCCACATTTGGAGATGGGCCCCTTTCTCATTATAATCCACCATTAAATTAAGTCAATTGCAAAGACTACGAATCAGGTGTTCGTTGGAACTGACTCTTACAATCACCTCTAGTCTGAATGCCACTAACATAATATTTCAAAAAGGCAATAAAAAAAAAAGAAATTGTTCCAGAACAAGAATTATATAATAAAAAAAAGGAAACTATTATCAAAACAAATAATGATAGCATACACAGCTTACCCGGATCAGATTCAATAGTGCACCAAGACATTCTGATATGTCAATCCAAAGCTGTCCACAAAATAAACAAAACCCATTGTTACTTCAATTTCAGACCTAATACATCGATTACTGCGAAAGTTGCATCTTTAATAGTCAATCAGAACCATTCTACAAAGAATAAACAAAAAAAACCTAGACAAAAGGTATTCTGAAACAAAAACATGATATATGAGTAATTTCAATCCAGAGCTCAAAAAAGATACAGCAAAACCCTAGATTGATGGGAAGCAAAGAGAACTTGTTCTCAAGAAGAAGAAATCTGACAATTAGATACCTGAATTCGGAGAAGAGGATTAGGGCCACGGGGAGGGCATGGAATGCGGAGAAGCGAGCAGTGAGTGCGGTGGTATCCCTAGTTGGCTCATGTTTGATTGGGGGTTATCAACACAATTCCCGATGAAAAAAAATTTCTTGTCAAAATTATTAATTAAGATTTAAACATAAAACCCACCAATATATAGTCGACACATCACTATCTTATCATTAATATCTTTACTTTAAAATTTCCCCTCAAAAAATTTAAAATTTTTTAAAAGTTATTCCTAATCCCAAATGGGATATTCCCCTATCAAACACAAATATGCTTTGAGATTCGCGTTTTAGGATCTATGGCAGTGAGGGTGTTTGGTCCCACAAAACTCAGCTTGCCTGATTTTTTTTTTTAATATCTTGATTTAAAATTAGTTGATTTGTTATATTTTTAAATTTTGATTTTAAAAAATATAATCAAAATATTTGATATTAATTTCATTCTTACAAAACTTACATCCCCATGGATATAAATTTAACATCGTCAGTTTAAGATACTATATAGTTTAAACTACTATATAGTATGAAATTTGTTTAATTAATAACTTTAAAATTATAAATATATTTTTGTGACATTAATTAGGGTCATTTTCCAACACGGGAGAAACTTTAGGTTTGTATATGATATGGGATAAAATCTCCAACATACAAGTGGTGCAATCTCAGGCATCCAAGTAGATCTTGGAGACCACGAGATCATGAATCCCTTGCATCTCGTAGTGACGACCGAGGTCACAACCAATCATCTCACAGTAATAGCCTCAATGAGAAGGAATGGACACTGTTAAAATCTTTTTGCCTAATATAATTTACTCAAAACTTTCCTTCCTCATGCTCCTTTCCTAAGTGACTTGAGCGTTGGAGCTATCATCGGGCACGAGCACCAAACACCTTGTTCATTGTCTCTATAGATCCTATTCCAGACAATGAGTGATCTCTGACGACTTGTTTTCAAGAGAAGACTGACACCTAAGAAGGAGATACTCATAGCCTGGAAGAATCTTTTCCTAGTCATAAATTCAACCGAAGATCATTTCATCCATTGACCATGATCAGTCTAGATCTCGAGAAGGGACATATCACTGCATCAACAATATATAAAACTTAGGTCATTTTCATAAATAGAGACCAATTAAAAAGATATAAAAAATATACACCACATGAATTATATATGTTATTTTTAAAATAACATAGAAGCTATTAATTGAGGGGAAAAACCACGAGACTCCTAGTCCTAAGACTAAGAGCCTCTTAAACCCTTTAACTAGATAGAAGGTCGGGATAACAATATTCTCTAGCTAACTAGAGGAATACAAGCCAAGAGGCATCAACCATACAAAAGACTCAAGCTTTCTTAAGCTACACATGCCATCACACATAGATGACGATATCAACAATAAAGGAGAAACTACATAGAGATCAAACCGTAGAACTTTGGAGAGACTCTCATAAGGAACCCTTCACTCCAATCTTGAGCGAAGTCTAATACCGATTTGCCTATCTTCTTACAAGCCCCAGCTTCTCCTCCTTCTTCGAAACCCTTTTGCTCCAAAGTCCCAAAATTCCTTCTTCTTAGTTAATTAAATGCACTAGCCCTAACTCTTAATGTGGTGGGGCCCATATTAAGGAAATGGGCCGAGCCCAAAGGGGCTGACCCAACCCAACAAGTTTTTATAAAATTATATATATTTTTTATTTATATTTTAGAGGGGTATACATTTAAAAAAAAACTCTATTATTTATCTATTTATTTATTTAGTGTTCCAAACCGACCACTGTATTATTGCAAAGGATGTGACCTACAAATGTCTTTGTATCACTCTCACAAGTCAATTTAAGAATCACTCAAGAAAACCAAAATTAAAAATGTTGGTTCATGATCTTTCTACACTAAACAAAATGGAAAATTCTCCCTTTTGTTTTCATTTTCAGAAAGAAAGCAACACTTAGTTTTATCCTAGTTAATTGTATGATTAGAGCCTAATGATGTAATTATATTCTTAATTAACTTTAGAAAGTTCGGTTTGGATCAAAAGCGCGGGTTCCTTGAAACCTCTCAACTGCCATATAATCTAAAAGTCCTTGGTTTTCTTATTCAAGGACTCAATCATCTCCTTCTACTTGTCATGAAGCAGCTCTATGTTTTTTATTGGAAACAAGGAGGTTGGTGTGGCCTGAGTTGACCCCAAAAGGCCATTAAATTCAGATGCAAGAGAGCTTTGATCTTGCTTCCATTTACCTCTCATGTTCCATTCAATCCCTTGTTCTCTTTCTATTACTATTATTCTTGTTTGGAGTGCTGGTTGTTTGAACTTTGAATTTTGCACTAGAGATGATGAGCTTTGAGAGGAAAATAAGAAACTTTTTTCACTTTTGAGTTCTGCTGTTTTTTAGAGGTGAATTGGAGTTCTTCATTTCAATTTCATTCTTCTTTTTCTTCATATTGTTAATTATTATTTTGTTTTAAATTTTCCTGTTTTCTAACATGAAGGTTAATATATAGTAGATTTGCGTCATGTCAATAAATTTGCTAGCTCGAACGGGCCGACATCGGCAAAGATACGATGAACATTTCCGCCTTGTAGCAGGGTATTGTTCATTATATCCTTTTCTTTCATAATATTTATCAGGAACCATTTTCTTTTGTAGTTCCTAGGTTGACTTGAACAGCTAGTTAATACTAGCAGTAGCAGGAATGGTAGTTTAATTAGATTTTCTAAGTATATTATTAGTTTTGCCTCTCTTATTTCATACCATGTTTTTTGAGTAGGCACTGAGTTCATACTGATATGTTTGAAGTTCTTGATGTTTGAATTTGGATGATTTGTTTTTCTCACTAGTTAGTGTTTTTTGGTGATTCAAGCAGATGCATTCCATACAGATTAAAGCAAAGTGTTGAGAATCTAGGCGGTGATCTGTCGAATAGATTGGAAGTCCTCATGATTTCCTCGCCGGATCGGCATGATCTTGTTTTTCCTAAAGTAACCATTAATTTGTGTTTACTTTCATTCACTTGTAGTGTTATGTATTAGTATTTAGGCTTGTTCTTGTGTTCTTAGGGTGGTTGGGAGAACGATGAGAGTGTCGGTGAAGCAGCGTGTCGCGAAGCTCTTGAAGAAGCGGGAGTGAAAGGAATTATCAATGTATGCTCATTGCTGATGTTCCTAAAAAGATAATCATGCCAATTTAAGCATAAATGTCACTAAGCTCCAAAGTTATCTAATAAGGATTCTTTCTTTTAATAGTATTAACATCCAAATCAATCATCAGTTTCAGATATTATATATAGATTTATTGGTTGCAAGTCATCTATCCATTACATCATGTACCCATGAAAATTAGAGTTTAATAGTTTTCAATAACAATTCCTTGATCATTGTCAATCAATCTCTTCAGGAAACAATATTGGGAGTTTGGGAGTTTAGAAGCAAGAGTAGACAGAATAGTTGTACGCTTGAAGGAGCTTGTAGAGGTTACATGTTTGCAATGGAGGTCACTGAAGAGCTTGAATGGTGGCCAGAGCAATCTAGTCACAAAAGGCGATGGGTCTGTAATCTATATTCCATTTAACTCCTGCGTACATGAACATCAAAACTGCAGTTTTTCTGCAACATTAGATGAACTCACAATCAATCTCAATCATTCAAGTATTTTTTTTTTTCTTGAATAGGTGGATGTAAGGGAGTCATTGCAACTCTGTCGGTACGAATGGATGCGCGAGGCTCTGTGTGCATGCATTAGGTTTCTATCTTCAAGGAATGCTGCATTACCTGCAACTAAGTGTGTTGACAATCCTATAGATGCATATTGCTGCTCATCCCTACTGAAGCTCGAGCTTTCTTATGTACCGTGATACTTTTAACTAAAATGTTTTTGGGAGTCCTGTTAACCGGGGGAATTTGATCAATCCAGTGACTTTTATTGCTTGCTCTATGGTTGTACATTAATCAATCATTCAGAAAATGAACATTATCCTGATTAATCAGGCCAACTAACTGCTGTTGATTTCTTTTCCTGTCATTTTTCTGTCTGCATGGATTCTGCTGTTGGCTTCTGCATACAACAACAACAACAACAACTAAGCCTTAATCCCATACTAGATGGGGTCGGCTATATGAATTCTCCGTCTCCATGTAGCTATGTTAAAAACGAGATCCAACTCAATACCTTAGACGCACTCTCTCTCCATGTAATCTTCGGCCTATCTCTACCCCTCTTTTTATCTTCTATTACTAAACTATCACATTTTCAAACCAGGACACCTAGGGGTCTACGATGCACGTGTCCAAACTATCTTAAACACCCCTCTCTTATTTTATCTTCAATTGGTGCAATATGCACATTCCGTTGGATGTGTTCATTTCTAATCTTATCCAATCTTGTATAAGCACACATCTACCTTAATATCCTCATTTCTGCCACATTAAATCTTATGAATATGTTAAACTTTAGTTGCCCAACACTAGCTCCCGTATAACATGGTTGGTCTAATTAACTGCCATTCTATAAAACTTTCCCTTCACTTTGTTAGACATCTTCTTATCACATAATACACCCGTGGTACTTCTCCATTTCAGACATGTGTTTTAATTCTATAGGTTTGTTGGCTTCTGCATAATTAATTTAAAACAAGCCTACATCTCTTCCTCAGTCGGAACTTTCTTCGTTATTCACATTAACTTTAGTCATTTATTAATGGAAAAAAATAATCAAACCTTGCTGTTGACTATTGAATGTATGAAGAATAAATAAAACTCAACTTTCAGTTGATGATGACTATGATAATGTTACGATGTTAATCTATAGCCCTATCCACAATCAAAAGAATAAAATTCAAGGAGTTAAATGTGTTATAGTGATGTTCTTGGAACCTTCACATAAATGCAGTCCATATTGGCTGGCTTGGTATGCATATATGTTTAGCCTGAATCAGTTGATCAAATGGACAGAGTAAACTAGATAGAAATTTCATTCAAGTGCAACTGCTCATTGACAGTCTTCTGCTTGACTTGTTGCAAGATTTTGTGCTTCACTAGTCTAACATGTGTAAGAATAAAATTTATGAGTTCGTCGTTAAAACATAAATAAATTATATAAGCAAACACTTATTTTGCGTTACTTTGATTCTTCCACTGCAAACTAACTTAAATCCATAAAATGAATCAAAATGATATAGAATACCTATTTTCTTCAACTTTCTCCCATGCTTTTAATATTGATTAACATCAAACCTCACAATAACAATCAATTAAAATTCGACAAATAGATAAACACCACAATTAACTACAGCAGTAAAATCACCATTAACTGTAACACTAAGTAAGTTGATAGGATAACTTCAAATTTTGAGTTTTATAAAATATAATACTCAATGGTTGCAATCACAAGAAAGGAAATTTCAAATTCAATGATGGATCTAACAACTCAAAGAATAGTTTTTCTCTTGATTAGACCCTCTAGAATAAGAGATTAGATATTCTAACTTAATCCAAAAAATATTATTACCCTTATGTAATAAATTATGAGTAAAATCTTAATAAGCAATGAGGCAATAATATCCCAAAATTGACTAACATATAATCCTACTCTAACACTCTTTCCTCAAACTATTGGAGATGGAGCAAACATCAATAATATCATACTATTCTCCGGGTAACATTTAGTCTCAAGTCGAGATTTCTAGAATTAAAAAAGATAAATTATTATTCGTCAAGTAACCAAAATAATATTTAAATAATTAATGAGAAAAACAACACAACAACAAGAAATACTGAGGAGAAATTTTGTATTTCTCTTGTATTTCTGCAGTTTTTTGTGCTGTATTGATTCAGTGCTCTGTTCAACCATATGTTTCAGTTTCACACTATACATAAACAGAACTTTGTGGTTGTGGCTCCTTTTGACTCCATGCACCAAATGCACATCTTTCCATGTCATGCTCTTTTAGGAGCTTAGGAAATGGCAACTCATGGGACAAAGTTTTCACACTTCATTGTCCTCATGCTCTTTTCTTTTCAAGTGCAAGACCTGAGTGGGAGTTTTACTGCAACATCTGAACATTCTCAAAGTTGTGCTTCTTTTCATCCACAGTATGATGCCTAGTTCAAGGAATGAGGATTAATTAATTAATAATCCTATCTAACTTTCACTGTTAAGCATGAGTTTACAAAGAGATGCCTTCCAATGTTAGTGCCCTGCTTTGCTTTGCATGTGTGCTTGGTTTTTTTATTTATTTATTTCATAGTCTCACTGAAAGCAGTCACAAGTCTACAGATTCTGAGTCTCAGACAAACACTGATAAGAACATTGTCTTAAGAGAAATTTGGCAGTTTGTGATTAGGGGAATCACTTTGGGTGTTAATTCAGTGAACTTCATTCTTATTGTGAACATAAATCAGACCAAGATTGATTGCACATGGAGTAGAGAGGGTTGGAGAGTAGCAGGTTCATGTCCCATTTTGTTTAGACACTGCCCCAAATGATACCTTCTACTTTAATTTGAATAACCTACAATGTGTTTGTTATTAAATCTAATTGTCTTCTATTATTAGTCTTTCAGAAAAAAAAAATATGTATTAAAAGTTAAATTAAGCCTTGATCATTGATCTTGAAATTGATGTGATTTTTAAAGAACAACAGAAACATTTGCAGAAAAACTCATTACTACTGCTGCACTGCAGAATCTCAATCTTGGTAATTAGGACAAGTGACAAAATGTCAATGCACTGATCCAAATCCCGAAGACGAACTCGTTGATTCGGTCATCCACTTTGGCTCTTTTGCGCAATAGAATATTGCTCGCCCATTGATTTTTTTTTTCTTGCCAAATTGTAAGGATATGATCATCTTGGAGAAACCAAGTTGTATTATAATAAGCAGTGAAGATTAAACTTGATCGATTAATCGATCGATAGACATATATATGGTCAAGCTTGATCTCTGTCAGAAAAAGAAGTTCTAAAAGTTCAAATTGGTCAAGGACAGAGATCTTATTGGCCTGGAATATAGGCATTGTTAGATTATGAGGACTATTAGTCCCCCCCTCACATGCAACCCAGCCTATCTTTTGACTCAATTAGGGTTCCACAAACCTGAAAAACAAATATATAAGGGATGAAATCTATGCCTCTCGATCAAAAGAGAACCATTGGCTTTATAAAGTTGATGGCTTGTGGAAATGATCATTGATTTGGTTTAAATTGGAAGCACATGGATGGGCCATGATAATCTTTAATTGCCCTACTTAAACCACAAAAACATCAATAAAAATAACAAAGAAACATGCATGCGAAGCGATTCGGAACATGATCTGCATTCAAACCTCAATATAAGTAATGAAACACACCTACCAACATGTTTTTTTAATCTGATAACTGCCAAGCCCCTCTAACTGTTACCTGTTTGATCTTTAAATCCTCTGTCAAACTTCAACAAGAGGTTTAAGAATGACAACAGATAGCTAGGATACTGTACATTGAATCTAAGCTTGATGTTTATACATACTTTTTTCGGTCTATAAAGCGCAAAGTATATACTAATTGAGAAATTATCCATGAATTAAAGGCAGCCAAAAGGAGGAGAAGATGGCACATGCTAATCATTTCTCCAATTAAGGCCACTAATCATGTGATTACATTTGTTTTGTGAGACTAAATGCTCATCATTAGCAACTCCATTCCATTCCATTAGAGAGAATTAATAACCATCCTTTTGATTTCTAAATTCATGACCAAAAACAAATACAAATACTTGAAGAATCAGTTGCTCAGAATCAAACATAAAGGTGGTTGGGGAGTAGAGAGCTGGTTAATTTCCTAACATGTTCTTCTTGGCCCTGAGTCTCAAAAGTTTAGTACTTGTTTAAAACTTGAAACTCATAATCTCATAATCAGAAGATGAGAAACCAATATTGATATTAGGATTCCAAATTGCAGGTTTAAATTTAATTCTATCATGGGCTCCACATTCAAACTTTAAACTCTATATAAACACCACCATGAACCTAGCTACTTAAACCTCAACCATATATCCTCTCTAATAACACCATTAATCTTCTATTAATCCTCATGGACTTGAGCTTTTTCTTCTCTTCTTCAACCTCCTCATCATCATCATTATCATCATCATCATCAATATCTCCTGCTCCGCAGGAGAAGAAGAGCAAAAGGAAGCAGCAAGAGAGTGGTAACAGCACTAGCACAAATTCAGCAGCAGGGGCTGGCGGCACGCGGTACCTTGGTGTGCGCCGGAGACCATGGGGACGGTATGCAGCAGAGATACGTGACCCGGCGACCAAAGAAAGGCACTGGCTCGGCACGTTCGACACGGCTGAGGAGGCGGCAGTGGCCTATGACCGGGCTGCCCGTTCGCTCCGCGGAGCTAGAGCCCGGACAAACTTCGCATTCCCCGACCTCCCGCCGGGCTCCTCCCTGACTCCATTCCTCTCCCCGGACATCACTGCTCACCAGGCCACACTCCTGCCTCCTTACTTCACCGGCACCACGCAACAAGACTCCTCACATTGCCTTCACGTTCATCAGCAAATGAGCTTGCTGCCAGTGAGTGATCATGCTAATGCTAATGAAGTAGTAGTAGTACAGCCTGCTGCAGTCCCCGAGGTGGCTGTTACCACACCACAGTGCACCTCGGAGCTGGAGACTGACGCGCCGGCGGCGAGGTGGTGCGACGCTGACGAGTTCAATGCATGTGCATGGAATGGTGGGGCTGGTTACTTCGAGGAAGGCTACGTGCATAGCCCACTCTTCGGTCCAATGCCGACTGTGGACGAGGCCGCTCCCAGCGACGGGTTCCAGCTCGGCGGCGGCGGCGCTTACTACTACTAAAGCACGCACGCACGCACGCACGTTCAAGAAGAATCAAGGTGATGGTGGTTTTGTTTCTTTGCTTCTCTTGTTTCATTTCACTGTATCTCTTTTCTTGTCTTCTTTGCTTTCTGGGGGTTCCTCTGTTTGTGTACATTGAGGCTTGGTATAAAATGAATATAATTCTCATCCAATTACAATCAAATAAAGTGTATATATATAATATGAGGATTAATATTAAAAAAAGAATGAAAGAACGGTAAAAGAGTGAGGATGGCATCAGCATCAGCATAAGCCTGAGTGCAAGCAAAGTCAAGGAGGAAAAAGGAGCACGAGGAGGACAATATTGAACAATGGAGCAGCCCTCCACTCCACTTGCAGTAATTTGAGAGATTAGATCGGATACCAAGCTTGTTGTTTTGGGACCGTGTACATCTCTTTCTTTTGAAGTTCACTTCGATCACTAGACTCGTATCTGATGCTTTTCTTTCCTCATTGCTTTGCTGTCTTTTCTGTTTATCGTGAACACTCTCTCCCTCCCTCCATTTCTCCACTACTACAAATACACAACTGAGACACCTTCATTTCCTCACAACTTATAACAAAACCATTCATTTCTCCGGCAACTGGAGATGCAGAACCAGCCCACCGCCGGCCGTCCTTTCTCCCGTCTAGCTTCCCTGCTTCAAAGGGGACAACCTCCTGTGCCGGCACCCACACCACCTCCTCCTAGAGCCCCTCTCCGGCTTCCGACTTTTACCGGGGGGGTAACTCCCCCTGCCACTGCACCACCACCACCACCACCACCACCACCACCAACAACAACAACACCACCAACAACTACCCGAGTTCAGCCACCTCCACCAATTGATGTGGCACCTCTACCTTCATTACCAGCAATCCAAACCCGGCCACCTCCTAGACCAGAGGCAGCTGCGCCACTACCATCAACTCCAGATACTCAACCTCAGACATCTCCATTGCCACCACCATCACTAAAACCAGCACAACCTCTGAAATCTCAGACGCCACCACCATCACCAAAACCAGCACAAGCTCGGACATCTCCTCCTCCACCACCATCACCAAAACCAGCACCAACTCCAGCACAAACTTGGACATCTCCACCGCCATCATCATCACCAAAACCAGCACCAACTCCAGCACAAACTCGGACATCTCCAACGCCACCACCATCACCAAAACCAGCTACATTGTTTCCTCCATCACCAAAAGAAACAGCATTTCCAATAGCACTAAGAGCAGCAACCACACCTCCGCAATCTCCAAAGATGGTTAGAACCACTCCACAACAAGTAGCACCCCAATCTCCGAAGATCATTAGGCCTTCACAACCAACACCGCCACCATCACCGAGGAACATACAACCACAGCCTGCAACTCCTCCTCCAACTACAGGACCTAAGAGCATCTTCTCAGAATATGCAAAGCATGGCGGCAATGGAAATATCAAGGTGATGTCTTCTGACAAAAAGGAAGTCCCACCACCACTTGAGAAAAATCACATTAACAGCAGCAGCAAAGAGGATGGCATTACTGATTATGCATCTGGGAAGAAGAAACCAGAAAAGAGCAAAGAAGAAGACCAGTCTCAGACTGGATGGAGGGTCATAACCATTTCAGGAGAGAATGTGGGAGCTTACATGGACCTAGGCTCTGTTCATCAGAAACCAATTAACAAGAAGCAACCTGCAGCCAGTGTCTACAAATACCAGCACAACAGCGTCATAACTGAAGTGCAGGAGAACAAACCTGGGATTGACTTGGAGGAAGAGAACAATGAAAACATGACAGCATCAAAAGCAAGACCAGTAGCAGCTCTGGTGAACAGCAATGTGCAGGCAATCAACAACTCAATGATCTTCAACAGCTCCTGTGTTCATAAGAGCCCCGGCGTGCACCTCAAGGTCATGGCCCATCGTCGGCCCAATACCACCAGCACCTCCCCACCCAAGAAGGGTTAGTAACGCTCCGAAAACGCACGTCGAAGAACAGACTTGGCTTGTTGTCAATAAAGGATAATGCCTGAAGGCACCCTGCTATCTCTTTCACCAGTCCCTGCTCTCCTCTCCTGGTTCACTTTCTACAACATTTGGTTGGACTGCAAGGTTGCCTGATAGGCACAAGATAATTTCATATGGCTTTGTGTGGTGTAATCCTCTTGCTTATGTAGAATAATGGCGTTCATGCCTCAATATAATTCTCTATTTGAGTTCTTCTGCCTCTGCCTAAATTCATGTCTCAGTATATTTCAGTTATCACTCACTATCTGCTGTATTCTTTCACAAACAATGATAAATACAGTTTGCACCAAATCATCTATGTCTGCACTCTACTAGATCATAACTAATCCATACAAAACATTTTACTCCAATGGTTAGATAATAAACTAAACCTAATTAACCTTCTTCTCAGTTAAGTCATGCAAAAGAAAACTCAGTGTAGAAATGAGTAACCTCTTGTTTAATCCTCTTCAACCACTTTGGGATCAGTCTCAGGGGCAATTGCAGACATATTAACCATGTATAATTAAATAGCTTTAGCTGACAAGTTACTGGGTTTCCTTACTGAAGACAAGTAAAACAAGTCAATGATCAAACATCATATAGATGCAGAAAACTTTGATGCACCAAAGCAATTGACAGCTTTATTGGGTTAGGTTAGTGTTACTGCCCCTTTCTTACATGGCCCTCAACCAAAGTTATATAGACTTTGCAGACTAAGAAGGGGCAGCCAAAATTTGTTTATTCTACAGTGGTACACTGCACACACACAATTCCCTATCTAATAAACACATGTACAAATAATTAAGCTGAATTAGGGAATGACAGGACAATTAGGCTACATACAGGGGGAAAACTCAGAGATTTGCACTACGGGTCAACTTGTTCAGCCTTTATAGGCAAGTTTGAGGTGGTAGCGGCAGCAGAAGATGCCGAGCTCCCATTCTGTTGAGGACCAAGACTGCCAGCAACAACTGAATCACTCACCACATCAAAGTTGAGCCTTCCGTGGACTCTCCTACCACTATTTAGCATAGCCAATAAAGGGAATAAATAAGAAAAGAAAACAAGGAGAGCCATCAGCATCTTTATCAAATTGCAATAAAATGATAGCCGGCTCTAGCTGACGTACCAATTCAAGCGGTTATTGATGGCAGTTAGGTCTTTGGATGGACTCTGGTAAGCATGAGTGCTCTCACCAACACAGGCATAATAACTCTTGGAACTTGGCGAGAGGAGAGCATCCATCTGAGGAGAAGGACATACTTGTAAGTGAGGAGAGAAACAATAGAGCAAACATTTCCCGATACTGAAATAACCGCTACATCATAACATGCCTACCCAGATGGAAGGGAGCAGAGAAACAAGATTAGAGAAAAGACACTTCTTCATATCTTTTGTGTAAAAAACCCTTTTATTTTTTTGATAAATAGAAACCCTTTTATTTGAAAAAAGAGTTCTGAGGTCAAAAGGTAAAGGCTTTAGCAATGCTACAGAAAGTGAAAAACCAGCTTCTGAGAAGGATAAAGCAGTCTATGGCAAACTCACGAAATATTATTACAGGAAAGCGAGCCTGCTTTAACGCTTAGAAGATTAGAGATGAGTTAAGGAAAACCACTGTATCAATTTCAAATTAACAGTCACAGATAAGGAGCCATTGTCTAAGATTTTCAGGATTTTGTGCTGCGAGTAGTTTATAACTTTCTCCGTAAGTTTATGTAAATCAAATGATCATTACAAGAGATGAATAAAAAAAAACATGCTATTAGAATATATCAACCATGAAATTATTTATAAATAAATAAATAAATAAATAAAATTGTCTGTAAAGATTGCCAATATTATGGGAGTGAAAACACATAGTATGAAGATCTTTAAGACATTTATTATAATAATACCTTGGATGCCCGCAAAGGAGACACATAAACATTATGAGAAGTAGAAACTTTCTTAGGGGACATATCTGGCAGACTTGGAAATGGGGAGAGCCGAGGTGACCCTGAACCTGACCATTCATTCATTCAGTAAAAGTACTTAAGATAGAATTAGCTTTCACTTTTTAGAATTCCTGAGCAAAGTAAAAATAGCAAGGAAAATGGCAAAACATACCACTGGTATTATTCTTATCCTCAGCAGATTTGTTAGTATTTTGATTGACTCCAGAGCCTAATTCCACCAATAAAGGCTTAACTGCTGGAATAAATACTTCATTGTAGAAGGTAATTATATCAACATGCTCCTGCCCCATTTTCTGTTTTGCAGAATTCAGTTTAGAAATTATTTCATTGACTTGAATCCAATAGGCAAAGGTAGCTATATTACCCCATTGTGAGATGTTGATGGCCAATTCACATACACACTTCTAAAAATTTGAGGTTTGCACTGTGGTTGCTTTCTGTAATTATCGATGATCTCCTTGAAGGTCAGACTTAATTGTGAAATCTGCCAGAGAAAAATAAATAACTTTTGAATGAAACCCTGACATAGTCAGAAAACAACAGATACTTGGCAATTATTATTAGCCAAAACCTTAGCAACACCATAGAAGCTGCACAATATAAGTTGGTCGATATGTCGATTGAAAAAAAGAGCTGTATGCTGACTAAGAATGTGTTGGATGAGAGTATAGACACGCTCCAGAATTTCTTGAGACAATTTTAGTCTTTCACACATGCTTCTGATTCGAATAGCAGCCAATTTCACAATCTGCATGGTGCAAATCCAAGTTGATTAGATATCCAAAAAGATGTTCAATATAGAAAATAGGCTCAATGGTCAAGTTTACTTTGCCAAAGAAAATGTTAATCCCTGTCTCTGCACACATTTCCCCTCCAGCTGCAGGGTTGGGCCTTGTTGGGCTACAGGAAAGAATTTATAAGTGAAAAAAACTCTATATAGAGAATTTAAACTCCTTCAAATCAACTCATAGGGTAAAGAATGTACTCAAGGATTATTATTAACCTTGCAAAAGCTGACTGAAGATGAGGTAGCTTTGGTTTCAGACTGTTGAAAGTCAAAAGGCGTTCCTTGCCTGGTGATGTGAATGAATTACGTTCAACTAACACATTTCTGTACTCGCTGCATAATCTCTTTGGAGACCGAATATCTCCATTCTGATCTGCAACTACAAATATGGCTCAAAATGACTTCAATTCAGGTAAAGTCTGAAACCATTGAAATAATTCTTTACTAAATACAACAGAGAGATCTCCACAAGTTATTTACTTACGATGAAAGGAAATTCGAGTATATGTGCCCAATGTTTCCAAAAAGATCAACAATATACTATATTAAAAACACTAATAATTTTGAACACGGATGTGAATCCACACACGTATTGTATGCTGCCATGCATAAGCTATTGCAAAAAAGTAATTTGTGTTAGTAAGAACACAGGCAACTTTTAGATCATAATTCATGTGTGTCACAGTTAGTTTGAGACACTAAGAAGTAGAACTAGGAGAATCCAAAATAAAGAAAAAAAAGGAAAACCTTCTTACATGAATTTTCAAAATGTTGAATTGGCATTCATACATTAAAGTAAGCATATTTACCAGATGCTTTGACTAAAGAATTACTGTACCCTCTACTGCTTACACATTCCATGGCAAGCAACAACAAAAGCAAAAGTAATCAGACGTAGTTAGATGTACCATAATCGTTACTAGATTATACATACATCCTTTCAGAAAAAAATTTACCTGCTGAAGTCTCACATTTTTTTAAAGGTGGCAAGCACCCCGTGGAGATGTTATGGTGGATTGCAATTGCATCAAGGGATGGCATCGGTTCTGCTAATAGCCCCAGGCGGTTTATTTCAGTTGAGAGAGCTGGCCTGGCTACAATTAAAGAATTGTACATTGATGAACCTTTTTCCCATGCCATACTTTCTAAGAGGCGCTCTTCCAAGGAATTCAAATGTCTTTTCAATTCCCTTGGAAGAGTTTCCTCATGTCTCACAAAGCTCTCTATCACCTTGCTCAAATCAAAAGCTGTTATTCCAGCTCTCTCCAAAACAGCAGGAAACATCATCGTGATTGTTTTATGAGTAGCCAAGACAAGCTCAGCTGAACAAGCAAGCATACAACGATGAAACCGCTCATTGGATAGTAGTGAAGTCAGATTATTTCCATTCAAGATTTGTGATTCTGCTCGACATATGGCTTCCAAAACCCGATAGTACAACTTCATAGCTGCCATCTTTCTCTCTTCTGCCCAGATACCATCCATGAGGCTTGCACTCTGGAGGCTTCCGGCAATGCAGCGTTCCCCATAAGACTTACTAGGAAAAATTGTCTCCAATATTATCTCCGCCCTATGCACAACATCACCAGTTAGATCCCTGTCACATGATGAAAGGAAGTGTACAAGTTCTTCTGAAGGTTTTGAAGGGAGTGCAGAAACGACATTCCGTAGCCATTTTGCAGTGGTCATGGCAGTACTCACTGGTGTGGCATACACTTGTTTCGAGTTATTGATACAATTACCATTTGCAGGAGATGCAGGAGAAAAACTTGGTGGACTAGTTATCATTGATGGTGAGGTCATTGCATCAAATTTCCGCTGCATAAGAAAGTTAATAGTGAATTGGTGTTTTGAAAAAACTTTGAACAATACAAACTAAAATGATGATACCAACCGACCTTTGAGCCACACATGTTAAGGGCGCCTCCAGATAAGCTTCCGTTGCCAAGTATATTATCTTCCTCATTAAGAAATATGCGTTCATCTAGTTCACTATTCCTGTTAATCACATCATCATAATTTTTCTCCAGAAGGGATAAACAAGAATGCACTGACTTTTCCTCCAGTAGATCCTCGAAATATGTCAAACCATCTGCAGGAAAATGGCATCAATAAATGTGGTTTGAAAATAAAGAAATATGCAATCCCAATTATAGTATTTGTAATAAACAAATACTGAAATTTTCTATTTTGACCTGTGTCAATGTGATCCAAATTTTCAGCTTTGCACTCTGAAGCAATGTGTGGTTTCTTTTTCAGTATATCCACAATTAAATTATTTACTTTATCCATCATACTCCTTAGCTCATCTTCACACGTATGGTAATAATCACATAAGGAAGCAAGAATATTCACACCCTTGTCAGATTTTTTAGCTGACAAAAAGCAATAGATCAAATTACCAAGAGAAAATTTACCATAAATTTCGTGGACTGAAATAAATGGGCAAATAAACAGAACATGGATAATTTTGAAGGATCATAAGTACCAAAAAGAGGAGAATCCTGTATTAAACCTTTCCTGAATCGTACAGGTACATGAATAATTAGTACAACCTGTCAAAAAATATTCCATAACACACTTAGGATACAAACCAATGTAAACTTCTGAAAAGATAAAACGACGGTAATTTAAATGAAAAGCAAGGGGGGGACTAACCAGTACAGAGACCAGTCCATTTGTACAGGTCACAAGATCTTTATGGAGACTAAGTTCATGAGCACGCAATGCCAAGAAAAGTAACCAACCAAAACGATGATGGTCTGAAACATAACCAGTGCCACCAGAAACTGACTGTTGGCTGGAGCTTTCATCACTAGGCAAGAAGAGCTCTTGATAAGCTCGTTTATAATACCTAAACACCATATGCACATAAGTTAATCTCGTAAGAAAACCTGGTGCATTAACTAAAAGAAGAAAATTTCTTTATAAATCCAACAATATATATATATATATATATATATATATATATATATATATATATATATATATAAGAAAAAAAATACATACAGATGCAAAAATTTGGTTTCACACCCCAGAAGCAAGATGTTAATAATACTTTTCGTTTCGAGCCAAAACACTAGAGAGATTAAAAACCTTATATGCATTTTGAAGGTTAAATGAACTTAAAAAAAAAAACAGACTTCAGAGAATTGAGATGCAGGCAGAAAATGCAAGATCAGATAAAATATGCACTGGCATGTTTTAGAAAATGAAACAACATTAAATCCCTCATTCAAAACACATTTCACATATTCTCTGTAAACATGACCAGCATGGCATCTTATGAGGCAGCAACAAGACAATGTTTGCTATCATATGAAACCGCCATATACATCAATAGCTCCTACACGGATAGATGCACAGAAAATAGGCAAGTGGAGTATTACCTGCTTAAATGACATAAATTGGCAACATTGGCTTGCATTTCCTTCAGCTAAACATTCAAGAAAGGAAGCACAATTTGGCAATCAGGAAAAACATCTCCTATCAGAATGGCAATCTTAAAAGGAAAATTGCTCCCTTTAATTCTTACCTCAAGCCTTTTCTCCCAATCAGACCCATACAACGCATTTAAAACATGCCCTGCCTTGAGAGGAAACTGAGGCATCTCCTTAAAAAAATCAACAACACTACAATACACAAATAGAAAAATGAACAACCAAATACAGACCTAAAAAAATATTGCAAAAATGGAGAAAAATAAAACTTTACTTCAGCTTGGTAGCCCTCAGAATCTGGCATAATGAAGCCCCCGATCCTTTCTCTTTCTCTTTGCCGTTCTCACTCAATCTCGAAACACAATACAGAAGAAAAGCCGACCATAACTTCTCAGTCTCCTCTGCCTACAAATGGGAGAAAAAAACATATAAAAAGGCAATCTTTTCAACCACTGAAAATCCAAACAAATAAAGAAAAATAGAAAAGCACAAAAAAAAAATGATCTTTCACCGATCCGCTCCCAATTGATGACATATTCGCTATTAAGACATGCTTGGTCTCTTTGAACAAAACCATGGCCCGCCTCGCAGTGCTCTCATCCATCGCCAGTCCATCCTGATAAACAAGATACCAATCTCAGATCACATACAAAAATATCAAACAGTAGATTAAGATAAAGTTAAAAAAAAATGGAAAAACCTTGCATAAATCCGAAAACCGGGCCTCCATCTCTCCAGCATCATCCGTACTCGAAGATCCCGGCGGCTTCCCGCCGCCGTTCGCATCCACAGCTCCGGGACTCATGAATCCAAACCCAGCAATCCTGTAGATCCACCACCAAATCAGCTTCCTGGATTCCAAATCAGAGAGGATAACAAACAGATCTCACCTCAAAAATCTCGAGATCTCTGGGAATCGTGCCGATGACGCGGATCAGAGCAACAAAGAGCCAAGGGTTTTGGGGGGGAGAATGCTTGGAGGGGAATTCCGATTTTTTACTTTTTTTAATTTTTTTCCTCTCTCTCTCTCTCTCTTTCTCTCACTTCATTTCCCTCCTTTTTCTTTTTTTCCCCTTCTTTTACACTTTGCCCCTCTTTTTATAAAATAATTACAGTAATGGAAACCCACAATGGGTTAGCGCGGGAAAAGGCATGGTGGCATGGAAATGGGGATACGATGGATCCCATGGCCATGACCGACCATCCATACAAGATCAACCAATTGTATTATGACATGTGTACTACCGTTTTCCTAAATTTCCCCGCCAAACTCGAGATAAGATGTGGAAGAGGACCCACCGCACCGGTACGGATACACGTGGAACAACATAAATCCGATGGATCACGTTAGGATGTGGGTCCGTTGAGATAGTGGATGTCATCCAGTCCATCAGATGAGAATCGGACGAATATGAAACCACGATGTATAACGCCTTATAAATATTCCCTTCTGAACGGTTGGATCTCGCTGATTTTTTTAACTATATATATTGTCATTTTATCTTTAATTTTTATTTCTTTTATTTTAATTATTACTCTAATTGTTTATGAAGCATAACATACTATAAAAACTAACTGAAATTGAAGACCTTGAAGAAGAAGTTAAGTAATTCATAATTTTAGGAGAAAAATTGGCTAGATTTGGTGAGTTATTGAGCTACTTATCAAACATAATTTGAACCTGTTTTTTAATTCAAAATTAATTTTGAGCCAAACTTGAATAGATTTGGTTTAATCGAGTTAGGCAATTTACATCGAAATTCATTTTAAACCAGTAATTATATGTTGATGGAGGATGATGATGTAACTATATATGGCTCTATGAAGAATATTAATTCTAAGGTTTTTACTTAATTGCTCGTCATATGGTTTCTTATAAGCAAGTTTAATTTCTTATTTGTCTCATATTGATCATTAGAGAGGGAGTATCAATGGTGACATCGAGCTCAAACCATGTTAGAGAGAGATGTTAAAACACAAGTGAGTGTATTGCTAATACACGGACTGGATATCCAAGTATATAAATATTATTATGTTTGAGAACATAAAGGTGGACGTGCCGGAGTGGTTATCGGGCATGACTAGAAATCATGTGGGCTCTGCCCGCGCAGGTTCGAATCCTGCCGTCCACGTATTTTTAGTGCTTTTTGGAAACACAATCAAACACTCTTTACCTCTCTTTTAATCTTTATTATGACTTTACAACCAAACATTGTAAAGAAAGCAGATATATTCTATTCTATTTCATTTCATTGCCTGCCACTCCATCTTTATTAATTCTCATCTCCTTTTCATCTCGAAAATAAATTTATTCCAATTTCGAGTAGCTTCAAAATAATTTTTTTATTTTTTACCAAATAAAAATTATTATTGCAATATGATATGGATATATCTGATTGGACACGTGGTGAGATCCTGACACCCATCCGACCGGCCCAGATCCCGGACTCCCCTTTTGGCGAAGGAAAAGATAAACAACTAAACTGTAAAAACTGCTATAAGTATGAACTCTCTTCCACTCCCAGGTTCTCTCCCACTAGTCGGAGTTGAATCATGGCCCTCCCCAACCGACTCTCTTTCTCACGGTTTTCTCCAACAACAATCAACATTCTCCCAAACAAACAAATCACAACCGTGGGCCGAAATCGATTTGATTGAACCGGTTTTTTCAATTTTTTAAATTAATTTTCTGATTTTTATTTTATATATATATATATATATATATATATATATATATATATATATATATATATATATAAGATTTAATAATAATAAAATTCGAGCCTATATTTTATCCAAGGTCCACCTATATTTTTAAACACATGACCAAGGTCCGCCCAAATCTACCAATATTAAATTTTTTAAATTAAAATAAAAATAAAAAATTATTAAAAAATAGAGTTTATATTTTAAAATAAAACAATTTAATATAAATTAAATCTAAGTGAGTTTTGATAGAAAAATTAAATTATACTAGAATTTTACACTTGTAAATTAAGGTATACAAATAAATTGTTCAACTTTATTATAAATAATTATAAACAACAAGTTTATTTATTTTATTTATATATAATTTGGGTTGGGTTGGGCCGAGTCCGGGCCTAAACCATCATACCCGAAGCTAGACCTATTTTTTAAACGGGCCTAATATGTTTGTCCAAACCCGCCCATTTTTCAGATGGGCCTTCGAGCTTAGCCAGGTAGCCCGACCCTTAGACAGGTCTACTTCAAAAAATATATATTTTTTTTATTTCACCTAAATTTACCAAATAATTAAATAATAATAGTTATTGTTATTACATGGGGGAATGGAAGGTGTGGGAATCAAAACTGTGTTTGGTTGGAAGGGATTGGAATGGTAGTTTATTGGGAATGAGAAAAGTAAAAGAAGAAATATGTGATGAAATGACTTTTGTGCCCCTCATGTAAATAACTAATATTATATTAGTGGATAATAGATCTGTTAAATGATAACTATTTTTAAAATATTTAAGTATTATAATAAATTAATTTCATAAATAAATATTTAAATAATTATTTTTTAAAATTATTAAATATTTAGTAAAAAAGATCTTACTAATTGGTTTTATTAATTTTGGAACTAGCTAAATGTAAAATATATAATTATAACTAGATACTTAATTATATCCAATTAAATTAAATTAATGAATAATTATATCCAATTAAATTAAATTAAATGATAACTATATACTTAAATATTTAATGTTTTATATCCAATTTTTTTATATCCATTTCTCTGATTTTAAAAAAAAGAAAATAAAAAAAAAACCGAGCATGCTCGCCGGAAACGGAGCATGCTCGCGCTCCACGATCTCTACCTCCGCTCAATAGAAACAATTTATTCCATTTCTCGCTGTCGTCCTCCTCCCCGATCTCCACCTCCGCTCGCCGGAAACAGAGCCCGTCATCCTTCAACAGTATCGCCCTCACCTTCTTGTTCCCCGATCTCCACCTACGCTCGCCGGAAATAGAGCGCGTGGCGGTGGACCATCTCGCGCCATGGCTGGCGAGTTGAGAGGGTGGACTATCCCCTTTCCATGGCCGGTGAGTTGAGCAGATGTTGAGGCGTTTAATTTGAGAGAGAAAAAGGGCAAACATGGTATTTCCACTACAAGAATGAAGACATATAGTGACGATTTGTTTGTGACTCCCAATCATTTTGTCACAAATATAAAGTATATTGTGACAAAATAATTATGTGCCGCAATTGTTGGATTTAATTGTGATGACTTATTTCTATGTCACTAATATATTGATAATTGTGACGATTTAAAGTCTTTCACAAATGAATTATCACAATTAATATATTCATAGTGTTGAAAACTATTTTGTTACAATAACATTGTCACTATTGGCGTGAATGAAGTATATTTGTGACAAACCATATTTATGATACTATTATTTTTATTTATTGTGATGAGAAAGTTGCCTGTCACTCAATCTAATAATCTTTTGTGACAAAAATTTTTGTTGTGAAATATAATTATGACCAATTATATTTTAATCACTATTATTTTCAATTGTTGTCACTGGAAAGTTGTTTGTCATATAATCCATTACTTTTTGTGATTAACATCGTCGTCAATAAAAATTCCACTAGATAACATTATTTTTAAAAAAGAATTATTTTTGCTGCCAAACAATAGATTTTTTACTAATATTTTTCTAATTTATAATTTTTTTATACTATACATACTAATTTGTAAAAAACCAAGCCAAACTAAATATTTTTACTAATATTTTCTGAAAAATATATATTTTTATATTACTAATTTATAAAAAGCTAATGGGCAAAACTATAAAATTTCACACATCTATTTAAGCAAAAGTGAGTATAATTTAAATTTTTAGAAAATCAAAAAAATAGGAAAATTAGGATAGTATTGTGAAATTTTCTAAGAATTTTAGAAATTTTTTTAATTTTAAAAATCTATCTATAATACTACACGAAAATATTTTTAATTTAAAGAGTATCCATATGTCTATATATATATATATATATATATATATATATGAGAGTCTATCAGACATAATTTTAATTTTAAAAAATTCAAAAAAATATTAGATTGGGGTTTTGAAATTTTATCACAATTTTGGATTTCTAAATTTTAAAAAGTTTATCTACATTACTAAGGAAGAGTATTTTTCATATTAAAATGTCTCTATCTATATATTTATAAGAGTCATTGCTTAGATATAATTTTAATTTTGAATTTAAAAAAACTAGAGTAGGATTTCATAATTTTTCATTGGATGTTTTAAGTTTAAAAGTTATATCTATATTATTAAAGGAAATATGTTTAATTTTTAAAAGTATCTATAAGTATATGATTATAGATAATTTTAATTTTAAAAATTAAAAAAAAATAGATTGAGATTTTGAAATTTTCTCAAAATTTTAAATTTTCAATCTTAAAAATTACAATAAATTCATGTTTGTTTCTATTCCATTACCCACACCTTTGCCTCCACCATTATGCCAATCAAAGGACTGGATACCATGGTGTTCGTTTTAGCTTGGGTAAATTTGAGAACTTTCTTCACCTCTTCAAAACTAGGGTTATGGTTTTCACTTTTTCACTTTCTTGATTTATCTAAACGTTTTTTTTATAGATCATCTCGAAGAAGAATCGCCATGAGATTTGCAAGTAATTCTTCCATGGTATCATGCTTCTCCTCCTCTTTTCCTTTGTTTTCCGTTCAATTGGAGCTAGGGTTTGGTTTTGAGACTGGTTTCTCTGGTGTAGTGTTGTAGAGGGGGTGCTATATGCAAAGAAGGACTACAACCTTGCTAATCACCCATTGATTGGCATGTGCAACTTGCAAGTCATAAAACTGATATAGAGCTTCAAGTTGAAGGAGTATGTCCGGGAGATGTTTGTATAGATGGATTACTATTGGTACCTCACCAATGACAACATCGAGTTTCTCCGCACTTTCCTCCATCTCCCATCCGATATCATTTGTGTTGAATGTTTGGAAACAATTTCTGTAAATAATGTTTTGTTTAATTTTTGTATTTGAGAACAATTGTATAATTTCTTTAAATATAATTTTGTTTTAATTATTTTTGAATTATCAATAAATTTTGTATTATTTTTATATTTAAAATGGATGGAATTCAATGGTAAATATTTGGATTATTATAAAAAACCACTAAATGACTTAAAAACCGCCACAAAATTTGTATTTTCTTATAGTGAATATATGTTATTATCACAATTTAGAATTTTTTGTGACAATTGAATTGACAAAATTGGTTGGAGTTATTGTGACTACACCAATTTCGTTGTACACCATTGTTTTGAACATTAGTGACGATATAACTTTCACTAATGAAAATAATATTAGTAACAAATTTTATCGTCAAAGTTCTCAATAATTTTAGTGCCAATACAGTCGTCACGACAATATACGCTATTGTCACGATTTTCCGGTCACAATTTAGACTTTTTTGTTACAATAAAATTGTCATAATTGGTTGGAGTTATTGTTACTACACCAATTTCATCACCAATATTTCACTTTTTAGTATCAACATATTTGTCACAAAAGTGTTGCATAATTGTGCCAATTTTTAAATATGGTTACTAATGAAATAGTGACGGGGTTATTTGTGACGTCAAGTGACGAAATGGAAAAATTGTCACTATAATTTATAGTGGCTATTTATTAGACTTTTAGTCACGAATTTTACTTCCACAAAAGATGCAATTTCTTGTAGTGTTCCCTATCCCAGAATGGCCCATTCCGCCCAATTTGAGGGGAATGCAATTGAGGGTATTTAGGGAAAACCATTCCCTGCGAAAGTACTGTTCATTCCCATTACCGTGTACCAAACGGGGGCATACTCCATGTAAGGAATGAAACCTATTCCCATTCCTTGCAACCAAACACCCCCTCAGGTCTCCAGAGAAGTAGAGTTTCGGTATCTCAAGAGTGGAATGTTCAAATGAACTCTCCCGCTTGCCTTTTATAGACTCTAGTAGCTTGAAGCGCAAGCTTTGACTTCCTCCACGTGTTTCCCATGCTGGCTCCAGCTGGGTTTCCAACTCAACGCCAGTTAAGCGACCAGCTGGAGCCAACCGAGCAACAACTGTAGTTCTTCTAGAATACCAACCAGATAACAACTATAACTCTTCTAGAAGACAGTTGAATATTAGGAGTTCTTCGGAATCTTCCCACATAGGATGTCAAACAACAGTTAGCTTTTCAAGTAGACAAGCTTCATAGGAACTGCTTTGAGTCGAAGAACTAATTGATCTCAGACTGAAGAATAGATAAGCTGTCTCAAACCGTGGAACGGATGAACCATTTTGGGCCGAGAAATGTTGTGAACTAGAGCAAGAATGCAAACAAAGACTGGGAATGACTTATAGTATTCCATACAACTAAACTTGATTTAAAAGCCTTTACAGAGACTCCTAACAAAAAGATGAGAAATAACAGCCCACTAATGCGCAACTAAGCATCGTTGTACACATAACTTAGAAATTGTCAAACTAAGCAACTAACACCCTATCAATTAGGGATTTATTCAAACACACAAAACTAACTGAATCCTTAAAACAATAAATAACTTATCATTCCCTCCCTTAAACTAAGCACTTTCAAGTACTTAGTTTATTAGGCACTTCACACACTTCCAACATCCTGCGCAGTCCAGAAAAGCTTCCAACTTTAGGGATTTAGTCATCACATCAGCTAGTTGATCCTTTGTGCCACAATGGACAAGTTCAATAACACCTTCTTTAACCAAATCTTGAAGAAAATGGAACCGCACATCTATATGCTTGCTTCTGTCATGCATAACTGGATTTTTTGAGAGTTTAATAGCTGAGCTATTGTCACACATTATTGTGGTGCTACCTTCTTGTGAATGCCCCAATTTGTTAAGTATTCTCCTTATCCAAATGACTGACATGCACGACTGGTACCGCCACAAATTCGACCTGGTGGTTGATAATGTGACTAGTGGTTGCTTCCTTGAAGACCAAGATACAACTCCTGCATTCATCAAAAATACATACCCAAAGGTGCTTCTCCTATCCTCAACATCTCTGGCGTAATCACTATCAATGAATGTAAAAAGCTCTTCAGTTCCACCCTTCTTGTAAAATATACCATAGTTCACTGTCCCTTTCAAGTACCTGAGAGCTCTTTTAGCAGCTTGCAAATGTAGCTCTGTAGGCTTGGACATGAACGACTAATTAAACTCACAATGAACATCATGTTAGGTCTAGTGGTAGTGAGGTACATGAGACTCCCAACAATCTGCTTGAAGTATGTCTCATCAATTCTGACTCCTCCTTCATCACTGTGTAATTTAGAACCTGGTACAATGGGACTACTCACAGCCTTGCTATCCTCTATACCAAATCGTTTTAAGATATCTAGTGCATACTTTCTTTGACAGATATATATACCATCAACATTTTGCAAAACTTCTATGCCAAGAAAGAACCTCATGGCCCCCAAGTCAGACATGTCAAATTCTCTCAACATAGACCCTTTAAATTCACCCATCATAACTTCATTGTCACCAGTATATATCAAGTCATCCACATGAACACTTACGATAAGGATGTTAGCTTCACTGCTGGTTTTAATGAACAAGGTTTGCTCACTGTGACACCTCTGAAATCCTTCACTGAGAAAATGTGCTTCAATCCTACTAAACAAGCTCTAGGAGCTTGCTTTAGTCCATACAAAGCCTTCTGCAGTTTATACACTTTGTGTTCATTTCCTTTCTGCACATACCCCATCGGCTGCTCTACAAAAAGATCTTCACTTAATTCTCCATGAAGAAAGGCAGACTTCACATCGAGTTGAAAGATCTTCCATCCTCTTTGAGTTGCCAAAGCAATAATCATGCGGACTGTATCCATCCTTGCTACTGGGGCATAGACTTCAGTGTAGTCCACTCCTTGTTGCTGTGAATAACCCTTGGCCACCAACCTTGCTTTGTGTTTATCCACCTCTCCAAGCTCATTGAATTTTGTCTTATAAATCCACTTTACTCCGATTTTCCTGGCACCTGCAGACAATTCAGTTAGTTTTCATGTCGCATTCCTTTCAATTGCCCTCATCTCAGCATCTATTGCCAACCTCCATTTAGGACTCTTCTCAGCTTCCTCAAAACTTGATGGATCTGCAGACATGATTTGTGCCATGTTAACCTCAATCTCTTCCTCCGAGAACCCCTCTCTGGTGACATAATCATTCAAATAAGTTGGATCTCGATGAATTCTTCCTCCTTCTGCAATTAATTCAGATTCAGTTGATGTGTTTGGAGAAACTGAATTTGGTGTATCATTCACTATTCCATTATGTTCATGGTTGCTTCCTTCACTATCACCAACATTACCTTCAACCAAGTCAGCACTGCTTTCATTTTCTCCCCATTCCAGGTCCACCAAGATTTGTTCTGGAAAGCTCTTATCCCAATCCCATTGCTTCTCCTCCTCAAAAATGACATCTCGACTTACTACAATCCTCTTTGAGATAGGATCATATAGTCGATACGCCTTTGATTCTTCACTAACACCTAACAGAACACACACAAAACTCTTCCTGTCCAACTTCGTCCTTCTTGCATCAGGCACATGAACATGTGAAATGCATCCAAAAACTCTAAAATGCTCTACTGTAGGCTTGACTCCGCTCCATGCTTCCTGTGGTGTGACATCTTTTACTGCTAATGTGGGACTTTTGTTCAATACATAGATCGTCCATCTCATATCCCCGGGCCAAAAAGTTTTTGGCATCTTCTTCTCAGATAGCATGCTCCTTACCATATTCATCACAGTCCAATTTTTCCTTTCTGCCACTCCGTTTTGTTGTGGAGTGTTTCCGCTGTTAATTGTCTCTTAATACCATGTTGTTTGTAGAACTCGCTAAAATCTTCAGAATTAAATTCCCCACCTCTATCAATGCGTAAACATTTAATGGACAAACCAGTTTCATTTTCAACAAGCTTCTTAAAACACTTAAACTAGTTGAATGTTTCAGACTTCTCACTCAAGAAATAGATCCATGCCTTTGTGGGATCGAAAATACCCGCATGGCATTGTGTCTGTGAAGAGACACCAGGCGATACATTGAATCACAAATGTCATATTTGTTTTTGATTTGTGGGTTCTTCCATTCCTAATAGAGGCAAGCCTCTATTATTAATTACCCCAGACAGAGTCTTGGGATCCTCCGATTAAGGGCAAAAATACAAATAGAGGCAATGAATAAACATTACTCATTTATTTGAAAATCATAATTTCTCATTACATATGCATTCATATATATATGTATAGTCATATAATCATATACATATTATTTATTGGTTTATATATGTGATACTGCCTTTCACCTTGGGACATGTGCCTCGCCACTTTAGGATTTGTGCTGCTTTGGTTGCCTCAAGATGCCGATTTTGCCGCCGCCTTAAGAGTTATCCCACCACCGTGGTATTTATGTTTTTTTATCGACCGCTCTGAGATGAATATTTCATCACCACCTCGAGAGTCGGATCACTTCATCAGCACAAATGCTTCGAAATGCGTATTCCATTAGCACATCGAGATTCGCCGCTTTAGGATTTGGGTTTTATCAACCGCCTCAAGGTGAGTGTTTTACTGTCACCTCGAGACTCGTACCGCTTCAGGATTTCTGTTGCTTTGAGATTTGGATTTTATCGACCATCTCAAAATGAGTATTCCACTGCCGCCTTGAGATTCGTGGTCCATCATCACCGGATTTATCTTGTTGGTGAAAGAGAGTTTACGGTCATTATGATCAAAGAGAGGGCACCTTTCTTATTATATACATGACTTGATGTATATAAATATGGATATATTTGGGAGGTGTTATTTCCTGTATTTATAAAGATATTATATATATATATATATTTATTTTGCATGGAAATAATTATGGTTGTACATGGTTGACGACCATGATTGCTTATAACTAGGGCTGGACATGGGTTGGGTTGGGCCGGGTCTGGGCTAGGCTAGACTCAAAAAACCAAAAATAAAATAATTTTATTTTTTTACTAATAATGCAAATAATTAAATAAAACATATATTAGACTATTATATAAACAAGTAGAACATAAATAACACAAGTGGTTCAAAAAGTACTACACAAATATTACATCAAGAACAAGTTCAACATTCTTAATAAAACACTAATTGTTCCATAAAATAAATACTAGGGTTTTGGTCAGGTTAACGTTATATATATATATATATATATATATATATATATATATATATATATATATATATATATATATATATATAATTTTATTTATTTATTTCTACTACGGCCAAAATCTATATAACCCAAACCCAAATTGAAATATAATTCGGAACTTAGTTTCAACCCAAATTTTCGGGTCATTTTCTTAAGCTCAGACCCTGTTTTTTTCGGGTTGGGTTAGGGCCAACCCATGGGCCACCTGGCCCATGTCCACCCCTACTTATAACATGTCCATAAGCTAGCATTGTTAATGCCCATGGGAATAACTATGATTGTCTTTTATCCATGAGCATGAGATCATTCTTTTCATCTTTGAATGAGTACCTTGGCAACTCCTGACAAGATAACGAATCTTCATACACCTTTTTTTTTAAAAAAAAATGGAAATTTCATATCCCACCACATAAATAACTTGATAGCAACCATAGCAATAGCAAATTTTCATAACTCTCCATTTTGACATCCTCTTGACATCATGTACATCTTGGTGGCATTCTGCATTTCATAAATATGGGCTTTCACTTATCTCCTACTTGCTATGTGGACTCATTGTATTCTCCAAGAGAAGGATGTACTGGACAACTGCTTTGCATCCTTCAATTGCAAGTTACATGATATTTTTTAGAAATATCCATCTGGATCTCCAACATTCTCTTCCACATAGTTCAGGTCAAGCATTGGAGAAATAACAAAATCTGGAAATGAGGCAATAAATATGTGGGCATAGATGGCTCCAATGATTGATGAATAACTAAAGATTCTCTCAATCATTTTATCAATATCTAAAGTACATTTCACACAAAACTTACAATCATAGACAATGACAACTAGAATTCTTCCATTCAGTTTAGCTTTTAGAGCTTGCATTTGAAGAGTACCCAAATCTTTTGAAGTCTTCTCTTGAACTCTTCTATTTCTTCTCATCAAGGGCCCTCTGCAAGCATGAGAGATGATTGCATCACTGTTGTCTTTAAGCTCTTTGACTCATAATATCATTATCTCCTTTAATGAGTTGCCTAGAATTGAGCCATAAGTGCTTCTTTGAATTTTATTTTTAATATTTTTTTTACATGGAGCCACTTTCTTTCACTAGTGATTTCAATATTGCATGTAGAGGTGTTGGGGAAATTGATTTGGAAGTGATTTTGGAATTCTGTTTGAGCTACACCTTGTATTCCTACACATTTGTTTGTATGAGAAAATATTCATCATTCTGAGAAAGCTATTTCAAAGAGTTCCAAAAAAAGTCATTGGGAAAAGACATTGCTTTCTTTGAGGCATTTCATCATATATCACTAAAAATTGGTGGGCTTTGGAATAGAGATTTATCACCAAATCCACTAGCTGCTTCTCTTTCTCATCTTCTTAACTTATTTCTTTAGAGCCAAATTTCTAATGAAAATTATCCAAATAATATCCCAATTTGCAGGACAATTTCAAAGCAAAAATAAAATGTCTTTCCTGAGAAGTCAAGGCTCACTATCATAAAGGGTCCCAAGAATACAATTTAACATCATTTTTAACAATTCAACACACTTTCTCACAATATCATATCAATATAACTTCTAAAAGAAATCCCATCCTTTAGTAAAAGTATTCAGTTTCCATGGATAGTGCAGCCTTTCCTTATAGCAGTAGCTCCCTTCATGATGTTAAATATTGTATCACTTACAAATATAAAGCCTTACATTACTGAATATCTAAAGCAATATGCAGCAGCCTTCTTCATCTTCTCTCCTTGTTTTCTTCGTGAAAATTGCAGCTCCTTTTCCTTCCCACAATTCCTGCAACGGCTCCTCCTTTTATTGTTTGGTTTACATACTTGCAGCTCCTTTCATTTACTAAGGGCTGCTTATATGCTACTGATGGAAAGCTACATTCCCATGAACTCACAATGCGTAAGAACAACCCTCTTCTTCTTCTTTTCTTTTCCTCCTCCTATTCTTCATGAAAACTGCACTCCTTCCCATAATTCCTGCAGCTTTCCAAAGATCCCTTTAGGACATTTCCCCAAATAGGTTATATGTATAACCAATTTCCAACAAAGAAAATGAAGCTTTTACTATTTAGAAATTTGTATCAATATTACATGAGCATCATAACTGGTCATCCCACAGAGATCACATACATGGGTTTTACATTTCAAACATGAAAGACTTCCACATTATCTATGTTATTGATAACAAATAATGCTTTTTTCTGTTTCTTTGCTTTTTTAGCATCTTGAAACCTTGATTTTTGATGCTCAATGCCACTCTTGGGTTCAGTTTGCGTGCTTCTAAAATTGACTTTAGACTTTCCTTTCCTCCCAATAAGGAGACTTTGATAAAAATTCTGAGGTGCAGATTTGAGGGCTGAAAACTCGTTCTCCACAGCAGCTTTCCTTGTTGGTTTCTTTCTCAAGCAACGCATGGCATCTGTCAACAGCACCATAAGACGAAACATCTCTGGTGAAGACTCCTAAAATTATATGACTTTGGGATGCAAGTAGTGGAGTGGATGAAGGTTGTGACCCTTTGAGGAATTTGATCAAATACCAGAAGGGCGTGACCAACTGTTTGACAATTTCTGAAACATCTCTTTCCTCTTCATTCTCTTTATTTTACAGCAACACAACAACCTCAATCATAAAATTGCAACAGTAGCCTCTTCATCTCCATAACAGCTTTACTCCTCATCTTCTTCTTAACTTCTCTTGAAAATTATCCAAACAATATCCCAATCTGGAACTGGTCTTCATCCTTGTTTGACTGGTGATGAATTCTTTGCTTCATAGAGCGAAGGAAGGAGCTTCAGAATCCCCAATTTGGTTCTAAAGCAGCTGCTTGGTTGCATTGAGATAAGACCCCAACACCTCTTCCCATATCTTTCAAAGAACTCCCTTTCAAATATCTCAAGACTGATCTTCAGAAGTAGTGGATTTGCAAATACAACCCCATTCTTTCAGCCTGAAGCACATCTCTATGACCCCCTCCTTGGCCAATCTAGGGATCCTTCTGTTGGGAAAAATGAGACAATTCTAATAGGATCAACCTGCAAAGTAACAACAGCAACAACCAATCCTTTCCTTCTTTCTGATGCAATCAACAATGGAGACAAAGGAATAAATTCAGAAAAACAAAGCAAGAGACATCAAGATTTTAACGTGGAAACCCTTAGTGAAAAACCACGGGACCAAGTCCAGAAAACACCCCACTATTGCAGATAAATTCAGGTACAAATTATCAACCTAGATGCACTAGGGATAACCACAAATGCAGAGCAAAACCAACAACTAGCTCACAGAGCAGCCACACAAAATGGAGAGTTTGCAAGCAAGTGTACCAAACCAAAAACACTCTTTGCCAACAGGAACAACATACTAAGACAACAAAAAAACTCCTCTCCTTCTCCAGCCGTGGCCGCTGTTCTACATCTCCTGATTTTTATCTCCTGTAAGAATTGAAAAACGTCTCAATCTCTTACACATCAACATTTGGAAAAACCTAATTAAAGAGCTCACGTGCAAGGCAATGATAAGCCAAGATGGCTGGATGAAGCAATCGCAGCAGCGGGGCTGCACTTTTGAAAGCTGTTCTCTGTGAACCAGCTGTTCCTGTTTTTTCTAGTCTTTTTACACTTTTATTTTACTAGCTTGTAACAAGCTCTTTATCAGTCAAAAAAAAAGAGCTCACGTGCAAGGCATGTGGATATGTCACTGAGCCCACTTAAGAGGGACCCACATGACAATCTCCCCCTCCATCTTAAGTGGAAGGGATTTCGACTAAGCCTGCTGCCTTCCTGCAGAAAATCAACTTCTTGATAGGTAGGGTCTTTGTCATCATATCCGAACCATTATCTTCGGTATGGATCTTCTCAAGTGAAAACTTGTTCATCTCTAATGTTTCTCTTATCCAGTCGTACCTCACATCAATATGTTTCAATCTTGAATGAAAAGTTGAATGCTTACTGAGATGGATTGCACTTTGGTTGTCACAATACAACAAATACTTCTCTTGCTGAAATCCCAACTCTTGTAGGAACCTTTGCATCCACAAGAGCTCCTTTGCAGCTTCTGTAATAGCAATAAATTCAGCCTCCGTGGAAGACAAAGCAGTACATTTCTGTAACTTGGATTGCTATGATACTGCTTCCCCTCCAAAAGTCATCATATATCCAGAAGTCGAATTCTTAGAATCAATATCACCTGCATTATTTGCATCTGTGTAGCCATACAAGATAGGTTTACTATCACCAAAACACAAACATACTTTAGAAGTTCCTCTGAGATATCGGAGTATCCACTTCAATGCTTCCCAATGAGCTCTGTCAGGATTGGAAAGAAAACGACTAACAACACCAACCGCATGAGCAATATGTGGTTGTGTGCTTATCATTGCATACATTAAACTGCCAACAACAGAAGCATAAGGAATATTCCTCATCCCTTCCTTTTCTTTCTTACTTGCAGGACCAAGCTTTGAACTCAATTTAAAGTGACCTGCAAGTGGAGTTTTGACAGGTTTACAATTGCCCATGTTAATCTTTCCAATATCTTTTATTCTTTTCAATATAGCATTCCTGTGATAGCCACAACTTGCCACTCTTCATGTTACGAGAAATTCTCATACCAAGGATTTGTTTTGCAGGACCCAAATCTTTCATGGAAAAGGATTTGAACAGTTCACCTTTGAGATCTTGTATTTTCTTGGTATCATGCCCAACAATTAACATGTCGTCCACATAGAGCAAGAGAATAATGAAATCATTGTTAGGAAATTTCTTGATAAATACACAGTCATCACAAGCATTCTTAGCATACCCGTGGTTCATCATGAAGGAGTCGAATTTCATATACCATTGTCTCGGTGCTTGCTTGAGACCGCACAAGCTCCTTTTCAACTTGCAAACTAGCTTCTCTTTTCCTTTAACCATGAAACCTTCGGGCTGTAACATGTAAATATCTTCCTTCAAATCACCGTGAAGAAATGTTGTCTTCACATCAAGCTGGTCAATCTCCAAATTTAATATAGCAGCCAAGCCAAGCACAACTCTAATGGAAGACATCTTGACCACAGGTGAAAATATTTCTTCATAATCAATGCCCTTCTTCTGACCAAAACCTTTCACAACCAGTCTCGCCTTGTACCTTGGTTGTGAATTGTTCTCCTCAAACTTCAGCTTAAACACCCAATTGTTCTTAAGTGCTTTCTTGCCCTTGGGTAACTCCACCAAATCAAATGTGCGATTCTCATACAAGGAGTTTATTTCTTCTTGCATGGCTCTCCACCACTTATCCTTGTCTTCACACAACATTGCTTCTTCATAGCCTCCTGGCTCTCCTCCATCAGTGAGCATCACATATTCATGAGGAGGGTACCTTTGGGAAGGGCGACTCTCTCTAGTAGATCTTCTCAAATTAAGCTCTGTAGATGGTTCAGGTGGAACTGATTCAGCATGTTCCTGAATCTGTGGGGTGGAATCATCAGCCTGTGAGGTGGTATCATCAACTATGTTCTCACAATCTTCTACATCTCTGTCATTATCAATTATTATGGTAGGAGGGTCTGGCTCTAAATCAGTGTACCTTCTAATGATTGGTCTAATTTTTTGAACTTTCTCACAGTCTTCAATGGTCTGATCTTCAAGAAAAATAACATCTCGGCTTCTGATAATTTTCTTGTCCATCAGATCCCATAATCTGTACTAGCCAAATTCTTCGTGACCATAGCCTAGAAAAATGCACTCCTTGGACTTCCCATCAAGTTTGGACCTATCTTCTCTTGAAATGTGAACAAATGCTCTGTAGCCAAACACTCTCAAATGATTATATGAGACATTTTTACCTTTCCACACTTTTTCAGGAACATTGCCTTCAAGAGGAATTGAAGGAGAAAGGTTGATCACATCCACTGCAGTTCTCATTGCTTCACCGCAGAATTCTTTAGATAACTTTGCATGAAAGAGCATACATTGGATTCTTTTATTAATAGTCCCATTCATTCTTTCTGCAACTCCATTATGCTGTGATGTCTTTGGGACTGTCTTCTTAAGCCTAATGCCGTGGTCTCTGCAGTATTGCTCAAATAGACCCCTGTACTCACCACCATTATCTGACTTGACACATTTTAGCTTTCTCCCGGTCTCTCTTTCCACAGTTGCATGAAAAAACTTGAATACATCAAGTACCTGGTCTTTAGATTTCAGACCAAAACACCACACTTTCCGAGAGTGGTCATCAATAAAAGTAACAAAATACAATGCACCACCAAGTGATCTAGAACCCATAATGCAAACATTAGTGTGAACTAAATCTAAAACATGTAATCTCCTGCGAGGAGGGGATACATGGAATGCAACTCTATGTTGTTTACCAATAAAACAATGAGTGCAAGTTTTTAAAGACATACCTCTAGTTGGAATGAGATTCTTCTTGCAAAGGGTGGTAAGACCTTTCTGACTGAGATGACCCAGACGCAAGTGCCATAAATCTGCAGAACAATCTTCAGCCGCATTCACCTCATATGTAAGTATCTTTGTTGGTGACCAGTAAAGGGTATTGTGATTTTCTCCCTTTAGAACCACTAGGGACCCTTTAGTAATCTTGCATTTACCACCACCAAATAGGCCATAATAGCCCTCAACATCCAACATCTTCATTGAAATCAAATTATGACGCATATCTAGAATATGCCTAACATCCTTCAAGTGTAGCTTATATCCCAGGTTGGTTTCAATGAAAATATCACCAATGCCAATAACTTTGCTTATCCCTGAGTTTGCCATCTTTACTGTACCAAGATCACCTGTTGTATAAGTACTAAAGAACTCATTGTGAGGTGTAATATGATAGGAGACAACAGTATCAATAATCCAATCGGTAGTATTCTCACATGTGAGATTTACACAGTCTGCATCACAAACAAGCTCAACATCTCCATCAATAACAACTGCAGCACTACCCTTGCCTTCATCCTTGTTCTCGTCTCTTTCCTTTGACTTGTCCCTCTTTAATAACCTGCAATACGTTTTGATATGCCCCTTCTTATGACAATAGTGGCGCTCAAAAACTTTCCTTGGTTTCGACTTCCCCTTGGAATTACTTCTTCTCTCATGTTTCTGAAAATCTCTAGCTATGTGAGTCTCTATTTTGGCTTCTTCCCCGTGACTACACAACTATGGCTTCAGAATGAGAGGATCTTCCTGTAATATTATATTCTTTCCTTCTAGTTTCTTCATTTAATAGGCTATCTTTCACAGCAGAGAAAGTCAATTTTCCTTTTGGTGCAGAGTTACTCAAGGATACGACCAGTGTCTCCCAACTGTCGGGCAGAGAACTGAGTAAAAATAAGGCGAGTAGCTCATCATCAAGCTTGATTTCCATGGTGTTCAATTGATTCACAATATCCTGAAAACTGCTCATATGTTCTGCAACTGAGGAGCCATCTCTGTATTTCATATTTACTAGCTTTCGAATTAAGAAGGCTTTGTTCTGTGCATTCTTGCACTCAAACATATCACCAAGCTTCTTCCACAAACTGTGCGCATCGGTCTCACTAGAAACATGATGGTAGACATTCTGATCTATCCACTGCCGTATCATTGCAACGGTTTTCCTGTTCAAATTCTTCCATTCTTCTTCTGTTTTGTTTTATGGCTTGCTACCATCACCCTCAATTGGGTCATATAGATCTTTGCAAAATAACATATCTTCCATACGGGACTTCCAAATAGAATAATTTGTGGAATTTAACTTTATCATAGTACCTGAAGAGTAATCTATTTTAGAATTGCAAAGTAAGAGATTCCAATCCTGTGTCTCTGATACCAGTTGTTGGGAAAAATGAGACAATTCTAATAGGATCAACCTGCAAAGTAACAACAACAACAACCAATCCTTTCCTTCTTCTGATGCAATCAACAATGGAGACAAAGGAATAAATTCAGAAAAACATAGCAAGAGACATCAAGATTTTAACGTGGAAACCCTCAGGGCAAAACCACGGGACCAAGTCCAGAAAACACCCCACCATTGCAGATAAATTCAAGTACAAATTATCAACCTAGATGTACTAGGGATAACCACATATGCAGAGCAAAACCAGCAACTAGCTCACAGAGCAGCCACACAAAATGGAGAGTTTGCAAGCAAGTGTACCAAACCAAAAACACTCTCTGCCAACAGGAACAACATACTAAGACAACAAAAAAACTCCTCTCCTTCTCCAGCCGTGGCCGTCGCTCTACATCTCCTGATTTTTATCTCTTGTAAGAATTGAAAAACGTCTCAATCTCTTACACAACAACATTTGGGAAAACCTAATTAAAGAGCTCACGTGCAAGGCACGTGGATATGTCACTGAGCCCACTTAAGAGGGACCCACATGACACTCTCTGGCATACTAAGGTCGCGAAGGATGTCTACTATGTTTGTGTGGAGGTCAAGACAAAGCAACCAAGGGGTATGCTTGATAGCAGTGACGATCTCCTTACTTGAACAAAGGAAGGTCACTGTAGCGTGCAGGGAGGAAGAGAGGATGAGATTGAATTGTAGAATAGGAGATAGGGTGGAGATAGGTTAGAGAAGAAGATATTGAAGACAGAGAAGGAGGAATTTGAGGGGATTAAGAGGATAAGGTAGAGAGATTGAAAGAGGCTCAAGGAAGGAGATGAAGATAGGGAGAAGAAGCAGACAAGATAGGGGATTTAGAAATATTCTCTATGGCTGCCTCCATCCAATTCATTACAAACTTATATAGACAAACCCTAACAAACTAGACTCTTCTAGTAGCTTCTATGGAGCAAAATGACAAACACATAGCACTCATCTTCGATTACAAATAGTAAGTAAATCACACACTAAACACTAAACACTAATTAACTTATGCCTGCAACATTCTTCCGCCCTTGTAAATTGTCCTTGTCCTCAAGGACATAACCAAGCATAGAGTATGTTAGAATATCATCACCAGGTTGCAGTTCTGTGGTAGCTCGGGTGACTTGAATGGGAAGAGTAACCAGCCAAGCGCTGCAACTCTTGTTACTCTTCTTCTTACTAGAAGATAAGTGCCTCCTCAGCTCAGTGGAGTAAAGCGTGAGTGTAGGCCATCTGAACCTGTTTACACTAAAAAAATAATAATAAAAATAAAAAAGTGGGGGGAATATATAAAATATATATTGAACCTTGAAAATACAAAATGTCTCAAGGGCCAATATGAAATATTTCATATAAATGATGAAATATATATTTTGAAATATCCTGAAATTAAAAACTATATATATCGGCCATATTCCAAGATAGCCTGAGAACACATATCTGGAGGCAATCTCAAAATTCCAAGATAACCCGAGAACACATATCTTGAGACGATCTCAAAGTAAAGATAGCCCGAGAACACATATCTCGAGGCAATCTCAAAATTTCAAGATAACCCGAAAACACATATCTCGAGGCGATCTCAAAGTCACGATAGCCCGAGAACACATATCTCAAGGCTATTTCAAATCTCAAGATGGCCTGAGAACATATATCTCGAGGCGATCTCAAATTTCAAGATGGCCTGAAAATGCATATTTTGAGGCAACTCCCAGAAATACAAATTCCAAGGTAGCTCGAACACAAATCTCGAGGCGATCCTAAATTTCAAAATAGCCGGAGAACATATCTCTAGGCATTTAAAAATAAATAAATAAAATAGGATAACACAAATCCCAAGATGCCCAAGTACAAATCCCGAGGCAAATACAAAAAAATTAATAAAAAAATGATGAAAAAATGAAATAATAAAATAAAAAGGAAGTGATCTTATCCATAACAAATGACCTGGTTTATTTTCATATTAAAATAAATTAAATTAAAATGTTTGATTTTATCTGACCGGTGAGGATAAGATCAAATTAGGGATGTTAATTTAATTCAAAATACATATGACCGAGTTTGGATAAGAATATTGTGAACGATTGGGGGGGATTGTTTGGGGTCAATAAAAAGAAAGATACTTTTTGGTTTTGAGGGGGGGGACTCTTGGTAAAAAATAAAAAAATAAAAAAAAACTCTTCTGGTAGGAGGAAATCTTTTGGTCTTTTGGAGAAGCTCACAATTATCTAGAAGGCAAGAAGAAGGTGATGCTCTTATTATAGATATTATTATATATAAGATATATATGTCTAAAGCCTTAGAACCTCACCATGATGTCTTGGAGAATCAGGGGACATAAGTAACCATAGATTGAGGGAGAGTGAGGTTAGGAGTTATAAGCAGATAAAAAAAAGAGTGATTAATATATATATTATAAATAAATAAATAAACCCCTTTTCCCGTTCCTCTTCTCCGCCTTGTATGAGGGCCTTTTGTACCCCTGCTCAAGCATTTCTTTGAAGCTCGGCCAGCATTTGGAGAAGTAAATCTTATATATAGTATACATGAAGACGGAGGCTCTTTGCATCTCTAAGCACCGCCGACCTCCTCTTTGCATCTCTGCGCATTTCCGGCCCATGCTGCCGCCAACGAGATGCCATCGCCGGTGAGAAGCCCCAAATCAGCCCTGTAGCCGGTGAAAAGTTCAAGATCATCCAAGGGGCGGCTCAAGAGGGTTGGAGGCCTAAAGCGAAATTTGAAAACGAGGCTTTTACTTATTTAATATAAATTATAGTTTATTAATTTTTTTAACAAATACTTATATGAATTTTTTTTAATTATTTTATATACTAACTCTTATATTTTTATGGGAAAATATAACTCTATAACTACTCTAAAAAATCTAAACAAACAAATAAAAATTTAAATAATAGAAAGATAATAGATTATTTTATAAAAAGAGAAAATTTTTTTTTGTGAAAAATATAGAAAGACCTATCTACTACAAACAAAATATTTAAATTTTTTTCTAACTTTTTGAGATGCAAAGTTATTAATTAAATTTTTATAATCAATTTGTTCTAACATTTTTTTTCATTGATAATGTGACTAATCTATTTAATATTTCTTAAGAAATTGTTGATCTTAGATGAGATTTTATTAATTTCAATTTTGAAAAACTTTTTTCGGTTGAAGCAACGATAATATGAATCTTTAACATTATTCTATAGATAATATATGCATTTGGAAAAGAATCAAGTTTTTTTTTATTTGGTTCAAATGTAGTAGGAGGCCTCCAATAGATATTAAATTAAAAATTTTAAATATTAATTTATCATACAAATAATTAATATAATTACAATGATAAGTTTTTTTTTTAAAAAATTTAAGGTTTAAACTTTATATGAGACCTCCAATAGATATTAAAATTTAAATTTAAATTTTAAATATTAATTTGTTATAATAATTTATTATTATAGTTATGATAATAAAATTTTAAAAATTAAAAAATTTTATAGGATAAAAACAAATAGCTTTAAAAATTCGGGGGCGTGGTTTCACTCGCTTTACCCTCCGTGGATCATCCCCATGCTCCAAGACACCATCGCCGAGAGAGGCGAAGCACGTGAAGCAAGTGAAGCTCGCCAGCAAATCCATAGAGAAGAAGAGCCGGGATGCACCTTAAGCTCAGGGAAATCCTCCGGTCACGCTGCTCCCGGAAACCCTAGTGGAAGGACCACGACGGCGTGCAGGCGGACATAAAAGAAAGGCGGTTACCTCCCCCGCCGCTGGCCTCCGCTGCCTCCGTTCGTTCACGAACCGCTGATCTCGACCAATCACCGCCGATGAGCCGTCGGAGAAGGAAGCTGATCATCGGAAGAGTTATAATATTAATACATATATATTTAAATTTCAAAGGGGGAAAAGGCAGTGGAAGCCAACCCTTCTGTTCTGTACTTTTGTGCAACGGGCCGCCGAACCATTGGAGACCGATCACCTCCGAACCACCGGAGAAGGAAGCCTGCTCTGGCGGAGGAATATATTATAAATATATGGTCCGAAAAGGAGAAGGAGGCAGTCCCCTCTGTCCTGACATTTCTTCGCTGCTGCCGAGTTTCTGATAAGATTTTTACATTCTCAAGAAGCTGAAGGATGGTAGCTCCACGTCCCTTCACCAACGAGCTGCCAACCTCTGATGCTGTTGACGGGCTGCCAATTCCCAATGAGCACTACTGAAGGAGATTACCTGTCGACAAAGTTTCGAAAGCCTTCTCCCTCATTGTAGCACCATAGAGGAACAAATTCATTCTGAGCTCAAACAGAAGATTATTGAAAGAATAGAGCTTTGGACCTCCAGTTTTCAGGACACAAGATGCATTTAGAAGACTTGACCATCTGATCTTGAAGTCTTTGCCCTTTTCTGCAACTTCGGTGTTCCTGTTATAGCTGATTCAGTGTAAAAAGAGTCTCTTTAACGGCTTGCCTTCTCGAACTCAACTCCTTCAGTTTTCTCAAGTGAGCCAGCATCACAAGCAAAATGCACCTCCTCAAATACAATCTACAAGAGTTATTGACACTTGAGGCAATCAAAACTTTGATCTTTCCTGCTGTAATGCATTAAAGATAGAGGGAACTCTGGAAGGTGAATTGAATCTCTTCAGGATAATCCCAATAGTGCTCATTGTGTTCACCTTTGGAAGCACAGAATGCTGCCCGCATTTGCAAGTGTGGGTCTATGCAGCTATTCCAGTTTACAAAGAGGTTGTTGCTACGTTGCTGCAAAAACAAAGGAAAAGAAGTTGCTATCGCAAAAGAAGCCATGGAGCGAAAGAAATGGAAAAGCTGAAGAAAACAAAGGAAAAGAAGTTGCTGTCGCTCCTTTCTTATGTGGTTGTCCACTGAGAATGAAATCTTGTGTAAAAAAAAAAATTGTTTTCAAAGATCATCATGTATATGATCAGTTTAGTCAAAATACTCCAAGGAGAACCTTAAATACAAAAAAGGGTTTATTTTGTTGCTCTATGGCTCTTCCTATGGTTTTCTTGCTGAGTTTGGTGACCCAGGACTAATTGCATACACACCAGGCCTTCAAATAAAGAAATGTTCAGATTCTCTTAGATATATGCACTGCAGAGAGTTCTCTAGGAGCATTTCAAGCTCTAGACGCCAAGTCCAGAAAAGTCAGACTATTGAAGAAAGCCCATATAAAGTACCCACCAAGGAGGGACTTAGTGGCTACATTTGTTCCTTATTGAAACCTCCCATGAAGACAAAAGAAGAGGAAAAAAAATTTCATCCCTTCATTCAAAAAAATAAAAAAAAATAAAAAAATGTTGTGGAAAAGCATGCCAAGATGATGGGGCTGTTTGTTATGGAGATGAAGAGGTTGCTGCAGCAATAGAAAAAAGAGAAATAGGAGAAATACAACGATTTCAAATAAGTTTCATGATAAATGATGCTTCAATTCAATCAAATGAAGCCACGTCAAAGACAAGCAATTGGATCATGTAGAAGTTGTTGATATTCTTGTCAAAGCAATGGATGTTGAAACAAAGAAGACAACGATAAAAGGAGTTGTTGCTATAAGAAGCCGTTGTTGCCGCCATTATGGAAAAGAAGAAGGCTGCTGTATGCGCAAGGAAGCCGCTATTCAAAGAGTTCTTGGTCATGTATCATGCCATCCATGTGTTGTATGATATTATCACTTTTGGGTTGCAGAAGCTATGATAAATAATTTAATTCTCAAAGCATTCAATTGTAAAATTCTGGTGAGAAAACATTTTGAAAGGCACATAAAATACCTATGTGTGCGACATGCCTTTAAGATATTTGATGAAATGCATCAATGAACTAGAGTTGTTTTGGACATCCCATATTATATGAATGATGAGGGTTGAAATTGTAAGGAATTATGTTCATGGTTCCCAAATAAAAAGCGTTTATTTTCAAGCATTGATAAGTCTTTGCTTTAAGAGAATAAAATGCAGCAGGAATTTTTATAAACATGGGTGCAGTTCCATGTTGGGGCTGAATTTTAAGGCAGGCAAAAGAGAATGCAGCAGTTGTCATGCTTGGGATGTATTTTCTTGAGATACATTAACAAAGCAATCAGTAATGCAATAAAAAAAATGGAATAAAAAATATATAGCACTAATATGATTAAATAAGCATGGTCATTAACCTTCCTTCCCCATGTTTCTTAATCCTTGAGCAAGTATTCCTGCACTTTTGGAGAAAGAAAATTCATTGCCAAGTTGTAAAGTGCCCAGTAAGCATGGACTCGTTTAAACTCAATGGTTAATGAAATATGTTAAATATGGTGATATCGGAGCATAGGAAATTGTCACGCCCCGAACCAAATTGGGACGTCTGCAGATCGGTCGCATACTTGTGGGGATGGGCCCCACTGTGTATGCAAGGCCTCATAATCTGTTTACAATTACTACAAATAACTGAATAATATGAATTTATTGCTAAATCTCAAATGTTCAATTCAACATCCAACATAATCTAACAAATGGGCAAAGTCTATGAAGATAAGCCAGTACAACTTAATTTATTCAACACACTAAAGAAAATCCCTAAGACACTAAGGATAAGATCAGGCTCTGGACAACTCATCTACCCACCGATTAGCTACTCCTCGTGATCTGAAAAAAAATCCAGAGATTAATGAGCTTGGGAGCTCAGTAAGTACCCACTAAAACAGTAAACCATGCAGTGTTTTAAGATAATAAGTAAAACTGAAACAAAAACAGTAAAAGGAAAAAGAATTCATAAATAACTCAATAATTTGCAAAAATTATAGTTTCTGAAGTTATCATACAAACATACTATCAGAAGGTTTAGTTATACTCAAAATACTAGAGTCTCCCAAACCTTCTATGACCACTAATAACCCCTGGGCACGTTGAAAACAAAAGGTCAAGTATTATAACCGACAGCACGGGGAAACAAAAACAGAAGGCTGCTATTGTGACCGACAGCACGGGTTGAACTATTTCATAACAGATACGTGTCGACACGGTCAATGTTTAACCCCCATTGACGAAGGTCAGAACACAGATAGTTTGGAGACGTACTCGAAAATCAGGATAAATATCGCAGGAAAAATAAGTCATATAATCAGAATATGAGAGTATGTCAAGCAAGCAAATGTCAATAGTTCTAAACCGAACATACATGCATGGTTCAGTTTTGTACATAAAGTAGATCGATTACAGTTTCTTTGAAATGTCAGATAAAATCAATATATAATTTAAGTTATAATAACAAAAATAATTTCTACAAGTTGATAAGAAAAACCTTGCTTAATTTAGGTGGAATACTTACCTCCAAACTCCAAGTTTATCCTAACCGCAACTCAAACCTCCGTGTTAGGATCTAATACAGAAAATATAGTCTCGGTTATTGAGCTTTATACGACTTACACAAAATTGTTCCTACTCCCAAGTCTCTCTACATGAACACCCGCATGAGATACCTTTACATACCCTACCAATAAGTCATCTTATTTAACTTATTTATTTTTCGCAAATACCTCTCAGTACAATAAAACACAATCTCATTAATTGCAAAAATAAATTTTTAAATAATAATAATTATAAATAAACAACAAAAGAAAATAATTAATTCATTCCAATAACGTTTTTAATCCAAAGAAAATCTACAACAAACTTTGAACAAGTGATTCAGTTGAATAATAAAATAATAATAATAATAATATAATAATAATCAAAACATAAACAATTACAAAGCTTTCACAGTGGTTTTACAAACAACAAAATTGCTTCACGTCTCACGAAGTTACAAAATAAATAAAAATAATAATAATAAAATATCATCAAAGAATGCAAATAGGCGTTTTTTTTATATAAAAAGTTCACAAATCCACAGTCTGACACGAAAAACAAAACATAATAAAAACAATTCAACAATAGTTTTAATGCTAATACAAAATATTTGATTCAATACTATTAGATCTCATAAAACTTATTAGGTAAACAGAGAATTGGTGGAATAGAAATTAACGAGTAACACAAAGAAGAAAAAATAGGTTTTCAAACCAAGCCAAGATTAAAAACTCATTTCCACATAAATAAATTCTATTATCAAACCTAACAGATCACAACAACAAGAGGTCTAAAACCATCTTCATCACACAATCTAGCCCTGATTCTAACAAAAGTTTCAACTAAGATAAACTAAAACGAGGATCAATCGAGGGCTCACCTTGATAGCTATCACTCAAAACCCGGTCAACTGAGAGGAAGATCTGATAGAGGAAGAGAAAGTAGAAACTCCTATAGATCGTCTAAACACGTCGCCGCTTGAAGAGAAAGAAATCGAGTACAATTAGGGTTCCAATGAGAGCGGCGGTGTGAGAGGATAAATAATGAGATTTGTAACTTTTTTTTTTAAATTTTAAGATTATGTTTTTATTTTTATTTTTATTTTCTCAACAGTTTTAAGATAAGATCTTTGACTAAATCATTAAGGATAAATATCAGCCCACTTTGCTCTTTAGTCCCTACTATTTTATATATTTATTGATATCCAATAATCGTATTATTACAGAAATCAAGGTAGTTCATGATTGGTTTAAAGTGGTAGTATTCCAGCATTACAACAACAATTGAGGGCTAATGTGATGGTCAATCTATTCATGAAGATTCATGCATACAAGGAGAATTGGGCCCCACTTGAAAGAGGGAAGGGATTGGTCAACCTATTCATGTTAATGGATTGGTTAAACTATTCATGCTAATATATATATATATATATATTTCTATTATGAGATGGGCTTTATTTTGCAGCCAAAATACAACCAGAAGGAGAGTGGGCCCATTAAATTGGTGATAAAATAATAAAAAAAGGGGGAGAAGAAGTCATGGAGAATAAAGGGAGTTGGGCCCCATTTTATAAAAAAAGGGCTAAAAAATTATTATCAATGAAATGGGCATTTTAGTACATGTACACGCATTTCGGAGCAACTGGCATAAGATGACACGCATCTCGAGGCAACAGTGGACTTCTCACCTCGAAGCAGCTGATAAAAAATAAATTTTACACCAACACGCATCCCAATGTGATGATGTTGGAGCCTGCATCCTGAAGCAGGCGATAAAATATAAATCCCAAAGTAGTACTAGCTTTGAGGCGACCAATAAGCATAAATTTCAAAATGACACGCATTTCGAAATGACGTGCATCCCGAAGCGGCGACGGGACACTCACTTCGGGGTGGTCATTAAAATTATAAATCCCAAAATCTCAAGGCGGTGGCAAAGTCGGTATCTTGAGGCAACCAAAAGCAGCGCAAATTCCAAAGTGATGAAGCACATATTCCAAGGCGAAAGGCGACATCATTTATATAAATAAATAAATAAAATATATACGTAATAAATTACTTTGTCCTGCAATAAATAAATTATTTTTCATTTCCTCTACTTGTACTTTTACCCTTAATCGGAGGTTCCCGCAATTCTATTCGGGGTAATTAATAATAGAGGCTTGCCTCTATTAGGAATGGAAGAACCCACAATAAACAAATATGACATTTGTGACTCGATGTATCGCCTGGTGTCTCTTTACAGACACGATACCGGGCGGGTATTTTCGATCCCACAAAACCAAGCATTGTAACCCTTCTCCTTAGCATTTCGAGCCATCCAGTGCACAGACTGGCTCTTATGAGCACACATTAGCAACAACTTCTTGTGTGTATTAAATGGATAAAAACTAACAAACACTGTGAATGCATAACCAAATGATCCTGAACCTCTACTGACAGGGAACACAAGACCTTGATCCAGAACAGGAAACGGAGCTTTGTCGAGCTTGCCCAAGAAGGCGGCTGAGTTGGTAATATAGATCTCTAGAAGTTCGCCCGGATCCGGAGCAGGCGGCGGAGCTTCGTCGAGCTTGTCCAAGGGGTCATCGGAGTGGGGATCTGGCGCGTTCAGAGAGGGAGCTGGTAAGGGAAATGGTTTGGAGAGAAGGAAAGAACAGAACTCAATGGGGGAGAGAGAGGGTGGTTAACAGTGAGACGGGATTGGGGATATGGAGGGCGGTGGGCTTTGGGGAAATCTGAAGGTTGGGGATCGAAGATTGGGGAATGGGAGAGACGACGGGCTGCGAAGGGTTGCCAAGGTCTCGGAGCGGATGGGAAGGGGCTGGTTGGGGTCGGTATGACGCAGCTGGTGAGAAGAGATGGATTGTTGCAAGCCTTCGTGGGGATTAACAGGAATAAAAACAGAGGGCCTGAAGTGGAGTTAGAGTGGAGAACCCATCGTAAAGCAGGGCTGGTAGTATAAAGCGCGGTGAGGGAGATCTTCAGGTCATCTGGAACATGGTGGTAGGCCAAGAAATTATTGATCTGAAAGAGCCACACATGGACATTGTCTCCGTTGAACATGGAAACATCAAGCTTTGGTAGTGGGCGCAGGGGTAAAGACAGTGATGGAGAGGCCAATGGCATGCTGTGCGAGAGGGTCAATGAAAGCACCATTGTAGCATGCAGGGAGGAAGAGAGGATGAGATTGAATTGTAGAATAGGAGATTGGGAGGAGATAGGTTAGAGAAGAAGATATTGAAGACAAAGAAGGAGGAATTTGAGGGGATTAAGAGGATAAGGTAGAGAGATTGAAAGAGGCTCAAGGAAGGAGATGAAGATAGGGAGAAGAAGCAGACAAGATAGGGGATTTAGAAATATTCTTTCTAGCTGCCTCCATTCAATTCATTACAAACTTATATAGACAAACCCTAACAAACTAGACTCTTCTAGTAGCTTCTATGGAGCAAAATGACAAACACATAGCACTCATCTCTGATTACAAACAGTAAGTAAATCACACACTAAACACTGAACACTAAACACTAATTAACTTATGCCTGCAACAGTCTCGAGGAAATCGAGAGAAGAGATGATGCTCCTCTTCAAGCTTGATCAGAAGATTCGGATATCAGAAGTGAGCGGGCGGCGGCAGCTCATCAGTGAAGGGCGCAAAGCTTCCAAACGGCAATTTCTCGAGAATGTGGCATACTTATATATATATATATATATATGAGCTTCCTCTGGCGATGCTCGTTTCCAGCGATGATTGTTGAAAACATGACAAGTCATCGGCGGCCAAAGATCTGGGCATGGGTTTGCATGAACTGGGACGTGACCTGAACTTCGTTCAGGATTTGGACAGCGACGGTGGAGGAGCTTCATAGGCTTTAGTTTTCTAGTTCTCTGCTTCCTTCTCCAGTGGTGGCAGGCCGCGATCTGGCAGAGGGCTTGCGGTTCATCAACAGAAATAGGTGGCGACTTGGTTGAAACTGCGACGTCGGCAACAAAAGAGCACGGTGGAGGCAGGGCAACCGAGCTTCTCATTAATTAATATACATGTATAGTATATAATATGGCGATAGCATGGTGGACGGCGGCGAGATCTGTCCGGGCGGCAGGTGGCGGGACAATCTTTGGTATGGAAGTAATTGGAATCCAGGGCAACAACTTCCTTCTGCTTTCTTTCATCGTGGACTGGGCTCTTTCTTTCGCTTCCTTCTTCTTCTCACTCAAGAGTCTTATGAGAAAACCTATTCTCTTTTTCTTCTTGGCTGGCATGTTTCCTTCTGCTCCCCGTCTACGCTGTTTCAGTCTGGATAGCCCATGCCTGTCTCCTTCGGCATGGCCATTAGAGACAAACTTGTGTCCTCGTCCAACAGAGAACACCTCTCTCATTTTTTCATCTCACTTTTTTTTATTCATTTTTTTATGAAGCAGAAAACTGGAGTGGGTTCATCTCCTTCTCTTTGGCCGCTATTTCTTCTTCTCCTCATCCCCTGTCTTTGTAACCCCCCCACCCCCCCCCTCCCTCCCCTTTTTAGACCGAGGGATAACAACCATACTGTTTCGCAATGCTGGAAGGATCACGAGGTATAGACCGGGTCGTGAGAAGACTGGATAATTTCAATATTTTCCTTTTTTTTTTTTTAAATTTTAAATTTTTGGATGACTGGATAGGGTTACAGATAAGATCAAGCATTTATTTTATTTTATTTTTATTATTTTTTATAATAATAATATTGTTGTTATTATTATTATATATATATTTGGATTTGCCTCGGGATATGGTTTTGGGCATCTCGAGATTTGTATTTTATTATTATTATTTATTTATTTATTTATTTATTTATTTATTTAAACAAATGTCCCCTTCATACTTCTCTCACGAAATTCATTTGAGAGAGAGAAGTCTGAACATAAAAATTTCATGCATCTCTGTGGCCAAGCCTTTCTAGGAGATTTGAAGTCATCAATTTTTTTTTATTTAAAACATGGGAAGTCAATGTGTTTGTCTCAAAAAAGTACATTTAATTGTGCATGACCGGTCTACCTTTCATAAGGAACTAGATGTTCTGTCATAGTCAAATATTTTTTAATTGATGGGAGGCATTAGTCTTTCTACATTGGCGTCATTGAGCTGATCTCCACGGCATACAAACATTCCCCTTTTTTGTTTTTGGATTTTTTTATTGATTTTTTTGATTTTTTTTTGGCACGTTCATTGGTGATGATGGGTCTCCTGAGGATGAGAACCATTTCTCCTTCTGTAAATGTCTGGAATCGAGCCCATTTGTGACATCCTTGCTTTATAGACTTCAAGAATCTACTGTACTTCTATCCTCTTTTCATCAAGAGAGTCTGGTTCATCTATGTGAAGCCAAATATTGTCTTCATTTAAGGTTTCATGCCATTCTAATTTCAAGAGAAAGGACTCCTTCAATTCCAAGCACTAAAGAATATGATGCGGATTGTATTGGAATCCTGGCCCATAACATCAAGGGAACTTATCATGTTTGCCTCTTTTATTTTTGGACATAGTACTTTCTTTGGATTTTGGATGTTGATGGATAACATCTCTATCTATTTGGCACAGATGGCATCTTTTAGCATATTCAATGCAACCTCTGGCCATGGTTAGCACATATTATCCCATGTACTTAATCTTAAGTCGCATCTTGGGTCCGAATTGATGTGCACCATATACCCCGATGTGTACATTGTGTATGACTTTTTTGTTTCTTCATATGAAAGTCATGATATCGCAGGATTAGTTGATCATACATCTTGCGATATAATATATCATTTATGAGGATGAATCTTTGGGCTCTCCAATTTATTTGAAGGTCTTCTGATTTATCCTCTGGAAGTTTATCATATTTTAAATATTTCATAAATGGTTGCCCCCAATCTTCCTTTAGCATCTTAAGGGTAAAGACTTCCACTTTGTCCCCGATACTTTCCTCTTTGACAACGTCGAGGATTGTACTTATGGTTCTTCTATTTCTTCTAGTGGTTTGAATTTCTTTATAGTCTGGATTCACTAGCTGTGAGTTTTCAAATATGTGTTTATTCTTGATCTCATCAGCGGAGGATATAAGTTTGAAATTTCATATTTCTTTATGATCTCATCATATGAGTATCTGAGGACCCAAGTGAATTATTTTTTATTTCATCATCTTTAGAAGCGTCATATTTCACCTGACCTCATTAATGGAGGATACAAGTCTGACGTTTCATATTTCCTTGGTAATCTCATTATATGAGTATTTGAGAATCCAAGTTTGACATTTCATATATCTTGGTGATCTCATCATATGAGTGTCCAAGAACCCAAGTGAGGATTTTTTTCATTGCTTTTGTCACGTCCCGACCCGGTTCCCAGGGCCTCGGGCACATGCACAGACCGGCCGTATCCAAGTGGAGACGGGCCCCGCTCGGATACAAGGCCTAAGTAAAACAGAAACAGATAACATAATCAAAATAACTCAAAATTTATTAATCAGAGTTACAACAGAATTTAATAATAGAATTCATACATCCTATAATAATCAGGCCCTACAGGGGTCCTACAAGTCAGAACTAGTTGAGGTCTTCCAACCTCTACAAGCTGCCTTCTGACTACTCACGTTGCTCCTGAAACCAACCCAGCTAATCCCTCAATCCTAAAAGAGAGGAAAAGAAAAGTGGAGTGAGCTTTCGAAAGGAAAGCTCAGTAAGCTAATTGTAGAATCATTCTTTGTATTCATGTGTCGACATTGAGATTTCCATAATTTGGATTTATTCGAGTTTCTTATGCTTTTAGCATGTTAATTGACTGAAAGATAATGCATATGATTAGCATTACTTCAATACTCTTATATCTGATATTATACTTGTATCTTGTATAGTGATTCTCACTCAAGTGAAATGTGTAGGTAGACGAGATTGAGTGTTCCTGTAGATGGCTCTGACTTAGTAGATGAGGATAGCCTGTTCTTATTTGATGATTAGAATTTAAGAATGCTTCCGTAAGAATTGTAAACTTTGTATAAGATTTTAAATATTTTATTTAATAATCATGTTTATTAGTTTGATTATCATGTTTTATATATATATATATATATATATATATATATATATATATATATATATATATATATATATATATTTTTGAATAAGTGGATAAACCACGAGTTTATTTAATTTGGATAAAGTTGCATTACAATGCTTGAGTAGTACGGAAAATAAAAGGAATAACATTTGGCCCACTCCATTACACATCAAGCACAATATTCGGTTGATTTTCTTCTTTAGGTGTGAGCTAGTTCCTCCCAGGGGCAATTCCATCATCGCCTTGTTGTCCTGGCGTAGTTGCTGTAAATTCCAAGCTATGCTTTACCAGCTTCGCCGCCGCTTCCAGCTTTGTTCTCTTTGCCGCTGGAGCTGCATCCAACCAAGACATAATGAGGAAAGAGATATCACGAATGATTCTTAAGTAAACACGTTGTTTATCCTGAAAACATCGCCTATTTCTCTCTCCCCATATGCACCAAGTGATTCCCATGACGGCGATATACCATCCCTCTTGTAGGGTATTTTCCACCCTCGAGGGGGTATTTGTTGTACCCCAAAGTGTCTGGAGGTTGTCCCTCCCTGGTCTGGCCATAAACAGGTTTTCAAAGTGCTCCCATATTTGTCGCATAAAGGGACAGGAAATAAGTAAGTGTTGGGTTGATTCATTCTCATTTTCGCATAAGTAGCAGGTATAGCGATCGCCCCTCCATTTCCTTTTATGTATGTTATCAAGGGTGAGAATCTTGTTTTCCTTTGCCAACCATGCAAAAAGTTTTATCTTGAGCGGACATGGTTGCTTCTAGAAGCTTCGTTTGAGGTCACTCCTCAGCCCGCCATCGATTCTGAACCGGTATAGTGATTTGACTGTGAATGTATTATTGGGTGTTAATTTCCATTCCCTAGTGTCCCTGGTATCATGTCTTGTATCTGTTAGGGCCCGAATGATTAGGTTTAGGTCTTCCCATTCCACCGCCGTAAGTGGTCCCGGCTTGAGGAGAGGTAGGCCCCTTTGGATTCTTATTCGAGCCCTTTGGATTGTTAGATTTTTTGTTGTTGATAGTTCATACAACCCTGGGTGGGCGTTCAGCAGTGAATTTCCATTCCACCAATTGTCTCGCCAAAAACAAGTGTTATCTCCAGGACCTGGTAGTACTCGGATGTTGGCTAGGATGGGGGCTCTTTCTCGGCATATGCCTTTCCAGAAGGGGGAAGCTCTACCTGGTGCTGGTTTATGGGGGTCAAAGTACTCTCTCCTTGAGTAGGGGTCCTGAAAGATCTTCTGACAGATACTTGCTCGTCCGGTAAGGATCCGCCACCACCACTTCCCCAATAGTGCTCCGTTGAAGGTTCTGAGGTTAAGGATGCCCCATCCTCTATTTTCTTTAGGTCTGCATATCCTATCCTAGTTTATTAGGTGGTAACTCTTCCTCTCCCTATCCATGCCTTTCCCAAGGAACTCTTTTCTGATTATTTCGATCTTATTAAGAACTACTCTTGAAGATGGAAAGCTGACATCCAGTGAATTGGTATGGTGGATATTACTGAATTAAGCATTGTGAGTCTTCCCCCCATTGATAGCAGCTTTCCTTTCCAGGATGCCAACCTTCCTCTTATTTTTGCAATTAGTGTATTCCAATCTTCTTTCTTTGGGCGCCCTCCCGAAAGTGGGACTCCCAAATATTTTATAGGGAGCCCGGCAATCGTGCAGTTTAGTACTTGTGCAAATTCCTCTACGTTCTGTTCTCTCATTTTAATTGGGATCACCGCACTTTTGGAGTAGTTTACTCTTAGGCCCGATAACCCTTCAAAAAGGTAAAAGATTAGCTTCAAAATATGAGCGTACCCTTCAAAAAGGTAAAAGATTAGCTTCAAAATATGAGCGTAAGCTGTTCCCCCTTTGCAGAACACCAGAATGTCATCAGCATATTGGAGTGTGGTGATGGTGTCTTCTTCGTTCGGGCCTATGGGGATGCCTCGATATATGTTTGAATTGATGGCATTTGAAAGCATCATCGGTAGGACATCCATTGCGAGGACAACTAGAAGGGGGGATAGGGGGTCGCCTTGTCGTAGACCTTTCTTGCTTCTGACATATCCAGATGGGGTGCCATTAACGAGGAATCTTGCTTTTGATGATGTAAGCAGGCATTTGATCCACCCTAGCCATTTCGGCCCAAATCCCCTAGCTCTCAGGACGTCTAGGAGATAATCCCAATCCACCGAATCGAAGGCTTTGTCTAGGTCTATTTTGATTAGGATTCCATTTGTGGTTCCGGTCTTCATTTTGTGAATTAGTTCTTCCGCCGCGATAATATTATCATGGATCAGCCGCCCTTGTATGAATGCTGTTTGGGACTCATCCACTAGTTCACCCAATACTTCTTTCAGTCTATTGGCTAAGACTTTGGAGATAATTTTTACTGAGCAGTTGATCAAACTAATCGGTCTGTAGTCAACAATGCTTTCGGGAGCCACGTTCTTGGGAATGAGTAAGATATGTGCCTAATTTAGGCGTTCCATATTGGCCGACCCCTGGTAGAAGTCATCAAATAGTTTCAGTATGTCCACCTTGATTGTTTTCCACCCCTGTTGGTAGAAGGTCATTGGAAAGCCGTCAGGTCCTGGTGCTTTATCTGCCCCTAATTCATTTATTGCTCTTCGGATTTCCCCTTCACTGAAAGGGTCCTCTAGGTGTGTCAGTTCCACTCTTCTTTTGCGTAGGAACAGACGATCCCAGGAGGTTGTGTATCTCATCAGCCGTTCTGTACCAAAAAGGTTAGTGAAGAGACTTGAGATTGCATTGGATATCTGTGTGGGGTCCGTGATTAAGGAGCCTTCATGCTGGATCTGTGTTATCCAGTTAGTGTTTCTTCGGTGGTTAGCTACTGCATGGAAGAATCTTGTGTTTTGGTCTCCCTGTTGAAGCCAATTGATTCTGGATCTTTGTCTCCAGTATGCTTCTTCCTCCGATATGATGTGCTGGTATTCGTTTTTGATTGTTATCTCCTCATCCATCTCTATTCTAGAGAGACTCCTTGTTTCCTTATGAGTATCTAGGGCTCTAATAGTATTAAGGATTGCCTTCTTCCTTTCCATTTTTTAGTTGATATTGTCCTTCTTCCATTGACGTAGTCTGATTTTCAAAAGCTTTAGTTTTTTCCCCAGTATGAATGCGCCGTGTCCTTCCAAGTGTTGTTCCTCCCAGACATCTCGGATTATGTTCCAGAATCCATCTTCCTTTACCCATTCTCGGTTGAACCTGAAGGGGGTATTCTGTGGTGTGTGTACTCCACAGTCTAGGCATAGTGGCACATGGTCTGATCCCACCCTTGGTAGTGCAGTTTGCCATACCCTGGGGAAGTCTAGGATCCATTCAGTGGAAAGTAAGAATCTGTCTAACCTGGCGAACGCAGGTGATTCCCTTCCATTAGTCCATGTGTATTTTCGCCCAAGGAGAGGGGGGGTCAACGAGCTGAAGATCTTGTATCATCTGATCGAATTCACCCCTTTCCTGTGTCCCGTGGGAGGCGTTGTTGGCATCCTCTCGGCTTCTAATTGTGTTGAAATCTCCACAGAGAAGCCAAGCACTGTTCCAACTTCGCCTAATTCCCCTAATTTCATTCCAGCAATCCGTCTTTTGTGTTATATTGTATGAGGCATATACTGTCACGCCCCGACCCGGATCCCGGGACCTCGAGCGCGCGCACAGACCGGCCGTACCCAAGTAGAGGCGAACCCCACTCGGATACAAGGCCTAAGGAAATCATAGCAGATAACAAATACGTCAAAATTTAATAATCAGATAATATCAGAGTCACAACGAAAATCTAAATCAATAAGGGTTTACATACCCTACACATGGTCAAGGCCCTATAAGGGTCCTACAATCAGTGGCGGAGCCAGAAATTCTTCAAAAGAGGGGCAAATAAAATTTTATAAATCAAAGTTTAAATATAATCAAAATTATATTATAAAAATAAGTTAAATATCATATCAAAATTATAAAGTCCATTGTATTGAAATATCTCTCCTAAAAATTCATGTACTTAACTTTCAATTAACCCCAATCCAACACAAGATCAAAGAAAAATATGAGAACCCTAGAATCTAGATAATGAAAAAAAAACCCTAATTCAAACCCTAATCGGTGGCAAATATGAGAGAGATGGCATACCAATTGAATATCCAAACTAAATACATACAAGATTACAAGGGTTATCATCTAAATCTTTTTTTTACACCAATTCATTCAATTCAAATATAATATCCAAACTAAATTCATACAAATAAAAACTCCTTTGAATTTAAAAGAAAAAAAATCAAATCAAACAATAAATTAGAGAAAAATAATAATTGGTGTAATTAAACAAAACAACTGAAAAAATTAAAGATAAAAAAACCAAACCTTGGATTTCGTCAAATCGCTTCGTAGGTAAAAAACAAAAAAAAACAAAAAAATTGTGAGAGAAATAAAAAATCCCCCAGGAATCAGAGACTGTGAGTGGGGGACGTCAAACAAAAAGAAGGAAGCAGGGTTACAAAGGTATAAGCGAAATAGAGATGGAACAATGGGCGTGAGTCACAAGAAAGTTAATTAAATATTATTTTATTTTAAATTTTATTTTCTATTCATTATTTTATTAACTTTTTTATAATTTAATAATGATAAGATAAGCCACCTAACATCTAAGTTAAAAGAGATAGATTGAGAAGGGGGGCAATTCTTTTTTTCAAAAAAAAGAAGGGGAGCAATTCAAATTTTAAAAAGATATTACATAATAGAATAAAATATATTTTATAATATAATATATGATTTTTCTAATGAGAAGGGGGGCAATTGCCCCCCTTCTCCACCATGTGGCTCCGCCCCTGCCTACAATAACACCACCTCAAGAACAAGTGTGACTTGAGGTTCTCGAACCTCTACAAAATCAGCCCAACCCCTCGCTCAACTCCCGAGTCCGAGTCACCTACTCCTCGGGACCTGAAAAAGAAAGAAGGGAAGCAAGCGCATGAGCTTTCGAAAGGAAAGCCCAGTAAGTACCCCCGCGGGGTCACAAGACATAAATGAGCAATATGTCAAATAATAAGGTCACAACACCAAGAAACACAACTCTAGGAGTCTACCAGAAACAATCCAAAGTGCGACCCACAGTATGAAGCCCTCGAGCCCCTGTGTTGAGTTTCAAGAAAACTCAAGAATCACCCCCGGCCAGTATGTCCAGCTATTTGCTGTAAGCACGACCTTTTGGTCGTTCGACCCTCCGGTCGCAATTCGGTAGAACTACCTCTCCTACGTGTTAACACGGTCAGTGTACCATGCCCACTGACAGGTAAGACCACCAGAGAATTGCCTCTCTAGCAAGGCAGACAGAAACGCCAGGGGGTCCTGTCCCTGAACATTCCCCTATCGGAACTCCCTAGCTCCACTGAGTCCGGGCAGTAGAACAAACTCAACCTACACACACCCACCCGACCAACACAAGCACCGTGTGTCTCTATGGTCAAGTGCCAGACAATAGGAGGCTATGCTCAATGAGTACGCATACTCCTCTGACGCATACCTGCCCTGCCTGCACACAAGCACCACGAACCTCCACAGTATCGCCTCGGTCATAGGTTGGTATGCTCAGTGAGCATCAACGAAGAGATAGTGAAACCACGCACTCCTATCCGGACGGAGCACAGGCTCACGTGTTTCCACGGCCACGTGCCGATCAACGGATCCTCGTGATCAGTTAATACTATCTCTAGCACACCAATCACACACATACCAGGAAAGACATCAAAAGAATATGTATGTGCATGCATCCAAGAATATCAGGTACCAAACAAAAGACATGCTAACAAATAGCATACATTAAATCAAGAAAACAACTAGCCAATAAATAAGGGAACTAGGCAAGAGCACTTACACATAACAAAAGTCAAGAACACTCCGTAGAGTGGGGTAGTAGGCAAAAGTACTTACCTCTAACAAGAGCTGGAAACTCCCCTAGTTTCCTCCTGACGTGTCTCTAAGCCTCCACGTCGATATCTGATAGCAAAGTCTCTATCAGTGTCAAAATAGCAATAACCCTATATCCTAGATGCACATGCCTAACTCTCTCGCTTTCGGTGGTCCTAAGCTCAATTAAACGGGTCCTTAAAACCATTTACGTGGTTACCGACCATTTTCCCTCATTTCCAAGTTCTTTAGTTGACTTTCAACTCTTGGTCAACTCTAGTCAACTTTGGTCAACTGTCCTACCTTACTTTCATGGTACGCACCCTCATTGGCCGTTTCTAGTCTTCTTAGCTAAATTGGGCCCATCTACCAAGCCCAATAGTTTAGCTTAACCTTGTCTTGTCTTTTATTCGACCCTCAACTTTTCACTTGGTTAACAAGTCCATTGTTCAACTTGACAATCTATTATTCGTGAGCCTAACATATAGCTCGATCATGCTTGGTAACTTTGACAATTTGGGACCACTCGTCAAGCCCACTAAGTTCTCTAGCCTTCTTATCAAACAACACCTATGCTAATCCTTAAATAATTCCCATAAACCAGCAACCTCAAGTTACTCATGTCTATGCTTTCATGAACCTTCAAAGATAGGGATAGATTGGATTTACACTTTTCATGATCATGTATATAAATTCAATTCATGAAACCACCCATGGAGATCAAACTCCAACCCTTGGACCAATTATTTACTCATTCATTCCCCCATCTATCCTTATAACCCATGCATTCATGCATATATGAATCCTCATATTTATCACCACACATAAGTGAGATGCAGGAATTTAAAGAAACTCACTGAGTATAGATGTCTACAAACACTGAAGACAAACCGACCGTCCAAACTAGATCTCCACCGTTCAGATTGGGTCAGGACAAGTCTTCACTATGCTCACCAAAAATCAGCTCGATCAGACTAGAAATGATCATCCGATTGAAGCAGATGATGAAACTGGTCGGTACAGGAAATCAGCAGTGATAGGTTCTGTTTCACACCCCAGAAACCTACTCTACCGGACACCAAAAGCAATCTTAACCGTTCAAATTGAAGAATAAGGAGTCAAGAACAATCTCACCAAAACTCAGTACGATCCAACGGTGAAAATGGTCGGAATGGCAATCAAAATAGAGCATGCTCAACACTCCTTTGAACAGAAGATCCTAGACTCTCAAGCTTTCTTCTCTTTTCTTCCTTCCTCTTACCTCTCTTCTTGATTCCCAATTGCCCATAAACTTTCTCAAACTTACTATTGCTCTATGCCAAGCTTCAAGATTACATGCTTTATATAGGCCTCACAAGTGTAACCTCTACAATTCTTCACATTCCAAACCTCCCCCATAAATCCCAAGATAACACCCAAATAATTCCAACCTTTCAAATTCATAACCCCATGGCACCCTTCCCATTCCAAACCTCCCTCATAAACCCCAAAGACAACACCGAAATATTTTCAACCTTTCAACTTCATAACTAAATTAACTTGACCAAGTTTCATTTAACTAATTCACTAATTAATCCAATTAATGGGTTAACCTAACCCATCTATTCAAATCCAATGTCAAGCTTAATCAAGTCATTGATTAACTTAAATTTGGATTAAACCACTTTAACTCTTGGACCAACCCAAGTCATTCGATTCAATCAAATTAATTTAACTAGCTTGGATTCAACCCGATCCCTCTTTGTTACTTGACTAACCTTAGCCAATTAACTTGATTAGTTCAATTTTGTCACACCACCAAAGTTTTAAAAAAAATCTCATTAAAATATTTAGTAGCTTTACTAAATAATTTTAATCATGCAAGATAACTAATCAACTTAATCTTGTCACATAGAATAATCATACCATATAATGAATTATTCTAATATTTTGTCACACTACCAAGATTTAAAATCTTATCAAGATCCTTAAATCTTCTTTATTAATCAAATTATGTCACATTACCAAAGTCCCATATAGTTATTTAACTATGCAATACGATTAATTAATTATCTGTCACACTTATAAAGTCACATTATCAAATAATTGTCACACTATAGTTCCAATTATTATTTTAATCATACTAGATAATAAGTTGTCACACTACCAAAGTTAAAATCAATTATTTTGCTTGATTCATTAACCAAAAGATTAAACAACAAACTAATTAATTAATTTAATTAATTAATTATCTTCCCCCTTCTCTCACGGCCGAGCCCGGAGAAGCTTCGTCGGAAGGACCCGACTTCTCGTCGAGGACTCTTGCCGTGTCTGCGTGCGTCGAGCCGTCTCGGTAGGTGCTACCTCTTGCGCACACCGTGACCTCCCACACCCTCTCCGGAGCCTCCCCACTGTGTCAACGCGTTCATCCTCTCCGTGAGTTCAAGACCCTAGCTAGGATGCGAAAAATACAAAATTGAAAGTGGGAATCGGTTCATACCTTGCTCCCGGTTCTCACAGTGAAAATGGCGAGAGACCCTGTGGCGAATTTCCCTTCTCGGCCAACCCTCCCGGCGACCTCCTTGGTTTCCTTCTTCTGCACGCTTCGTGACGAAGCCGGGTGGGGTTTTTATAGGGGAAAGGAAGGCGAACCGATCGCCAACGCCCCAGCCTTCATTCTCCGTTCGGCGAGGCGGTTCTTCCGCTTGTAACGTCCGGAGAAAGGGGCGGCGCGCGCGGCGGCTCTCGCCGGTGGAGAAACGGCAGCCCCTGCCTCGGGATGGGTATTCAGCGATTAACGGCAAGGATCGCTTGATTAACATTAACGGTATCTAAAGCGCACCGGTTTTGATACTAGTTAGATCAACGTCCTAGATTGAATCCCACCAACGATCGGATTCTAATCATTTGCCTAGGATCAAACAACCTTAAGATCAAGCTGAGATTTGAAACAAATCAGCGGTACGGATCTTCATCTCCCCCCTCGCATCCAACACTCCAAAGGCCGGACGTCTCACAATGGGCCATGTGGCATCACGGATGCCCCTATAACTCCACTCGATCAACACCAATCCCAGATCCTCCAATCTCAGCCACTCATTTGCTCGTATAAGGGTTTTTATCTGGCAAATTAACCAGAAGCCCCTGAAATTATTTAGGTTGCATCCAGGTCCCTCTGCTGTGAGAGAGGAAAATTTCCATCCAGTCCTCAAAACTTTTAATAATTACCAAAAAGGCCCTTCTGACCCCTAATTAGAGTTTTAACTTATTACTTGGTTTAATTACCAACTAATTAAAGGGAGTTAATACAAATCCATGTATTCAAAGTTTGGGGAATCCTTTAACAAATCAAAAAAAAATTTAGAAATCTTGTTTCTCCAACTAAAATTTCATTTTGATTATAACTTGGGGGCTTACCTCGTTTACCAATCAATTAGAAAGCAAAACCCAAAATAAAATTTAATCCCTAAAAATCCTTGGGTTTTACATATACTGTCGTTATCATATTTGGCACATTGCATGTTGTTTTATCTTCTAATATGACTGATAATTTGTATTGTCCTTTGGATGCCTGTTTGAGTTGGTATTTATTGCTATTCCATCCGATACAGCATCTCCCTCAAGTCTCCGTTGCTGGGAGGGTTTCCCATTTATCGTAGAAGGACCCTCCTATTGACCTCCATAGTGTGTTGTTGATGGTATTCAGCTTTGTTTCTTGCATACAGAAGATGTCTGGCTTATGAAGGTATAGGAAATCTCTAATGAGATATCTCTTTTTTTTACGGCCCAAACCCCTAACATTCCAAGAAATAACTTTTATTGGGAAACACATTCTTGCCCGTTTAAGATTGAATCGGTAGAGGAAACCTTAGCTGGTTTCCCTCCCATCCTTTTCCCTTTCCGCTTCGGTTTGACGGATGTATTGGATGTATTTGTCCCTCATAGATGCCGAAACTCCCAGGTCCACTCCGAGTTTCTTGGCTGCTGATAAGATGTCCCTGTTTGGCCAATCACATAAAGTTAGGGGGTTAGCAATTAGGTTGTAATCTTTACCTTTGGAGGTGGCCTGGTCCCGTTATGTTCGCTTCTTCCTGGAGGTAGTTGGTGGAGCGATAAAGCCTTCCTTTTTGAGGCGTACTGAACTTTGCTTTCGGGTTCTCGCACTACGCTGAGTGGCCTCTGTGGGCGGTTCAGTTCCAGTTTTCTTTTGGGGGCCGCCGATAATTTTTGTTGGGGTGTGTTGCATCTTCAATTCAAAATCACCGGCGGGGATATCACTTCCTTGCTTCAGGTTTGCCATTATTTCTTCCCAGGTTGAGTCGGCCATGTAGTTCCAGACTCCATGTATATATCTCCATCTATATTTGGAAGCATCTATTTCTGATTCTGGGCCTGTGTTTGGGGGTAATATTGCCCTAGGATGTTCTGAGTTGGGGCTTTGATTTTGTACCGACCAAATAGATCTCGGGCTCTCCATATGAGTTGATTCTCTGGCCTACCGCGGGTCCGCTCAGACCACGCTCCTATTGCCCTTGAGTGGGGACCTCACACTCCGAAGCAGTACCCTTTCCGTTTTGACCGAAGCTGGGGAAAGATGGAAGGTTTCTAGGATATGGTTAGCAACTGGTGACATCAAAACGATGATCGGCTCAGGAACTTTCAAATGGGCAAAGAGACTTAAATTGCTGAAGGCAAATCTAAAGAGCTAAAATAAGGAAAGGTTCCAAGGCCAGCATCAGCGAAAGTCCGAACTTCTCTAGGCGATAGAATCCACGGATATCAGACTCGAACAATCACCCCTCACAGCTGAAGAGGAAGCTCTTTTCCTAGTAAACAAACAGGAATATGAAAACCTCATTAGTTTAGAGGAGGAGCATTGGCGACAATGCTCACGAATCACCTGGCTACAAAAGGAGATAGAAACACTCGTTTTTTCTACGCCATTTCAAACCAGAGAAGAAGCCACAACTGGATACACCAACTATCAGTGGAAGGGCGGATCATAGACCAACCGAACCAGAATGGGAGAGTAATCACAGATCATTTCATAAACATATTTGGTACCAAATGTGAGCACCGCCTACTTACAGACTGGTCGTTGATGTTCACAAGCACTCCTACAACGGACCTATCCGGTCTAGACAACCCCTTTACAGAGCAAGAAATACTCAGAGCAATTCATGAAATAAACCCAGACAGTGCACTGGGACCGGATGGTTTTCCCATGAATCTCTACCAATAAGGGTGGAGCTTTATCAAGGATAACATCCTCCAAACTTTCCAGGAACTGTACCGGGGCACGGCAAACTTGGAAAACCTAAATTGGGCCCATATCCTACTCCTTACCAAATCATGTGAAGCGGCGACCATCAATGATTACCGCCCAATCAGTTTGCTCAACTGCTCTGTTAAGATTATTACCAAAGTGCTGGCCAACAGACTCCAAGCGGTCATAGGAAACCTGGTAAATGAAAATCAATCGGCCTTCATAAAAGAATGGTGCATCCAAGACAGTGTAGTGGCTGCAGAAGAGATTATATTCCAAATGAAGAGAAAAAGGGGAGTGCTAATGAAGGTCGACTTTGAGAAAGCTTTTACGTAGACGACCTCCTCATCACCAGCTCGGGGGAAATGGAAGACTTCCGAGTCCTGAAGCCTATATTTTACCTCCTTGAGTGTCTCACAGGCTTATGAATCAACTACCAAAAGAGCGCAATTGTGCCCATAGGCAAGACCGAACATGAAGCAAATGAGTTGGCCATAACAATGAGATGCAACCGACACCAACTCCCAATAACCTATTTGGGGATCCCACTGTCCGGGAACAGGCCATGCAAAGCAGAATTACTGACTCTCATTCACAGAATAAGAAGCAAACTAGGAACATGGAAAGGAAGACTCATGTCCATGGGAGGCCGTATCACTCTCCTCAACTCAACTATCTTAGCAATCCCCAACTACTGGATGTCATTGTACAAACGCCCCCAATGGGTGATCCATCAAATAGAAGGAATCAGAAGAGAATTCTTATGGCGTGGTACAAACCCAAACTCAAAGGCCTATCGACTGGTCAAATGGGAGAAACTCACAAGGCCAAAAGACCTTCGGGGTTGGGGCATAATCAACCTGAAAATCTTCAATGAGGCACTACTGGGAAAGTGATGGTGGCGGTTACTCAGAGGGGAAACTGGCATATGTGGTAGAATCATAGCAAACGCCTACTACCGTGGATCCCAACTGAACCCCTACAAGAAAGCACCGATATGGTCATCCTTTTTTTGGAAGGGAGTGATTGAACAAACTGAATCTACTATAACAAACATCTCCACCAGAGCTGAATTGGGCGAATCGACTAGCCTATAGTATAATAAATGGATCAATGACCTAGGCATGTGCCGCTCTTTCCCGGAGTTCCAAACGCTGATGGCAAAGGAGGACCTCACCGTCAAAGAAGCTCGAAGTAACCAACAAAGGGCTTCCATGCTTCTCAAGCCCGGCCCACTATCCAGAGGAGCCGCAGAGCTGATGGTGGTCATTCAGGAACAACTGGACTGAAACGGCTCAAGCCAGGAAGACAGTAGAAAATGGAGACTAACTCCAAATCAGGTCTTCTTAGTCAAGTCCCTCTACAGTTTCAAAATAGATGGTGGGGTGAGATGCCCTCTCCCTGCCTCTTTCTGGAAGCAAACGTGCCCGCAGAAGATTAAGCTCTTCACTTGGCTAGCATGGGAAGACAAGCTTCCCACGCTACAAAACCTCATAAAGAGACAATGGAGGGGCGAGAGAACTAGGTGCTACTTATGTGATAGAGAAGAGGAATCCACTGAACATCTTCTCATCCAATGCCAATACTCGAAGGAGATCTGGTCCCATTACGGAAGCCTTAAGGGCGGAGCCCCCCCTAACCAGATACAAGATCTGTAGGGTCGTGCCCCCCTCTCCAAACTAATGGAGAAGGCCCTCCGGAAGGGCTGGAACCTACTCGTCATGTCTGCCACATGGTGCATCTGGCTAGAAAGGAACAGGCGGTGTTTTCAAGATAAACACCGTGTTTACACAAATTTACCCTCTACTTGTCATGGTTCGACGCCTCCAACGCTACCAAGAGAAGCCAACTCCAGGCAATGTACTCCATCGTCAGCCAGGGCCCATACCCTCCCCCCACCCCCCCCAAGCGTCTCCGGCCCCATAGAAATCTCTCTATGACTGTATGGTTCACTTAGGAACCAAACGAACTCTTAGGGCTCCCAGCCCAGTACTTGTTATATTTACTCCTATTCTAATAAATGAACGTTCTTTATCCACTTAATCAAAAACAAAAAAAAAAATTACCATCTCCTCAACCATCAATATGAGGAGGAATACTTGCATGGACCCGGGTTCACCTATCTCTAGGTGAGCCCGGTCCATTATGTTATTTAGAGGATGTTTTAAGTATTTTCAACCGTACGGATAGGAAGATCATCGAAAAATAAACTAGCATATCCATTTTCATATAATTTTGTGACCGTTTGGTCCTCCCACTTAACGGTTGAAATTTTATAAAAATTTTAACGGTTCAGATTTTTAGAATTTCAACCTTTAAGTGGGAGGACCAAACGGTCACAAAATTACATGAAAATGGATATGCTAGTTTATTTTTCGATGATCTTTTCATCCGTACGGTTGGAAATACTTAAAACATCTTCTAAATGGCATAATAGAGGGGGGCTCACCTAAAGATATGTGAGCCCGGGTGGGTCCATATAAGTTTTTGCCCAATATGAGATTGAGGATGAGATGCTACCTAGGTATTTTGATGGGTGATACCACTGATCAACAGCTTGAGCTCTTCCATGGACTTGTTACTTTGATCTCGGGTTTCTTGAATTACCCTAATGTGTTTCTCATCCATTTCCCTCATCAAGGCCTCCAAATCTTTAAGATCTTGCTTTTTTGAATTGTTCGCCATTGCTAGAGTCGAAGCTTTGATACCAGTGATGAGTGAAGTGGTGTTTAGAAGAGAGAAAGAGGAAACGAAGAAGAAGAAGAGAAAGGAGACCGAGAGAGATCAAGATCGAAGAAGAAGAGAGGAATCTCATTAACTGTCAAAAACTGGAACCGTGGATTTGTACGTTTTCTCCAATTCAGCCACCTTTTCCTCTTTTTTCTAATAAGAAATTTTTGATATTAAGATCCGTCGCTTCTCAGTGAATCTAACACATCCAATTTCATTGAAAATCACTAAGTATATTAGATACAATGGATTCTTTGAGAATAGGAAAGTTTGTGAATTTCTGAAATCTGATTTTGAGTAAATTTGTGAAATCTGAAAGGCTGCGAATTTCTTGAAAATATGAAACATTCCAATCTATGCGAGATATGGAATATTGTTCATTCTAGTAACTTTGATTTGAATGCTAATCGAAATAGGAAACGATAAATTGAACCTTCATCTAATTCGTATACTCAATCCAAATTGATTGATGGAGCCCATTATGAAACCTATTTTTCCTTTCAACCTATTTTTTCACTTTTTCAAGATTTTTGACTTTGATTTTCTACCTGTATGACCCTATAATCGTTCGATGAGTCTCTTCTTGGGATTTTTAAAACTAGATTCTTTAAATAACTATATGAAAATTATTGTGATTCTTCTCCAGATATCTTTTGTTTTAAATTCTCATTATTTTACTGCTTAACTGAGTTTTTTTTCTAATGTTTGCTTGCCTGAGCCCTATGTTTATTGAATTTTGTTCCTATGCTTCTCTGTCATTACTAAATGCAAAATGGAGTTGGTGTTCACTGGCATTTAATATAGTAGCAATTTCTACGTTGAAGGAATTTCTGTTTCTTTCTCTTGGTGAAGTGCAATTTCTATGTCAGATACTGTTGTAGCACAATTTAAGATTTAGTGGTAGCTATGTGGATCCCATTCTCTATTCTTGGTTTGCAGGTGTATATATTTGTGATGAATCATTCAAACCATCTCAATTCTTTGCTCTCGGTCATCCTTGTATGGTGTCTTGCAATATAGATATAAAATCAACTATATGTTGTCAACGAGAAAAGAACACAACTGCTGATAGAGCTGAAGCCCATAATATTAAATGCTCTAAATCACATCGCTGGCTACAGCGAAAAACTATTGCAGATGTTGTGGAAGCTCTTGTTGGCGTTTTTTTGGTTGAGAGTGGATTTGGAGCTGCAACTGCTTTTCTTCAGTGGCTTGGAATACAAGTTGATTTTGAAACTTCTGATGTATACAGAGTTTGCAGAGAAAGTGAGGCCAACATGTCACTCATAGGGAATATTGATCTTCCAGCACTTGAGGAATCACTAAGGTATAGATTTCTGCATAAGGGTCTCCTTCTACAAGCTTATGTACACCCTTCCTATCAGAAGCACTCTGGAGGATGCTACCAGGTTCGAACTGAGTCAGATAACTGTTGCTATATTAGGGCATTTTGATATGCATGATTTTATAGTTTCAGGTAGCTTTCTTTGATCAGAGCACATGTTTCTTGTCTTGTAATCTTCTATTCTAGAAACAGAACCTGGAGTTTCTCGGTGATGCTGTCTTGGAGTACCTGATAACATCATACCTCTATTCAGTTTATCCTGACCTGAAGCCAGGTCAATTAACTGACTTGCGGTCAATAACTGTCAATAACTGTTCTTTTGTGCTTATTGCAGTGAAGCGATCTTTTCATTTGTATTTACTTCAAGATTCTAGTGGTCTCACTCAAGCTGTAAACAAATTTGTAAATTTTGTTCAATCAACCGACTCTGAACGAGAACAGTTTGAAGAGACAGCATTTCCAAAGGTGACCTTGTGCTTTTCAGCCTTTCATCTTCTTATTATGCTGAATATTTGAAGAGCCAGTTTGAACAGTTTGTTCTTGCTACATCATTGACATTTGACACTTTATTAACTCATTTGTTTCCTCTTAATGACTATTCAGTTCTCTCTCGAAGGTGTGGGATTGATAATTTTTACTTAATTGAATTGCTACATGCAGGTCCTTGGTGACATTGTTGAATCATCTATTGGCGCCATTCTTCTAGACTCAGGTTTCAATCTAAAGTTGGTGTGGGAAATAATGCTTAAGCTATTGGATCCAGTATTGAGTTTCTCAAGTCTTCAGCTGAATCCTGTTAGGGAACTCCGGGAGCTTTGCCAGTACAAGAACTTCGATCTTCAGTTCCCTGATCCTGTGAAAATCAGCGGTGGTTTTTCAGTCAGAATAGAAATTCATGCAAGTGATAATCTTTTGAGCTTCAGTGCGACCAACCACAGCTCCAAAGCTGCTAGAAGAATGGCTGCACAAGAAGCACTTTGTAAAATGAGGGTAAAAATTTATTTCAATTATCTATCATGGCCTTTCTCTCTTTTAATTCTATTTACCATACAAAGTAAATCTCGTTTTCATCTTATGCTTCAACCTCTCGTGTAGTGAAAATACGTTTGGATTGTGGGAAAATAAGAAAAAAAAATCAACCATGTAATTGGGATTTAGGTGAAATGAAAAAATGGCAAATAAAAAAGAATAAAAGTTCTTTTTTCCTTTTCTCTCGCTGCCCTCAATCAAAAAGTAGTGATTTGGTGCTAATGTTGGAAAGACATGGTTAATCCCTTGGTCTCCCCTGGAAGAGATTCCAACTATTGACAGTGATTAGCAGTCTCAACCATGTAATTGGGATTTAGGAAACGTGGCGAGAAATCTGTTCCAAAAGTGTGGGATCATAACTATAGCCAACAAGAAACAAATCCCTCTTGGATGGGGAAGTGGGTACACCTTGAAGACAGATGGATCAACATTCCCCTCATGTGATTGGGGCCCACCATCCAAACCAAGCTAATCAAACTGCTAACTGCCTGGGTACCCAAGGACATTGAGCCGGAGTAAATTGTAAATGTCAGTCTTGATAGTTGGGTTGTTCCAATGGAGGAAGAGGTATGTGTTACTTTAAGCTGCGTTTGCATTGAGGGACAATGGGGGATACGAAGAGAAGAGATAATGGGGATTTTCCCCCTTTATTTGCTTATGCATCTTGTTTCTTCATCCAATCAAACACAAGAAACTAGTTCTTCCTCTTCTTTTCTCCCACTATCCTCCATTTTTTCTCCAATCCATATGTGCCCTTATGGTGCTGAAGTAATTGGAGTTCAACTATTGGTTCTCAGAGTTGGAGGGATGTTTGAGTTGTCTCTGTTGGTTTCTGAGTGAGGGATAGGTAGATCATTTTGGGTTGATTCCAAAGTTGTTCTCTTCTTTTCTTCTCTTTCCAATACATACATGCCATTATGGAGCTGATGGAATCATAATTAAGTTTTGGGTTTCAGAGTTGAGGGACGTTTGATTTGGCTGTATTGGTTTCTGTTTTGTCTGCAAGCAGAGCTTTTTGGTTGCCATCCTTAGGAATGTTATATTGCTTTTTATATGTGGATATTGACTATTAATTTGTATGTCTGCACACTCATCTACAGCTTCTACACTACCCTTATTGGTATTCATGAGAGTTGATCTTGGTCCACTGTGGATGATGGAGAGGGTACTTTTTGGCATGTGAATCACTATTTGGGACGTCGCGTTTTCCCAATTGCTCTTATCCCTTATCCTCAGTTGTCATTGAATGCATGCATGATCCATTTAGTTATTATTTTTGGTCAATCAGTAATTGATGGATAGCATCTATTACTGTAGGATTTTCCCCCACGAAGTGATCTTTTGAGGAAATTTTGAATATGTTCTGCAGTTTGATGGCTATATATTATCTATCATATGATAAAAGTAAGGTTTTTGATTCCCTACGTAACTTCATTTCTGGTTGAATTTTGTTTCTTCTTTCACCCTTGCTCAACCTTTAGTAAAAGCTACATGTTATGTTTTTATCTGTTATATATTAAATGTTGTTCGTAAGCCCCTTAAACTTTGATGTGCAGGCACTTGGTTACAGACATAAAAGCAAGTCATTAGAAGAAATTGTTCAGTCATCCCGCAAGAAAGAAGCACAGTTAATAGGCTATGATGAACAATGTGTGGTAATAGACTACAATGATTTCATTCATGCCGAGAATTTAGTGCTCTCAGAGTCTACCAACCAAGACTCCGTTTAAGTTAGGTCCGCAAGAAGTACAATTAATGCCACCAGCTAGAGACAATTTCAATCATCAGCAGTCCAATCTGTCTGGAAGCTCTTCTGAGTCTTCTGCTTATTCTGATAACTTTCAAAAGGACTCACATGACCCAGTTTTACAACATCAGATCCAACAAAATAGAGAGATCAGTAAGAATTTCATAGAGACCGCAGGTATACTTCTAAACTTGGGTTGTTCCTAAACTAGGAATTATTAACAAAATCTGAAGGTGGTTTATGTTCCTGTCTTTTAACCATGTGTTTCAGATAATAAATCAGCCAAGGCAAAGCTGTATGAGATATGTGCTACCAACTATTGGTGCCCTCCTTCATTTGTGTGCTGTAATGAAGAAGGACCAAGCCACCTACGAATGTAAGTCTGCAAACACCCAAAAGTTTTACATGTAAAACTTTTTACAATGCGGCTACTTACATCAAACCAAACAGCCCCTTAATCTTTCCAACAAAACCATGCCCCTGTTGATTGATGGTGCTTGCAGCATTTTAGTTGTTAAGTTGATGGGCAACAATTTCCCTACATTGTTTATCATGGTTCCATTCTCTGTGCCTTCTAGTCGTTAATGTCTTTTTGCCATGACATCTAGCCCATGCCCCCATGAAATGCTGAAACCATTCATAACGATGTCCTCTAGGATGATTACATTCCGTACCATCATCTGCCACCGAATCCTTTTCTCATTGTATCTCAGATTATGCCTTTTTAATGGGAAATACTGAATCATATGGAAATTTCCCCTGACTTTTACTCTTTATCATATATTATCAGTTCAGCAGGTTGTGCTATCAATAATTACCTTTAAAACGATTTCTAATTGTTTGCATTAAACTTTCTAGGTTTACTTGCATGGTTACTATTAAAGTGGACACAAGCAGTTCAGTCCTCGTGGAGTGTGTGGATGAACCTAAATCTCAAAAGAAAGCTGCAGAAGAGCATGCTGCTCAAGGGGCACTCTAGTGTCTCAATCATCTTGGCTGCCTGCCCAAAAAGTGAGCAATTTTGTCACCAGTTACCCACCCGCTTGGCCTATATGGTGATTGTGAGGTCTTGGTTTCAATCTCAATTCCTTGAGTCCTTCATATATTCATTCTTTTTATTTTGTCTCACATCAGCTCACTAACATGGCCCATTAACCTGACTGAGCCCAACTAATTGAATTTAGCCCCCTGAACTCAATCTCTTAAGTTGGTTGGACCCAACCCCTAGATTTATTTGACTCAAATCAGGTTGTATTTGACTGAACCTAACTTATAAACCACTTAACTTAGATTGACTGAACCAGATTTGATTTGAAGGAGCTGGTTCAGTCCAATCCCCTCAACTTGGTTTGATCAAACTCAATTCACTTAACATGGCTAGACCCAACTACCTTCATGACTATTTTATCCAACTTAACTGATCAAGCCCAAACCCATTACACTTAAATCTAGATTCAGCCCATTACCTTAATTAGACCTAACCTGATCGAATCCAACAGGTTTTTTTTTTTTAATTGAGTCCATCTGAATAAGCCCAACCCTTTAATCAATTGAACTTAACTCATTTAACTTGATTCAATCGAATCAACTTGTTTTAAACCCAAGCCAGACTCAACTGGTTTAAACCGACCCAACCCAACCCTTCACCACTTAACCGGTTAGACTAAAAGGACCCAAACCTAACCCAATTAGCCACCCAAGTTTGAACGTTCTCTCTCTATCTCCCTTCCCTGCTCGTCGTTCAGTCTGAGCGCGGATCGAAAGCGAGCGAGCGGTAAGGACTTCCCTCTTTCTTCTTGGTTTCTCTGTAGATCTAGATTGTTTTCGTTTCTTTGTAGATCTAGATTGTTTTCAAGTTAAATCTTACTTCAATGATTAGAGATTGTCTATTTTTTCTTATTCTTGGCTCTGAATCAATTTGTAGGGATTGATGTGATTCTTGTTTTGTTTACATTGTTTGAAATGTTAGTAGAATTCGTTCTTAGAGATAAACACTCGATGAATTGAGAATGTGATTGGATTTTGATTTATATCAGCTTGTTTGATTTTCTCAAATTTTTGTAAAATTTTTATCCCCTTGTAGTTTTCTCAATTTCGGAGAGTATGTGATTACCCATTAAAAGCTTACTGTTTAGGCCCAATTAGCTCAGGGAGGATTACTTTAAGCCTATTTACCATGATTTTTGTGATCAATTTGTAGTTTACATTACATAATGACCATGATTCTTGTTTTGTTTACATTCTTTGAAATGTTAGTAGAATTCATTCTTAGAGATCAACACTCGATGAATTGAGAATGTGATTGGATTTAGATTTATATCAGCTTGTTTGATTTTCTTAAATTTTTGTAAAATTTTTATCCCCTTGTAGTTTTCTCTGAAGAGTATGTGATTACCCATTAAAAGCTGACTGTTCAGGCCCAATTAGATCAGGGAGGATTACTTTAAGCCTATTTACCATGGTTTTTGTGATCAATTTGTGGTTTACATTACATAATGACCATGATTCTTGTTTTGTTTACATTCTTTGAAATGTTAGTAGAATTCGTTCTTTGAAATGTTAGAATTCGTTCTTAGAGATCAACACTCAATGAATTGAGAATGTGATTGGATTTAGATTTATATCAGCTTGTTTGATTTTCTTATATTTTTGTAAAATTTTTATCCCCCTGATCAATTTGTAGTTTACATTGCATAATGACCATGATTCTTGTTTTGTTTACATTGTTTGAAATGTTGTTACTGCAGACGATCGGGTTGTTTCAACACTATCATTGAATATATCATGCCAGAGTTTCCATTTTGGTTGGTTTGCTCTTGAGGACATGAGGGTAGTGAAATTTCACAGAAGGGATATCTATTTACATGATTATCAAAGAGACCAGATTAATGAGAAGAAATAGAGTATCTAACTCTATCATCTATGGGGATATTCCATAGGAGAGAGTGGAAAAAAAAGGTTCGATCACTGTTCACAACATTCATTATGTAGTTCTGTTACCTCAGGGATTGGCGAACGGACAGCTCGTTGGTGACGGAGGGGTGGTTGGGGTGGCTGGCTCAGATCGTAGAGGTGGCTCATTGGTTGCTGGCAGAACTATCACCTGTATAATTTGGATGACTGTTGTTTAGGGCGTCGGTGGCTCAGTTAGGGGCATGGGATTCCGCGGAGTTAGGCGGCATTTCGAGGGTTGTTGTGGAGTCGAGGTTCTTTGTGTCACAGGTTGCTCTGTCTCAGGTTGAGGCGTCTCAGGTTGTGGCGTCTCAAGTTGTGGCATCTCAGGAGGTTGTGGCATCTCATGTTGAGGCGTCTCAGGTTGCGGCGTCTCAGGTTGTGGCATCTCAGGGGATGACTTAATCACTACAATTCTAAAAATAATCTTTCGCCCACCTGAGACACCTCAACCTGAGCCGCCTCAACTTGAGACGCCGCAACCTGAGACTCCTCAACCTGAGACGCCTCAACCTGAGATGCCACAACTTGAGACGCCTCAACCTGAGACAGAGCAACCTGTGACACAACAACCTGACCCACAACAACCTGAGCTGCAGCCAACTCCGCGGAATCCCATGCCCCTAACTGAGCCACCGACGCCCCAAACAACAGTCATCCAAATTATACAGGTGATAGTTCTGCCAGCAACCAATGAGCCACCTCTACGATCTGAGCCAGCCACCCCTCCGTCACCAACGAGCTGTCCGTTCGCCAATCCCTGAGGTAACAGAACTACATAATGAATGTTGTGAATAGTGATCGAACCTTTTTTTTCCATTCTCTCCTATGGAATATCCCCATAGATGATAGAGTTAGATACTCTATTTCTTCTCATTAATCTGGTCTCTTTGATAATCATGTAAATAGATATCTCTTCTGTGAAATTTCACTACCCTCATGTCCTCAAGAGCAAACCAACCAAAATGAAAACTCTGGCATGATATATTCAATGATAGTGTTGAAACAACAGATGTTGTAATGTGCATGCAAAATGCTCCAAAATATGGGAATGAGAGTTCTTTTCAAAACTGCAATAAGGAAGCCTTGGAAAGTGATCATTCTCGGCGTGCTGCTGCCTTGATTAAATTTCGGTTGAAAAGAAAAGACAGATGCTTCCAGAAAAATGTAGTTCTAAGATGCCTGGCCTTGAATCAACTTTTTTTTTTGTATATATGGCTGCTCACTTTCAGATTGTGATGGAGTCCTCAAGTATTGTTGGATTTCATAAAGGCTAAACATCATTAACTAAAAATTTGAATATAAGTATGATCAAGTTTATTAAAGTTTGTTTTCGTTGCTTGAAATCAAGCAGGGAGTTTTAGTGAATTAAGATACAAGCAAAGAGCTCCTTTTACTGTTTTTAGCATTGGACAGCTGATTTGTTATTTCTTATTGTGACAACTAGCTTTACAGGAACAGAAATATCAAAATTTCAAGCCTATGAAGTATTTATGTTTTGCTGGACAGGTTAGGTATGTATGTATGTGTTTACACTTAAAATAATAATAATAAATAAATAAATAATAAATAAAAAAGAGGAACATATAAAATATATATTGAGCCTTGAAAATACAATGTCTCAAGAGCCAATATGAAATATTTCATATAAATATTATGATGAAATATATATATTAAAATAGACAGCCCTAGAAAATATATCTCGGGGCAATCTCAAATCCAAGATAGCCTGAGAATATATCTCGAGGCGATCTCAAATTCCAAGATAGCCTGAGAACACATATCTCGAGGCAATCTTAAATCCAAAAATAGCCCGAACACATATCTCGAGACAATCTTGAATATAGCCCGAGAACATATCTCGAGGCAATTTAAGAAATACAAATCTCGAGATACTCAAGGCGATCTGGAAAAATGCAAATCCCAAGAAGCCCGAATACAAATCCCGAGGCAATAATAATAACAATAATAGAAAAATTGAAAATTGATTAAATTTTTTAATTTAATTAAATTTTCAAATACGATTTGGTCTTATCCCCTCACCTCGTTACGAGAGTTGGGATCTCGCGGAGGCAGGCATGCTTGAGGATAAGGATAAAACATCCTTTTTAAAGAGGGGGCCAGACAGAAGATAAAGGGGGAGGAAAAAAATTTTCAGAGAAAAATTGTCTTATTGAAGGGCTTGCTATTGTCCATCAAAGAGGAACACGAGAAGGTGATTTTCTTTTCATATATTCATATATATTATATATATAAAACCTTAGAACCCCACATTTTTTATCATGCTGGGAGATTCAGGGCATAAGTAAACTTAGAATTGAGGGAGAATGAGATGGAGAGTCATAAGGAGATAATAAAAAAAAAATGAGTGATATATATTATATATTATAAATAGTAAATAATAAATAAAATAAATAAAATTCCATCTCCTTCCTTACGCCGCCTGGAGATCAAAGTTTCGCCTCCTGCCTTTGCACCGACCTTGCTTTGCCGACGACCGCTTGCACTTCTTGCCGGCTTTGCTCGCCGTTACCCTCCTCTGTTCCGACTTGCACGTATCTGTGCGGTGCTCGACGGACCCGACTCTGTCTTTGATGGCTTTGCCGAACGAGACAAGCTCGGGTTCGCCACCGCTGAGATGCCACCGACCCAATCATAACTGATTTGTCCCCTCTGCTCCCCCGAGATGTTGAAGTGTGTTGCTTCCTCGCTGTCACTGCAGTCCCAATCAAGTTGAAGCCGTTGAGGCCCGCCGTTAGAGAAGTCTCTGCGCCTCCGCCCAAGCTTGACTGATCACCACCGCTGAAGTTTGCCCATCCGACCGCCTCCAAGCCGTCAATGGATTCTTTGTTCCGCCAGCCCCTGCTGCTGGAGGAGAAGATCATAGAAGCTGCATCACACTTGCATTCCACCACTGAAGCCCGCCAGCTCTCGTTAAAGCCCCTTGATACTGATGAGCAGTAAGCCCCGTGGTCGCTGTTGTTGGAGAGGAAACCATGGAAATCACCGAGTCAATCTCCCTGGGAACAAAGGGAATCCTGTTGCTTTGAAGATAAGGGACCTGCAGCACCTCCGCCCGAAGAAATACATGGTCTTACGTTACCAATAGGGAGCCAAAGCTTTGAAGAAAGTATAAGCTGTGAAGAGATTCAATCTATTGACCCGTCTCAAGATAATTTTTGATGTCGGCTGCGATAGATATCCAGACGATGGAAATGGCGAGAAGGCTATGCAAATTGAAGTCCCACGTACTTCACCTGTTGCTGAAGCTGATGATTTCAAAGATGGTACTTGTTACCTTGTGAAGGATATGTGTGTTGAAGCATGGCCTCAATTCCGACCTCTACATCGTCAACAGATTGATGCAGAGCTATACTTCCTGTAGCCTACTCACAGCTGCGCGCAACCTATTCGACGAATCTCCTAAGAGACGCCACTTCACCGTTCAATGAGATGATGAAGCGGCGGGCTCAATTCAATGGAGTGGAGCTTGGCAGGCCAATACATTCCTTCATTGAAGAAAAGGGGATTGAAGTGGGATTGGGCATTGCTCTGGTTGATATGACAAAGTTTCTGTTGTGCGAAAGCTGTTTGGTGAAACGCCCGAAAAGAATGTCATCTCATGCAATTCAATGATTGATGGGCTCATGAAGTGTGGTCTGAGAGAGGGGCTGATTGACGACATCAAATAAGCATTGTTCTGGGTTGTGTTTCTTGCTGTCGAGTTCACCTCCAACTACTTTCCCAGATCAAGCCAAAGGTGCGTCCGAGAAAGGGCATCTTCAATCTCAACCATGTCCAGTATCAACGGCCACGAATTCTTCTCCCGGACCGACAGGTCTGCTGTTGTGCTCCTCAAAATACCCGTTGTGTTGAATCCCAAGTTCCAGTTCTTTGCAAGTGCAATGCGGAGGAGCAGTTGTTCGAGGACTGAAGCACTTTGAAGAGCAAGTTCAGAGAATGTCATTCTTCGGCTAAAGCTGTGGTATGGGTTTAGGCGACCGTTCAAAGAGATTGAATCGAACATGGTGGAGGTGAATAGGTTTGCTTCAATATGGAATGAAATCATCAACACATTCAAAGAAGAGGATATTATTAGTGGAACTTCTTCAGTTGCCACCAAGCTCTTGGAACATTTGTGTGATCAGGTGGCATCAGACAGGAGGTATTGGAGGAAAATATGCAAGAATGAATATAGGCAATGTGCTGCTGCGATGCTGCCAACAAATCTAAGTCTTCATCGACAATGTTTGAAGTACTGACCAAGCTGGAGTCACGACAGAAGCTACAACTAACCAGAGAGTTTGACTGATGTTGATGCAGCCAATACCACCTGCAGCTGGTCAAAATCCTTGGCTCTAAGGTCACTTGAATGAAGATGCTCTGAAACCAGTCTGAAGAAGCCCCATGATAGCCACAGTGAGCTTCTTCCCATTTCAGCCTGCATTGATTTGGAGGTGCTGCACCTCGTTAACGCGTAGACTAGCCTGGGAGGCGGAGAAATACCAACTCCTCGCAAGATCTATATTGATGGTGTAAGACTAGAGCTAATTTTGATTAATGTCAATCCAACGGTGCTACCAGAGAGGTCCAGACCTTTAAGAAGAAAGGTCCCTTGGAGTCCCGACAGTGCTCAGCAGTGGGGAAATCTTCGAATCAAGAATAGATGCCATTGAATCGACGCCAGAAGGACGCCCATAAATTCCTGTCTGAGATTCTTGGCGGAACCAACAAGTACAGCTGTGGCGATTATAAGAAGCTTTCAATGGCCAGGAAGCAGATGTTCAACCAATTCATGGGGGAAAGATCAATTAGAATATTGACTTTTGTCCATAATTATGTCTGTTCAAACATTGTGCAAAGTGGTGATGTTTCTTTGTAAAAGAGAGAGGTCAAAGTTTCAAGGCCCGGACTTACTAGTGGAGAACTGGTGTGTACACCAACTACTCGATGAAATGCCCAAGAAAGATCTTTGCAAGTATGAAGAAGGCTGCAGTAAAGATTCAATGGATGAGGGTGCATTGAGTGTGGAGATACATTTGTCAGGCTGTTGGAAGCAAAGCACCTTCTAAAGTTGCTGCTTCAAGTGTACTTAGGGATCAAATCCATTGGAACAGTTTCCTTGATAAGCATCTGCAGGAGTTCCTTCCCTCTACTCTTTAAATGATAGTTAATCATCAGTTTTGCTGCTGAGGAACCTTGAAAAGAATGGGAACAAAATGATGTACTTGTAGCCAAACTGGTCCATGAACAGAAAGAAATCTGCTTTCTTTTTTTTTTTAATAAACTTACGATCTTGTTGTGATGGACCAAAGATGGTACCCTTGTATGAAGTTTGAAAGAGAATGATGGTATTAAATTCAATTGATTCATGCCCATGAGGAACAACATTCCAGTTTCAAGCTGGTGGATATCCAAGCTGAAGTGGTAGTCACCCCTAATACAATAAAAGGCAGCTAGGACAATATAGAGGTTGGCCTCATGGAGAGAGTTGATAATTAAGAAGGGCACTCATGGGCTTGATATAGAAATTGTTGATTTTCTTGAGCAAAGGATCACTGTTCCTGGGCAAATGATCACTGAAAAGGGAGGAAATATTATACATGGCAGTCTGGGAATCAACACAAGCTCACTAGGTTTCAAGAACTGCTTCTGAAACTAATTCCTGTAGTTCTGTCGGCTTGACCATCCTCCAATCGAACATCAATAACTTTTGCTAGGAAACTCCGATTGAGGCGAAGTTTGCGGCATTCGAAACTAGATATCAAGATCTTTCCAAACACATGGAGTATAGTTCCCTCTAACGGTCCAGTCGGTACAGATTTTGATAGAGAAAAGGGTAAATTGTTGCAGTTTTGTCGGCTTGACCATCATCCAGTCAAACATTGATAACTTTTGCTAGAAGATTCCGATTGAGGCGACAGTTGTGGCGTTGGAAACTAGACATCTAGAGCTTTCCAACCATATATGGTACAGTTCCACTTGATAGTCCAGTTGGTACAAATTCTGGCTACAAAACACGACAAATTGTCGTGGGTTTATTGGCGGGCCATTAGCAATCATGACACTGCAATTTGAAGGCGGCGGCGAGGCATAGAAGGCGGCGTCACTTAAATAAATGAATAAATAAATAAATCATATATATATATATATCCTATGATGATATTTATATGTAATGAAAATCATGTTATGCAATAAATAAATTATTGCCTCTACTTGTACTCTTTGTCCTTAATCGGAGGTTCCCAAGATTTTGTCTGGGGTAATTAATAATAGAGGCTTGCCTCTATTAGGAATGGAAGAACCCACACAATGAAAAATGATATTTGTGCTTCGATATATCGCCAGGTGTCTTCTTCACAGGCACGATGTCAGGCGGGTATTTTCGATCCCACAGTATGTACTTGAAACATGAACTTCATATTTTACACAGAATCATCCAGCATACTCAATGTGTGATATTGATTTCTCCTTAGCTGACATTTTGGTAGTCAAAGAGGAAACTTCAACTGTTAATTCCATTGAAGCTTCAAAAAAAAAAAAAATTTCTAAACATCTCCAGACCTGTAAACCAAGAATGACTTGTTGTGGCAGTACCTAAATGCTAATGCATACCCAGTGGATGTTGGAGGAGAGAATGCACATTCAGAGTGTTCTAGCTGTTTATCAGAGCAAAAATTCTTTCTGCAAATGAAAATAGATCTTAATATAATTACTTCTTTATGATCTTATATGAATGCATAGTATTGCTTGTAAATTTGGATTACCTCATGGCATCCAATAACTTAGAGGCGATTCCTTAGCTGGTAGAGCTTTCTCCTCACAGAGAATTGCTCCATTAACCCATTGATCTGTTTCACAATTGTTTGTCGATTTGCATTTCTTTACAACTTCTACATGAAAATCTATGTCTCAAAATCGAAGAAGAGTTCTATTTGGTCTTTGGGAATCAGATTTTTCAATTGTGTCAGATGAACTATGGGCTCTCGAAGAAGAGTTTTATTCGGGGAATCAGATTTTTCAATTGGGTTTTTCAATTTTGTCAGAAGGGTGTGAGATAACCCTATGGGCTCTTTTTATTGGTCAGCAACAAGGCAACCGACAATCCGATGACCTGAAACACAAAGGTATGCCTACAAGAAAAGCATTCAACATAAATGAACTGCTGCTACTCAAGCTTTAAACATAAACATTAAAAGCTTTACTTTGCAGAGTTTATGAAGCAGATCTCTATCAGCAAATCCAAGCTCCTTTTCCATGAACTTGATGACCGTTTGAAGCCGAAAACATCAAAAGGCATCAAACGGAGTATCTTTAATCAAACAAACATCATCAAGATCATCAAACCTTGCGCTTGTGAGCCTGTGGGTGTTCATCGACAACCATAAGAATCCGGTCTCGGGTATCACCAGGTGCAGAGACAACTCTCTCATTCTGCCAACCCTTTTCATAGAACAAACACATCAGAATGATCATTGGTAGAAAACACAAAATCCAATCAATGAAAGAATCATCATCACCTTGAATCAAACCCCCTTATAGTACTCCTTGTGGAACTCCCTGTGAACCTTCTTATAGTGCTCCCGCCTCAGATTGGTCTGGGTCTGCTACATTGCCACCCGCTTCGACAGCAACCTTGTCCTCAAGGTTTAAATCAGGGAAGTCCGAACGAAGGTCTCTTACATTCTCCCAGGTGGCGTCACTAGTGGGGTGCCCCTCCGAGTGAACTAACGCCTGTTTGACCGGCCAACCTCGAACGAGAACCTCACGCCATTTCAAAACACTCGCAGGGTGGAGTAAGGGTTGCTGATTGAGGAACGCTTCTGGGAGAGCGCATGCGTTGATCACGTGATCCCCTTTACATAGTTTAAGCTTGGAGATATGAAAGACCGGATGGACTTTGGCGTTGACTGGCAACTCCAGGCAGTAAGCGGCAGCGCCGATGCATTCTAAGACCCGATACGGCCCGTAAAATCTCCGTGTGAGCTTGGAGTGGCGGTGATGAGCTATTGATGTCTGACGGAACAGTTGCAGCTTGAGATAAACCCAGTCCCCCATGCTGAAAGTGGAATCAGTACGGTGGGCGTTCGCTTGAGAGCACATTCGTGTCGGTGCACGAGTAAGGTTCTGCCGCAGTGTGCCCAAGAAGTTGGAGCGCGCCATCAACAGCTGGTCAATGGAATCGACCGGTGAGGTGCCTTCGAGGTAATCAAGGAGGGAAGGAGGCGGCCACCCAAAAACAGCTTCGAATGGAGTCATTTGGATGGAGGAATGCCAGGAGGTGTTGTAGTGCCACTCAACCCGATGCAAATACTGGAGCCACTGGTTGGGATGGTCAGCAGCGAAGCAGCGGAGGTAATCCTCTGGATATCAATTGGGGATCTCCGTGTAGCCGTCCGTCTGCGGGTGGTAGGCGCTGCTCATAGAGAGAGTGGTGCCCTGAAGTTTGAAGAGTTCTCGCCAAAAGTTGCTAACGAACAGAGGATCGCGGTCAGAAATAATGCTAACCGAGATTCCATGCAGGTGGACCACATCCTTAGCGAAAATGGCAGCAACTTGGGGGGTAGAGAATTGGGGACCAAGGGCTGAGAAATGTGCATGTTTGGAGAGCCGGTCGATCACTACCATGATGGTAGTCTTCCCAGAGGACGCCAGAAGGTGAGTAATGAAGTCCATGGCGACGAACTGCCAGATCATGCCCGGAATGGGCAAGGGTTGGAGTAAGCCCTGGGGGACGCGATTAAAAGGTTTGACGGAGTTGAAGATGGAGCAGCGCGCGATGAAAGCACGGATATCTCAGATGAGATTTGGCCAGAAGAAGGTAGCAGCTATGCATGCGAAGGTGCGCTGGATGCCCGCGTGCCCTCCGATGGGTGAGTTGTGAATGAGGGGTTGTAGAGCCGAATCGGCGGGAACCACAACCCAACCACGAAAAAAGAGAAGGCTATCTCGAATGCAATAGTCCGGGTTTGCTGTCGGTGTCGAGGCGACCTCTTGGATAAGTTGAGCGATGGCGGGGTGGCTTCTATGACTCAGACGCAGAGCATCCCATAAGGAGGCGAGGGTGGCCAATGTGGCGTGCAGAGCTTGGAGTTCGGCTGCCGGTAAGCAGGACAAGGCATCAGCCGGGCCGTTAAGAGCTCCTGGTTTGTAGAAGATGTTGAAATCGTACCCAAGGAGCTTAGTGAGCCACTTATATTGGTTCGGCGTCTGTATAATTTGATTGAGCATGGCGCGAATACCTTGATGATCAATCTAGATGGTGAATCTCCGGCTGAGTAAGTATTGGCGCTATTTCCTAACCGCCTCTGTAATGGCGAACATCTCGCGAGCATACGTGGAAGAAGCTCATGCTTGTGGGGAAAGTTGCTTACTGAAAAAGGCGACTGGGTGCCCCTGTTAAGCCAGTACAGCACCCACGCCAGTGCCGGAGGCGTCGGTTTGTACGATGAACGACAAACTGAAGTTAGGAAGGCAGGGCACTGACGTGTGTGACAAAGCATCTTGAAGGTGCCGAAAAGCCGTAGTGGCAGCGGAGACCAGAGGAAGGCATTTTTTTTCGAAGGAGCTCGGTCAGGGGGGTTGCGATGGCTGCATAGTTGGAGATGAAACACCTATAGTAACCGGTGAGGCCCAAGAAGCTCCTCAGAGCGCTCACTGAACGTGGTAAGGGCCAGGAGCGGATAGCTTCAATCTTGACAGGATCAACGACGACGCCTTCACCGGAGATTTTGTGGCCCAGGTAGTCGATAGTCGTGTACCCGATGTCACACTTGGCCGCCTTCGCGAAGAGGTGGTGCTGGTAGAGGAGTTCGAAGATGGTGTCCAAGTGGCGGAGGTGTGTATCCCACATCGAGCTGTAAATTAAGATGTCGTCAAAGAAAACAAGAACAAACTTACGCAAGACTTGCCTAAAGATGGAGTTTATCAGCTCCTGGAACGTCGACGGGGCGTTAGAAAGGCCGAAGGGCATCACCGTGAATTCGTAGTGGCCTTTGTAGGTGCGAAAGGTCGTTTTCTTGATGTCGGGTAGAAAGATGCGTACCTGATGATAGACAGCACGAAGGTCAAGCTTTGAGAAGATTTTGGCGCCATGAAGCTCGTCCAAAAGCTCCTCCACTATCGGTATAAGGAAACGATCTTTCACCGCCACGGTGTTGAGAGCACGGTAGTCAACACAAAAGCTCCATGTCCCATCCTTCTTCTTGACTAGTAGGACAGGTGAGGAAAAGGGGCTGGTGCTTGGGCGAATAATCCCCTCCGCGAGCATGTCTTCGACGAGGCGTTCTATTTCAGCCTTCTGAAAATGTGGGTAGCGGTACGACCGAACGTTGATAGGGGGTTGGCGGGAAGTAGGGGTATGTGGTTATCCTGTGGGCGTTAAGGTAGAAGGCCGGTGGGGTTTTGAAAGAGGGTCCAGTATTGTCGGAGAAGATGATGGAATGGAGTGAGAAAGGACAAGGATGCCTCAGGATTGACATTTGGAGCTGATCCAGAGGTAATCAGGTCCATAGAAAGATGGAGATACTGGTGTGCTTCATCTAAGTGGGCTCGTTTGGATAGGGAAGCCTGGGTGACATGATTTCAACATGGTTGGGACACCATGTAAACGAACCCGTTCACTGTTGAAGTCAAACTTCATCTATAGTTTACCATAGTCAAACAATACAGGGCCCAGTTCGGAGAGCCACTAAACGCCAAGAACGATGTTGGCGCCGTAGATCGGCAAAAAGAGGAGATCGACATAAAGAGTCACTGGCCCCAGGGCAAGAGGGACCTTGGAGTAAGAGCCGCCGCACTCTAAAGTGTCACCGTTGTCTACAATCACGCGTATGTGGCCGGAGGGCTGCACTGTGAGACCAAGAAACTTCGCCAGACGCGTCTAAATGAAGTTGTTGGTGGAGCCGCCATTGATGAGCACGACCACCTTGTGACCAGACACAGAACCGAACAGCTTCAAGGTAGATGGCACGAGCTGGCCTGTAAGGGCATAGTAAGAGATGCTAGGGGGTGCCTCCTCGAGGACTTCGCTAGTCGGTGCAGGGGGTGTCAGGTGTAGCAGGACCAAGATCAAGAGGTGGTTCGTCTTCGAACTCAGCAATGAGACATTGGAACTGTGGTAGGCGGCATCGGTGGCCTGGTGTGAATGTCGCATCACAATTAAAGCAAATCCCATGTTCGTGCATGGAGGCCATCTCCTCTGGCGATACACGTTTGATTGGAAGGAAAGGTGGTCGTGAAGCAGGAGAAGGAGAAACAGGGGCGGAAGGATGCAAGGGCGTTTGAAAGGGGAAGGTCGTGGTAGGGGATGAATGGGACGACTCGCATTACACTTGTCTTCCACAAGCTTGGCCAAGCCCATAGCATCATGAAGGAAGATTGGCCGCAGGATATACAGTTTGCGTTGAATGTCTACACGTAGACCGGAGATGAAGCAGTTCAGGAGGTTGGAATGGCTTAAGCCAGCGATCCAGGTGGAGAGGCTCTCAAACTCAATCAAATAAGAAGTGACAGTGGAGGTTTGTTTGAGCTTGAAGAGCTGTGCTTCATGGTTTACAAAGGAAGAAGGTCCAAGCCGGAGCTCGATTTGGGTGGTGAAAGTATCCCAAGAAGACAGTTGCGACGTTGAGTGGAGCCAGTGGACCCACTGCAGTGCAAGGCCCGTCATGTAGAAGGCGGCGATGGAGGTTTTTTGTTCAGTAAAGATCTGATGGAAGGTAAAGAAGTGTTCCATTTGGAATAACCACCGCAAGACATTATCTACGGTGAATAGGGGAATATCAATCTTAGGAAGGTGGATGGGCGGAACCGGGGAGGATGTTGGTATTGTTGTGGGTGGGGAGCGTGGAAAGGATGGCGAGGGCGGGGTGGGTAAGGGTAGAAGGGGTGGCGATGCAGTGTTAGTGGCTAACTTGCCAATGTCGATCCGCATCTCAACCATGGAGCGTTGCAGGTGCTCCAATGAGTCCGCCATGCGTTGGTCCATAACAGCAACTAGGGAGTCTTGACGGCGAATATCCTTATCAAGGGAGGAGAGATGTTCATTGACGGCGCGGGCGCGGGTGGTGACCCCCTCAGTCATGGTGCGCGCGGCGAAGCAATGAAAGCACCAATGTAGCGGAGCTCAAGGGAAGGGAGCTCAAGGTGAAAGGAATAGGGGAGAAGAAGCAGAGATGCAGAGGGGAAGAGTGGGGAAGAAGAGAGGATTTGGATAATAATTTGTTGCCTTTCTCATGGCCCTTTCATTGTTTTTATAAAGACATGCTAACAAGAGAGAAGATTCCCTCTAACAACCTACTACCTCTCCTGGTAACTTCTCAGGGGCAATACAGCAAATAGGTGACAGGCACACGCCTCTCACTAACAGACAACTCCTATCTTAATCCACTAGCATCAGTTAATACATCAGTAATTATAGAATAACATCCAATCATCCCACACTTTTCTCTTCTCCCACTTGAACATACTAAGAAACTTGAACTTATTCTCCCCGGAGGCGCCCAAGACCGGAGCTTTCCCGGTGAGGAGCAGAGCTTCGTGCTTGGACAGATCGAAGAAGTGGACGTCGACAGGCTGCACCATCTTCACCACCTTCGACGGCTTTACGCCGCTACGGATGAAAGTCGAGACATGGAACTCTTAACTCAGTGGGCACCCAGACTTTATCCATGCAATTGCAACGCTTGACGTGCTCCGCGTTGAGTCGGCCGGTCTCGAACATTGTCTGGCCGATGACGAACAATGGCTTGTCTTGCCCGTACCCCACCTGCGGACAGAGGAACGTTTTAAACAACCGCGGGGGCCAAGCGTCGGGCTCGCTGTGACACTATAGCACGCGTGCCCGAGGGCCCGCACTCACACAAGTGGCAACCCTAACTCCACTAGGAAAACCGGCTTGCCTAGGGAGGGTTGGTCACCACTTATGTGTACACTACTACTCCAAGATTAGGCTATGTGGGACTAAACATGTTACAAAAGTCCCCGCCCGAACGTCGTCACTTATAATAGCATGATTCATGGGTACGTGAAGGTTGGGGATAAAGATGGAAATTTAGTCCTCGCCCCAAAAACTGTTTGATGAAATGCCTGTTAGAGATGCTGTCTCGTGGGGTGCAATTTTGGCCAGATACTCTCAGTACGGCCAGTTCAGAGAAGCGCTTGAGCTGTTCGATAGAATGAAGGATTCAGTGTTGGAGCCAGACGATGTAGCTCTCGTCTCCGCGCTCTCTTGTCGAGCCAGCCTGGGCGTATTGGATTGCGGGGAGAGAATCCATGAGTACATTAGGAGAAAGAAAACCAAATTCAGTGTGTACCTAGCCACTGGCTTGGTCGACATGTACGTGAAATGCGGGTGCATAAGCATTGCGTGAGAGGTGTTCGAGGAAAGTCCGCAGATGAACCTGTTCACATGGAATACTTCAATAGGATGGTGATGTCCGGAGTGCAACCAGACGGGGTGAGCTTTCTAGGGGTTTTGGTTGGCTGCAGCCATGCTGGGATGACAAGCACTGCCCGCAAGGTATTTGACGAATTGGAAAGTGTTTACGGAGTGAGGCATGAGCTCAAACACTATGGGTGCATGGCTGATTTGGTCGGTAGAGCAGGGCTGATCGAGGAGGCCATGGAGATGATTGGAGAGATGGGGATGGAGGGTGACAAGTATGTGTGGGGAGGTGTGCTGGGAGGATGCAGGATTCATGGGGATGTGGAGGTTGGTGAAATGGCTGCCATGCACTTGTGGGAGATAAAGCCTGATGACAGTGGTGTGTACTCGGCTATGGCGAGCATGTATGCCAACGAGAGGAGGTGGGGAGACGTTGCAAAGATGAGAGCTTTGATGAGCCATGAGAATGTCACTAAGAATGCTGCTTTTAGCTCCATCCAAGTTGATGACAGGTTAGTTGCATCTGATTGAAAGTTATTTATTTATTTATTTATTTATTTTGATAAAAATGGTTAAAATTTTAATAGAAATACAGAAGTACATATATACGAAGATACATGATGTAGTAGGATGCTTCTTCCAATATAATTAAGGGCATAATCGGCCTGAGTACATATAAGGACTCCTACTCAAATAAGCTATTCTCGAGTGCTTTATCATTCGGGGTATTTTATATTTCTCTATGAGAAAGTCAAGTTTCCTTTGATAAGGGATTCAATCACCACTAGCTTGGGCCGTTTGGTTTCGTGCATTGCATCAAACCAAGAATCAAACCAAAATAGTAAGTGGAAACCATTGTCATGAATCAGATTAACATAAATGTGTTGTTTATCATGAAAATATATTCAATTTCTCTCAAGTCAAAGGTTACACAAGATAGTAGGGACAACTAGATCTTATCCCATATATATGGAGGTTTTTGTTAATGCAATAGTGTGCCCCAAAGATGTTGTGGAAGAGTTTACACAGGTAGCGTTTGGTTAAGCTGGCGATTGGATAGAGGAGGAAGAGGTGGCTCATGGTTTCGCTATCATTGTTAGATGAAGCATGTCGTTTTTATCTCATTCCATCTTTGTTTGGCCAAGTTATCTAGGGTAAGAGGTTTGTTTTCCCATGCAAACCAGACAAAAAGTTTGATTTTTAGAAGGTATGAGTGCTTTTATAAAAATTTCATGATGACACTTAGTATGCCTCCATTGATGATGAACCAGTACAAGGAGATTCCACTGTCTTCATCGTCTTCCCGTCAACACTTTTGTGAAAGATATTCCAAGTGAGGTCCGTAGGTATTGGTACTAGGTAAGACCCTCTCGTGTTAGGGTACCCTTGTTGGAGTTTACGCCAAATAACTTCTACTGAGATAGAATTGAAAGTTGTTATGTGTGTGTACATTTTTTTTTTTTTTTTACAGTGGCTTTATTATGAAATGATAAAATTTAAAGAATAATGATATATAGTCCGACAAGACTTCCCGAAATCATCTCAGCCATCCACGTCATGTCGGGATGGTGGTGTTGATGACATGACATAGATGGATGAGATGATTTCAAAAAGTCTAGTCGGTGTTTATACTAAAAAAAATAATAAAATAATAAAAAAACAAAGGGGGAATATATAAAATATAGATATATGAGCCTTGAAAATACAAAATGTCTCAAGGGCCAATATGAAATATTTCATATAAATGATGAAATATATATATTTTGAAATATCTTGAAATTAGAAATATATATATATATATATATATATATATATATATATATATATATATATATATATATATATATCGGCTATATCCCAAGAGCCCGAGAACACATATCTCGAGGCGATCTCATATTCCCAAATAGCCCGAGAACAGATCTCGAGGCAATCTAAAAGAAATATAAATTTTAAGATAGCCGAGAACATATCTCGAGACGATCTTTAAGAAATACAAATCTCATAATAGTCCGAGGACAAATCTCGAGGCAACCTCGCCCGAGAGCAAATCTCGAGGCGATATGCAAAAACACAAATCCCAAGATACCCAAATGCAAATCCCGAGGCAAACTCAAAATAAAATAAATAAATAAATCAAAGTTTAAATTAAAAAAATGGATTTGATCCCATCCTGTTGACCCGGTTTGTCTCCATGATAATTTAAATTTTTTTAAAAAAATTATATTTGATATTATCCAGGAGATAAAATCAAATCGCGATGTTAAATTAAAAAATAAAAAAAAATATCTGATATCAGGTTAGATCCTGGCCTGTAAAAAAGGAATATGGAGATAAAAGAAAAAGAACAGGAGGAGGAGGGGAACCGTCGCCTCCGGCCCGTCGCCACTCCGGCTCCCTTGTGGAGGCCGTTGCCACCAGCAAACACCAAATCCCGGCCCCGTCGCCACCAGACTCCGGCTCCCTTGTGGACGCCTTTGCAGCTGTCCCTGCTGAAGAAACTCCGGGTTGATCGCAGCAGCCGCCTCGGGCCGATGTCATCAACATCTTTCCCAGATCCAGATTCGGATTCAGCGCTAGTCAAACCAACAATGAAGATGATCTCAGATCCATGTTAAGTCCTCCCTCGTGGTTGTGGCAATATAGACAATCCCAGATCCTTCTTCGCACTCATTCTAGCAATGACTCGTTGCACTCAATGCACAAGATATGCCTGATTTGCTATTAAAGCTGCTGTTGTTCAGGACCTTGGCATATTGGGTCGTGGCAATAGAAAGAAAACATGAACAAAAGCTTATGAGTAGTGAATTTTTTCTTTTCTCGGACATGTTTGTTTTGATTGGAGCTCATATGCAGGAGCTTCGAAGGATTCGGTTTGAGATTCCTGGCGAGGTGACTATGCATAATGTTAGAGATGCACAGTGGGTTCATGATAATTTCAAAGATGCAGCTAGAAGTGTTGTTGACGAGTTATAAGAGATTAGCAGCCAACGACTCCACTGTCAATGCTTTCTGTAATGATGCCAAGCTGATTCCAGGGATGTTGTTGATGGAGAGATGCCACATCTATTGCGGTACCTGAAATTGAGAGCTTGCCTCCTACTTTCAGCTTTTTCTCTGGAATTAAAGATGATGACTGAGGGGGTTATTGTCACTACTCTTCATGCTTGCCGTGGAGATAAATAGAAGCTGTTCAAATATGATGACAGAAGGGGTTATCGCCATGGGGATAAATAGAAGCTGTTCAAATATTAAAGCTGCTGTCACAGTTGTTTAAAGTACTATCAATGCCTTATTTGGAGAAGGAGCTTATAATGCTTGCTATAGAAATAATCTGTTATTGTTTGTAAACTTGTAAAGCATTTCAATGTTTAAATATGCTATGAAAATCAAACATTTATAACGCCCTCTTGGTGTTCGATAAAATGCCACAAAGAAGCTATTATGAAGAAGAGACTGCTGCTATCGTTGCTCCACTGTTGTTGCTGACACCATTGCATTGCTACTGCTATAATGCTGTTCAGTGAAGCTGCTGCTGCTGCTAGAGGGGGAAACTGCTGTCGTTGTTGTTTAATGGAGCTGCTGCTAAAAAAAATAAAAAAAGAGTTGCTGCTGCTGTTTGATGAGGAAATTGCTTTGCTGCCACAGAAGAATTTGCAAATTATAAACTTGAAAGAATCTTTGTTCAACATTAGAGATGATCCCTAATTCCCTTCTCTGTGTTGAAGAAAAATGTTAATGATAAGACAAGGAGGATAGTCACCATTGTTGATAATGTTTGCAGGATGTATTTGAGCCTGTGGAATAGAGAAAGTTCTTATGGAATATTACATTCTTGTTTTTGGGTTGTGGATGATTGAATTAATGAAGAATGTGGCTCTTTTGGAGCTCCTAAGATGCTCCTGAAGACTAAAATTGTTGCTGAAATGGATAGCCTTCCAAATATTTGATAAAATGCCCAAAAGAATTAGTTTCTGAACACTCTTCAATGTTGTGGATATGGGAAGTGAGCTTCAATAAAAGCACAGAGATTGCTCCAAGTTCAAGTGTTTGCAAAACATATATATACAGATGACATGATGAAAGGGAAATGAGAATAATGAGGGGGTCCTACTCATTATCAAGCAACAATGATGTGATGCTAATAAACAAATAAAAAAATAATAATCTTTGAAAGACAAGTCAAAGCAAAGTAATTTGAAGGTTGGTTCAAGGAAAGGCTGAAGCAACGATTGAACTCAGAAAATGCCATTTTGTATAATTTATAAAATATGTTGAAGTATTCATGTAAATAAATGCTAATTTTTAAATGGTGAAGATTTTCTTCTGCTAAAAATAAATCGACTTCATTATGGATGAAGAGACTGCTGTTATGAGGATGAAGAAATTGCTGCATGTGGAAGGAGGTTTAAAGATTTCTATTCACCATGGAGATGGAATTCAAATGCTATGCCACCAATGTGTTATAAAATGCAAGAAGATATTCTAATGTCTATATATTGATTTGTTTGAAGAGAATGACTCAAAGTTGCTTAATTAAAATGATACTTGTTATCCATGTGATGAAAAGTAATTGCGATTATTATGCCCTCTTAAATATCCAACAAAATGCCTCCAAAGAGATATATATATATATATATATAAATATATATATATATATATATATAAATATATAAAGAAAGAAAATGAAGCTTGGATTTGACATGTTGTTCTCATGATGGCATCAAATTAATAGTATAGTGCACTGCCCCTTCGCGACCCAAATATGGCAACACTTCTGTCAACTGGTAGGCTGCTGTGAAACTCCGAGGCGCATAGAGGATCTATGGGGCAACTTATCACTCTCCAAACAGATGGAGAAAAATAACAGGCCAGGCTGGAACCTGCTGGTGATGGCGATCACATGGAGTATATGGATGGAAAGAAATAGGAGATGTTTTCAGGAGACACAACTCGTTCTCTCAAAACTGATCCGCTCAATCGACTTCCTCGTACTATCATGGACCGACGCATCGCACCAGGCAAGAAGGACGGATCTGAAATTTGCGAAAATAATCGCAAAAAGAAGCCTAATAGTCACAAGGGCGACAACAGAGGAAACGCAACACCAACCTATGCAGACTTCGAGGATGATCCCACGGAGCAGACTCCATCCCAACCAACCGATGAGGATGACACCAGAGAGGCCGTCCAACAAAGCAATAGATTGCCTCAACAAGGAGAACCACTTAATAGGGCACACCTCGAAAGGGAGTGATCGACAATCAGAACCCCTCCCCCTCAGGCTAGGAAAGCTACCCTTAGCCTCCACTCTTGCCGTTTTAAGCTCTTAGTTCTTTACCTCTGAACCTGAGACCGTAGGCCATATCAGGAGAGCGTATGCATGGTGGAACAGGAATAGGGTAGGAATCTCTGGGAGGTTGAGTAAGCCTAGACACATCAAGGAGATCGTAACGATTGGGGGTACAAGTGAGCTTTTAAAACATCGGGACGATTCTCTTCCGCCAAAAAAAAAAAAAAAAAATCATAAGAGATAGTCAAAAAGGTGGGAGCAATAGCTTGCCCCAGTCGTTGCTTGTTTTCTGTAACGATTGGGGGTACAAGTGAGCTTTTAAACATCGGGACAATTCTCTCGAAGAAAAAAAAAAGGAAAATAAATAAATAATAAGGAAGAGATAGTCAAAAAGGTGGGAGCAATAGCTTGCCCTAATCGTTGCCTTCCCCTCCTGGTGAAAGAGGCATGAAAGACTAACCTTCGCAGATTCCCCGCCACTAAGTCCACCCCACCATGCACTCGCCTTCATATATGGCCTAGGGCGCTCTAGTTCTGAGACACCACCACTTAGACGCGTACCAACGGCAAGAGCTTAGGCTAAGGGAACCGAGTACTAGCATGAAGAAGGGAATCCCCCCCCCTGTAATTGCTATGGGTGTTCGGACTTGTCTCCAACAGCACTTGTAACCATTGGTTCATCCAAGAACCTAATTTTATATTAAATGAACGTGGTTTATCCACTTTATCAAAAAAAAAAATAATAATGCAAAGTCAAAGGACAATGGTGGCATTGAAATGGAAGACTCCATAGGGATGTTGCTTTGCTGAAGTCTACATGAAGATATATGACTTTATGTATGCTATTATTTGGTGTTAAAAAAATAGAAGCTATTTGAAAAGGAAAAGAAGGCTGGCCAACCTATTCTATGGGCTTCTGTTTTGTGGCTGAAAAAATGCAATCAAGTGGAGAGATGGGCCGTTTGAAAGAATATGCGAACAAAAATGATAATAAAAAAAAGGAAAATGTGGCTATTTGAAAGGAAAAGCAAGGCTGGTTAAAAAAAATAAAAAATAAAAATAAAAAGGAGATGGCCCCCGCTTTCTTAAAAAAAAAAAGAATTGATTTAATTAAACCATAGAGGGGGCTAATTTAATTAAACCATAAAAAAGAGAGACATTTGAAGCGACTGACATAATATCCCAAATTATAAAGCTGCGAATCTCGATGTGCTTATGAAACATGCACCTCAAGGCCGCTGATGAAGTGATATGACTCTCGAGACGATGATGAAATATTCATCTCGGGACGGTTGATAAAAACATAAATATCAAGGTGGCGCAAATCTTGAGATGGCGGTGAAGTCGGTACCTTGAGGCAACGAAGCACGCATTTTGAGGCGGCAATGTGGCGGTGCAAATTCAAAGACGGCGGTGTCATAATAAATAAATGAAATTTATATACATATATATGATGATATGCATTAGATTATCATGTTCTGCAATAAATAAATTATTTTTCATTGCTTCTACATGTACTCTTTTGTCCTTAATCAGAGGTTCCCAAGATTTTGTCTGGGGTAATTAATAATAGAAGCTTGCCTCTATTAGCAATGGAAGAACTCACAAATAAAAAAAATATATACGATATTTGTGACTCGATATGTCGTTTGGTGTCTCTTCACAGACACTATGTCAGGCGGGTATTTTCGATCCCAAAGTCGGGAAGCCTTGTCGAGCTATATATCATTATTCAAAATTAAATGGATCGTTGAAAGGTTCATGTGAATAGTAACCGTCCCTCAAATCTTTCCAAAATCCTCATAAATCCCTGTTTATTCAGCTTCTCATATAGTCTCCCATATACAAATTACCCTATCATTTGGACTCTAGGATGCCTTGTTAATCTTCAACACAAGCTTGTGTTGTTGGGATTGGGTTGGTTTGTTAATTTTAGGACAAATTGATCAAATCAAATCTTAAGACAAAGGGGGAAGAATGCTTCTAATTCTTACCAAAAAAAAATGTACAAATTGGATGTCAAAGGCTTCAATTGAAAAGTCCCAATAATATAACAGAGGCAGGTGAGCACTTGTTGTGATGAAAGGGACTTTGGTCCCTTCTAATGCAATCCTTTATCATGGGCTTGAAGTCTCTATCTAGTCCACATGTAGAGATTTATTTCACTCAATCTAAACTTTTAATGATAAAAATCATTACAATTTACAACCAGATGAATGACAATTCAAGGAAACTTCATTGATTTTTAAATAAGAAAAAAAATAATCCAAATCCCAAACCGTTTGGACAGTGAGGTGTGAAATGAAAGAGTCAAAAAATAAAGTTTGTCTCTAGAAAAGCAAACTTCAGAAAAATAATAGTCAAGAAGACTCCATTAATCTGGATTATATTTAACTAGGAGATTAGTTTTTAATTGAGCAATGCTATATCATAGCGATGAAACGACACGAAATGGGCACACAAACCCATTGGATGTGCCTCGAGATCATCAACATGACCATCTCGACGCACATCCAATGGGTTCATGTGCTGGTTTCGTGTTGTCTCGTCGTTTTAAATAGCATTTCTCTTTTTAATTATAGTTGGTGTTAGCGCTAAGATAATCGTCATTCAATTTTGAGATGTTGGGATAGAGTAATGTCTCCAATGTTGGAAATAAAATAGAAGATAATGGAGGGAAGAAGAAAGGTAGATGAACCAAGAAGCGAACTTGGCACGAAGATGACAGCTTTCTTTTAGGCAATTTCTCCCTCGATTAGAATCCACGATTGCAGCGGGGTGTGTGAGAAGCGCGAGGATACAATGAAGCCCTTTGATTGTTGTTGAAATCTGACTTAGCATTTATTAGTTTCAAGGAAACACTCTTGAATTTGTCTTTGATAATGTAGAGAAATAGAGATAAGAATGAAAGAGAGTGAGAGAATAGAGTATGAAAATTTTATGATGATCTTGCAACACATAAGGCTAGGCTATATATAGAGTCTCAAGAGGCTTCATCATGAGACACATCTCTTGGCAACATCCTTTTATGAAAGAGAACACCCTTTGGCAAAAGGTCACAAATGAATGGTAACATCTTTTCATAAAAGGGAACACCCTTTGGCAGATAGTCATACATGAAAGGTAACATCCTTTCATGTGTCTTTTGGTGAAAAAACCTTTAGCCTTAACAACTTTTGGACTAGTAACCCTTCAATAATAATAAAAGGGGATATCCTTTCATATTCAACTCAAACACCATTTCATATCTCACTCTAATTCTCAATAAAACCATGAAAAATACTATTGAAAATATCCAACAATCCTCCCCTATTTTCAATATTATGGAAATTAGAATTTATAATATAATATATACCGATTCGAAAACAAAACAACGATGAAAAACGATACATTATCAATGGATTTAGTACATAGGTGATAAGTGTCTTTTGGACTTGAACTTTCACTTAGTATAAACAACTCAAAGCTATATCAAGGTACTATGGTGAACGGATCTTGAACCAAGGACCCTTGTAGATAAGCCGGAGATGTCATACATACTTCATCCATAAAAAGAGTGTTTCCTTGCCTCGCACATTTATGGCCTTGTGCTCGATATCCTGATTTCAAGAGTGCTCTAAAATGTTGGTCAAACATTCATAGGAAGCGGCCCCACTTCCTCACTCTTATAGGTAAATTCTTTTTAAGCAAGCCTGCGAGTTGCTTTTATGGATTTATTAAGGATCATACTCCAACCTCTCTCATGCAGACCCTGACACTACTCTCTTGTCATGACTCATGAGGCTATAATTTAGTGTCATGCTAAACCAACTTTTTAACTTGTTTGTACCCATTGAACTTAGTCTATAATTTCAAGAGCTTAAGTTGGGTTCCCGTTAAACATGGTTGAGTTACATATTGACCTTAGCCCCATTCTTTTAGATGTCTTTAAAATCATCTCTTTAGCTAGTCCTTTCGTCAAAGGATCTGCTAGATTTGCCTTCGACTCTATATAGTCGAGTGTAATTACTCCCTTCTTAAGTAATTGTCTCAAAAATTGGTGTCTAAGACTCAAGTGTCTTGACTTTCCATTATAAGACTTACTTGAGACTTTATATAGCGTTGACTTGCTATCACAATTAATCATAACCGCAGGGGTAGGCTCTTTCCAAAGAGGCATGTCTATAAGTAAGTTTCGAAGCCACTCAGCTTCTTTACATGCATCGGCTAATGCTATGAATTCGGATAACATAGTTGAATCAGAAATGCAGGTCTGCTTCTTAGAACCCCAAGATACTGCAGCACCTCCTAAAGTAAAAATCGATCCAGTAGTTGACTTGGATTTTGACTCTATATTATTCCAACTAGCATCGCTATACCCTTCTAGTACAGCGGGATATCCCTGGTAATATAAACCATAATCCATGGTTTTCTTCAGGTAGCAAAGAACTCTTGAACTGCTTTCCAATGTTCTTCTCCTGGATTGCTTGTAAATCTACACAGCATTCCTACAGCATAAGCTATATCGGGTCTTGTGCAATTCATTGCATACATAAGACTCCCAACCACACTCGCATACTCTAATTGAGATTTACAGCGACCATTATTTTTCATTAACTTAATATTCGGATCAATGGGAGTAGAAACTGGATTTCGATCAAAATGATCGTAACGCTTAAGTATCTTTTCAATGTAATGGTGCTGTGAAAGCATCAATCCATTTTCTTTTCTAAGAATTTTAATCCCTAAAATTACATCCGCCTCCCCAAGATCTTTCATATCAAAGTTAGAAGACAAAAATAATTTTGTCTCTTCAACACATGCAAGATTAGATCCAAAGATTAACATGTCATCAACATAAAGGCATATAATCACTGTAATGTTGTTATGAGATTTATAATATACACACTTATCTGCATCAACAACATTAAAACCATAGGATAGGACTATTTGATCAAACTTCTCATGCCATTGCATAGGTGCTTGTTTCAAGCCATAAAGAGATTTCACAAGTTTACAAACTTTCTTTTCTTGGCCTGGAAGAACGAACCCTTCAGGTTGTTCCATATAAATTTCCTCCTCTAGGTCACCATTTAGGAAAGCCGTTTTTACGTCCATTTGATGGACAACCAATTGGTGAACAGACGCTAAAGCGACTAACATTCGAATTGTAGAAATTCGAGCTACAGGAGCATATGTATCAAAATAGTCTATTCCTTGTCTTTGTTTATACCCCTTTGCAACTAATCTTGCTTTAAACTTATTTATTGAACCGTCAGGATTCAATTTCCTCTTAAAGATCCATTTGCAACCAATAGGTTTGGATCCAGGAGGAAGGTCAGTTATAATCCAAGTTTGATTTGACAATAACGAGTTCATCTCATCATTAATAGCTTCTTTCCAAAAAAGAGCATCTCTAGATGTGACTGCTTCTAGAAATGTTGTAGGATCATCATCTACATTCATGACATATAGGGTTTTATCCTTTATATCTTGTCTATTTCCTTAAACAAGGTAAACAATGAAGTCTGGTCCAAATTTCTTCTCAGTTCTTTGTCTCTTACTCCTTCTAGGTTCAAAGTCCATAGGAGTATGAGAATCAGAAGAGATGTCCTCTATATCTCTAGAAGTAGATTCAGGACCCGTATTTTCTAAACTAGAAGTATTAGATTTAAATAAGTGCTCAAAGAATTCTACATCAACAGATTCAATAATATCATGAGATTCTAAATTTAAAAATCTGTATGTAGAGCTATGCATAGAATATCCAATGAAAACACACTTATATGTCTTAGTTCCTAGTTTAGGTCTTTTAGGGTCGGGTTTCCTTACATAAGCAAGACAACCCCACACCCTAAGTCTACTAAGATTAGGCTTACGATTATGCCAAATTTCATATGGAGTAGTATTCCTCTTTTTTAAGGGAATCCTATTTAAAATATAACAAGCAGATAATATTGCTTCTCCCCAAAGTGAAAGAGGCAATCCAGAGCTAAGTAACATGGCATTTACCATCTCAGTTAAAGTCCTATTTTTTCTTTCAGCAACTCCATTTTGTTGTGACGTATAAGGAGCCGTAACTTGATGGATAATTCCATGAGTTTCACAAAATTTTATAAACTCGGTTGGGTAGTATTCACCTCCCCTATCCGATCTAAGGACTTTAATTTTGCGGTTGTGTTTGGTTTCAACTTCCGCTTTGAAGACTTGAAATTTTTCAAAGACTTCACTTTTAGCCTTTAGAAGATATACATATGTGTATCGTGAAAAATCATCAATAAAGGTTAGGAAATATTTATTTCCACCTTTTGTTTCATTATTTTTAAGATCACATACATCACTATGTATAAGTTCTAGTAATTCTGAAGACCGTTCAATAGATTTGAATGACTTCCGAGTTATCTTTGCTTGTACACATATTTGGCATTTATCATATTTATCATCATTGCAATTAGAAATTAATCCTAAGTTAGACATGCATTTAATTGAACCATAATTAACATGCCCTAGTCTACCATGCCATAAAGAAATAGAATCAACAGTATAAGCAGAAGAGATAGTTTCATTTAAATTCAACCTAATCATACCGTTACAAGAGTACCCTTTTCCAATGAACACACCATTCTTAGACAAGATAAACTTGTCTGACTCATACACCAGCTTGAAGCCCCTCTTATTGAGTAGGTCTCCGGATACAAGATTTTTACTCATGTCAGGTACATAGAATACATTTATTAGAGTAATAATTTTTCCTGATGTAAACTTCAATTCCACAGTGCCTTTGCCAATAACTTTAGTGCGGAGATTATTTGCCATCTTGACTTCCATTCCATCACTAGATTCCTCGTAAGTCTTGAAGAGACTACGATCCTTGCAAATGTGGATTGTTGCTCCGGTATCAAGCCACCACCCATTAGCAATGCTAACTGAGTTTGCTTCAGACACTGTTGCTATCAATTGTTCATCTTCGACCATGTTAGCTTGATTCTTCAAACTTTTCTTATGGAGACGACAGTCTCGCATAAAATGGCCGGGCTTGTTGCAGAAGTGACAATTTCCCTTCTTCTTGGTACCTTGCTTTTTGAAATCCTTATCATTCCTTGGCTTGAGCTTGGACTTGTTTTTGTTCCCCTCAACCATATTTGCCTTGGAATGATGATTCTCTATCGACTCATCTTTCTTCTCACGAATCACGAGAATCTTCTTCTATACGAAGGTGTCGAAGTAGAGATTCTAGAGTATGACTCTTTTCTTCATGCTTAAGCTTCTTCTTGTAGCCATTCCAAGTTGATGGGAGTTTTGCAATAATCACACCAACTTGGAAATCTTCCACAAGGGTAATACCAGCAGTTTTAAGATCACTAACGATAAGTTGTAAATTATGAACTTGTTCTAGTATTGACTTATCGTTAGTCATCTTAAAATCAATGTAATTGCCAATTAAAAACTTTTGATTACTTGCCTCTTCAATACGGTATTTGTTGTCCAAAGCACTCCACAATTCCTTAGCAGTTCCAATTGAGCGGTGTGCATTGTAGACTGAGTTTGAGAGAGCATTGAGAATGTGTCCTCGACACAAGAATTCGTCCTCCTTCCGCTTGCGCCATTTCTCCTTGTCTTCTTCTGTCTCATTGTCTAGTGATGCAGGGATAGGTTCGAGATCGTCACTTAAGACATATGCCAACTTTAGTGTTGTAAGGAAGAAAAGCACTTTCTCTTGCCACCTAGTGAAGTTGTGTCCATCGAAACGATCAAGGCGGACAAGGTCTTGATTCATGACTTGGATTGATTGAGCAACGGTTGCCTCCATTATCCAAAAATTCGTCTAAAAATTGTTGGAAATAAAATAGAAGATAATGGAGGGAAGAAGAAAGGTAGATGAACCAAACAGGCTTCAAGGCACGAAGATGACAACGCTTTCTTTTAGACGAATTTCTCCCCCTCTGATTAGAATCACGATTACAACGGGGTGTGTGAGAAACGCCTTCAGGATACAATGAAGCCCTTTGATTGTTGTTGAAATGCGAACTTGCACTATTCATTTCAACCCGGAAACACTCTTGAATTTGTCTTTGATAATGTAGAGAAATAGAGATAAGAATGAAAGAGAGAGTGAGAGAATAGAGTATGAAAATTTTATGATGATCTTGCAACACATAAGGCTAGGCTATATATAGAGTCTCAAGAGGCTTCATCATGAGACACATCTCTTGGCAACATCCTTTTATGAAAGAGAACACCCTTTGGCAAAAGGTCACAAATGAATGGTAACATCTTTTCATAAAAGGGAACACCCTTTGGCAAATAGTCATACATGAAAGGTAACATCCTTTCATGTGTCTTTTGGTGAAAAAACCTTTAGCCTTAACAACTTTTGGACTAGTAACCCTTCAATAATAATAAAAGGGGATATCCTTTCATATTCAACTCAAACACCATTTCATATCTCACTCTAATTCTCAATAAAACCATGAAAAATACTATTGAAAATATCCAACATCCAACACCCTGGTCCATGTCATTGGAACCAGGGCCTCGTTTCAGTGCTTATCCAATATACTTCTTCCTCTTTGTAGGATCTGAATGGCGACGTCGCTCCCAAAAGCGAGGTGAAGGGAAGATTGTGGGTCAAGGTCATTAAGAACCAATGAGAGCAACACCCGATGCCCTCCATCCTTAGCCCAGGACTAGTCTTGGATGAAGGCCACGGTCGTTGGTACAGTAACAACCATGAGAACCACTCTCTAGGGTAAGACATTTGGTAAGGCTTCTTCAAGCTATGAGGTGGCTTTGGAGAGTTATCACTCACTAACATGTCTAATGGCTTTTTCATTATACGCTGCTCCTCGGTGAACATGGTTGGGGAACTGCTAGCAGGTGACCCTTGGACGATCAACCATATGGTAAGATCCATTTGATTCGTTGGAGGAAACACTTCCAGCCAACATTTGAGAAACTAAGGTGAACTATTCTCTGGGTCCAACTCCACCACCTACTGGAGGAGTATTGGATGCTAGAGGCGGCTTCTTCGGGAGCTTAGTCAAGATTGATGAAACGACAATAGTGATGAACAAGACATGTTATGCAAGGGGATGTGGAGATCAAGAGTGCAACCCATAATTAAGATGTTTTTATGGAAGATTCTACATGGAAACTACCAAGCCCTACCTAGTGGGTATCAATTTGATGGAAACTACAAAGCCCTACCTAGTGAGTGATGAACAATGCCTATGGAAGATTCTACCACCAGAGGATTGAGTCAGCGTACTGTTGGCGCGGCGGCCTATCTAAAAATTGGGGCATTTGTAACATGTTAGGAGTAAATCCAACCGTATGGATGGGAAGATAATAGAAAAATAAGCTAGCACATCCATTTTCATACAATTTGGTTATCGTTTGGTCCTCCCACTTAACGATTGAAATTTTAAAAATCTAGACCGTTCAAATTTCTATAAAATTTCAACCGTTAAGTGGGAGGACTAAATCCAGAACTAAATTGTATTTAAAACTGACGCTACTACTTATTTTTCCATTATCTTCACATCCATACGGTTGGATTTACTCCTAACATGCTACAAATGCCCCAATTTTGGCACTGTAGGGGCTGCTGTGCCCCGAATCCCACCACCACCACCACCACCACCACTACTAATACTAATAATAATAAGGATAAATTAAAAAAAAAATCATGTGGTTTCACAGATTTATATAATAGGAAAAAAAAATTTCTCCGAAAAAAAAACCTTATGGTTTCTCAAATTAACAAAAAAAAAAAACCATTAACTCTCGCTAATAGTGTTAAGTTGATGGGAGTATTTTAATTAAATTTTATAAAATAGATGTCAAAAATTATATGAAAATTATCCTAAATACAAATCTGTCAAATCATATAGATTTTTTTAAAAAAAAATTTATCCTAATAATAATAGTAATAACAATAACAATAATAATAGTAAGAAAGTCAAAGTTGCGTGTTCACTCTTCACATCAACTGGCCAAGAACGAATGAAGAAATTGTGGACCGTATCCATCCCAATCAAGGGTCTGGAGCTTATCCGAACCGGGGGACCTCTCCAATCAAAGTCAAAGTCAAAGTCTGACCTAAATCATAATAATAAAAGAACATTCAATTAATCTCAAGCTCACCCAAATTACAAGCCGGGAGCAGAGTTTTCGGGTCGGGTTTCGGGTCATTTCCAGCATGTGGGCAAATCTACAACAAAGCACATGTAATCACTTGCGCCAGATGGGCCATGCCAAACACCCAAGTCTAACTACATTGAAGACTTGCGTCGATTTCCACGCGTTGAAGCTGAGACAGCACTGCAATTTCCCTGCAAACCTTCCGTTCTTCACACGTTTCTCTTCAGATATATACAGAGAGAGAGAGAGAGAGAGAGGGAGAGAGGGGAGTGGACATGGCTTTGTAGTACGGGCAAACAACTAGTTTGAGTTCTTCTTGTGCTCTTCTTCAGGGAACTTGGCTCAAGTGCTCACAAAGGTATGTTGATGTATCCCATCTGTCCTTGATCCTTTCATTTAAACTGAAACACTGTCTTCTTGTTCATCATGTTCAACTGATTTGTTTCAGGATTAACAGCAATGGACTTTGCAGTCAACGTAGGCACCAGTGCGTGGGATGAATTGTGCACCAGAGTGATAAGAACTGTGTCACAGCTCATCAGAGAGGCTGAAGATGTTGCAGTGGAGAAGGAGAGCTTCTTCATGTTCTCTAAGTATGTCAAACAGATGAAAACCATTATTGAGGAATTGCATGCTAAGAGGATGGAGGCCAGGACTGAATCCATGCCGATGAAGAAAGTCCTGCAAGAACTGGAACTGGATGTCAACAAGGCTCTGGATATCATCAGGATCTACAAGTCCAAGGGGAAGTTCAGCCTCCTGATCAACTCTGGCTCAGTGCTGTCTAAGATGAAAGAGGTTGCTCATGAGATGGCCAGGGATGTCAATCTTCTCAGCTTGGCCAACCTCGACCTAACATTAGATTTGAAATCCAAGACCAATGAGATTGTCAATGGTTTTCAATCCATGGAATTCAAAGTAGCAGTTTCCACAGAAACTATAATGTCGGAGATTGAAAGATGTCATGCTGCTAAGAATGGAGGGAGAAGAGAGCATGGCGAGCAACTGTTGAAGCAGATTGCAGAGGCAGTTGGTGCCATGCCAAATGCATCTCTTGTTAGAAGTGAGATTCAGCTTCTCAGGCAGGAAAAAGAAGAGCTTGAATTGAGAAAGCAGCGCGCCGAGGCCCTCCAGATAACACAGCTTATACACTTGCTGAGGAGCTTAGAAACACCACCCCCTTCACCGAGGTCTGAGACATCGGCTTCCACCCCGACATCACCTGGACTGCAGAATCTGATCAGCTCATTTGTGTGCCCTCTGAGTGATGAACAGATGGAGGACCCGGTCGCCATTGTTTGCGGGCACAGCTTTGAGAGGAAAGCAATTTCAGATCATTTCAAGCAAGGGGAAACAAGCTGTCCTGTCTGCAAAGAAGAGTTGCCGTCTCTGGAGCTGACAACAAACATCTCATTAAGGAGCTCCATTATTGAGTGGAAGAATCGGAACTTGAATTTGAGGCTCCAGAAGGCAATCTCTGCCTTTGATTCTATTGAAACTGATGTGTTAAACCAGGCCTTGGATGATCTCCAGGAGTTGATTGAAGTTCCTGAGTGCATTGCTGAAATTTCGAGACGGGGGCTCGTTTCAAAGATTGTAGACTTGATGAAATGCAGCTCCATGAACACCAAAGCAGCCCTCAAGTGCCTCAGCTGCCTTGCTAATCACTCGAGTGAGAACAAGGTAAGCTATCTTAATTGCAGGATAAGCATCACCAGAACTAGCTATTCTGTTGCATTCAAGAACAAATCATTCAATGGTTGCAGGAACTGATTGCTATGAAAGGAGCCATTCGGTATATGGTCAAGCGATTCTGCAGAGGAGACATCGATCCTGATGCAGTTGAGCTCTTGGTGAGACTGTCTGACGAAGATATTATTGCTGAGCAAATTGGAAATACCAAGGATGCCATCCCTACCTTGGTTTCTCTGGTCCAGTGTACCAATCCCGACATATCGCTGAAGGCTCAAATTGTGTTGAGAAACCTACCTTCATCAAACACTGGATTTGTCATCAAGATGGCAGAAGCTGGACACTTTGATCCCTTTCTTGCTCAATTTCATCAAGGTAAAGAATTTACCAACAGCAACACACAATTCAATAGATTCTCTTACCTCATTGATTCAATGTAGTTTGTTCTTTTCTGTTTTTGGTGGTTTTATCTAAGACAGGATCTTCGGCGATGAGACGTTTGATGGCCACAGCTCTGGCAAAGATTCAGCTAAGCGAAACAGCAGCAGAAAAATTTGAAACCGCGGATTTCATCAAAGCACTCACCAAAATGCTTTACTCAAACCGTCCAGACTCAAAGTATTCATGTCTCCAATGCATTAAAAAGCTTGTCGGCTTTAGCAGATTGGCAAGGCGGTTCTTGTCAGAGAAGGAGACGATTCCAGCATTACTTGGCCTGTTGTACTCCTCCATTTCTGAGAATCACTGGAAGCAGGAAGCCACAGATATTCTCATTTCACTGGTCGGTGTTAGTGAGCCATCTGATTACAGCACAAACATCAGTTTGCAGGAGCTGCATTCGCAACACAACATTGATGAACTACTGAAGCTCGCAGCCACTTCCACTCCCCGAACCAAGGCTGCATTGCTGCGCTTCTTCCTTGCAATGGTTCAGAAATCAGAGGTGACCCTGGATTCAATCAACACAGATCAGATTGCATTAATTTGCTTGTACTCTGCATCTGAAGGAGATGTCCAAGGTGAAGTGAGATTGCAAGCACTGAAACTAATGTATTGTGTTGCCAAAGCCAAACCATCTGGAATTCAGCTTCCTCAATCTCCACAGAAAGAAAGAATTGTGACAGCCCTGGTGACAATCCTCACCAGTTCACGCAGCATGGAGGAAAGATCAGCAGCAGCGGGGATCATCAGCAGACTTCCAGTTGATGATATTGCAATCGATGAGATGCTATGCAGGTCTGAAGCTCTGAAAACAATCCTTGATGTACTTTCTGCTGCTGATGCAAGACATGTAGAGATGACAAGGGAGACATTACCAATAACCAATGATCCAACACAGGGTCTATTGGAGAATGTTCTAGCTATACTGCTAAGATACACTGACCCTGCCAAACCAGAGCTCTGGAAGCAAGTAAGCAAGCTTGAGCTCTACCCATCTCTCATTCCTGTCCTGTCCACAGGAAGCTCAGTTGCAAAGCAGCAAACTGCTTTAGCTCTGGCAAATCTGTGCCAATGCACGCACCATTCCGCCACTACATCAGCTACTGCAACAGTGGAACAATCGACCACCATGGGCCCATCCCAATGGTTGACACAATTCGTTCTCAACAGTTCATGGTGCTGCTCGATCTACCCATCTGTGCACCCAAGTAGTCTCTGCCCCATCCATGGTTCTGTCTGCTCGTCCGGGCATGCGTTCTGCCTCATCAAGGCCAATGCGGTAAAGCCATTGGTACACATGCTGAGTGATGCAGAAACTGGTGTTTCAGAAACTGCTCTTATGGCATTGGACACCTTGTTCATGGACAGCGAAAAAATCTCCAATGCAGCCAAGGCCATAGTAGACAACCAGGGGATAGCAGCAATTCTCGGTGTGTTGGAGAAGGGTCATCCATCTGCTAAGGAGAAAGCCCTTGATATCTTCATCAAAATTTTCCCTCATTGCACTCTCACAAAACCGCAGTTTCAGCGGTTGGAGGGAATACTCATTCATCTACTCCAGTCGGAGAGTCTGAAGAAAAAGGCTGCTTTCCTGCTCGGCAAGATGGATATCATACCACAACAGTCTTCGTATTTCTGAAACTATCGAATTATACAAACTACCACATTTCACATATTTCATATTGTACACTACATGATAAGAAGGCATTCAACTGTATTCTTTGGATAAATTTATCATTTATTTATAATTCAGAGTTGCTTGACCTATGATATCTTAGGATGAGATTGTACAGTAAGCATTTCAAAGAAGGAACATGAGTACATCCCTCAATGATATTATGCCTCCCACACGTTTGCTTGTGGCATCAACAACAACAAGCCTCCGTACCGCTGAAAGTAGAGTAAAGATTTCATCAAGTCTAGTTGCATTGGCATCTACCACTTAATTAATAACTGAATCTGAATGTGTTGCCATGTATATTTCTAGATTTTGTTGAATACCTGGATCAGAGAGTTACTCTATGACCTCCCAAAGGGTGCTTGTGCAGAAACACGTCGGTGATGGCCTATGACCTTTAATTTGGTATACTTGTTGCAAAGCCTGGTACAGTATCACAATTATTTCTGAACTAAATATAGTGAAAGCTTTGTTACTAACTAAGATACTGACTCGAATAGATAGCAGGCCAATGAAATATGTAAGTGAAAAGGACACTCACTTGGTGCATAGTCATTTGATGAACCTGAACATAAGCAGAGGCGTCACCTTTCGGTAAGGTTAAAAAGTCACTGCATTAAGGATGGAGATATATTGACTTTCAAATTCATAATAGATGATAAGAAAGGCACATGAGCACTTATGATTAAAGCTAAGAACACAAGTTAAGCAATCATGCACATGAAAATAGATGTTACTGTTACCTGAGAGAGAATACATCAATTAATGATCCACTGCCATCAACAACTGGTATGGAACTTATCCTGCCTGAAACATAAGGGTAAAACAATTGCAATAGTATTCATACATATCATACTAGTATACTACAAGGATATATAATAATTTTAATAGCACACTCACTTGACAAATAAGGAACATAGGGACTGGTGAGGGTATCTTATCGTGTGAAGAACATAACTTGATATGTGCAATAATGCAAGATGAGAACATAAGAGCGGCATCTACTAAATCAAATCTTTGAGATACAAGTGAGTAAAATTCCAAAAGTTTAGTACAATTTGATTCCCAGTTGTTAAATGCAGTAATTCAGAACTCCAGCACTAATTTCAGCAAATGTAGGTTAGCAGACTGTCTGTAGCACGAGCAAAAGGATATATGTCGACAAACTAAAAAAGACAACACATATTTTACGATTAAAAAGTAAGCAATCCAGTAAATATATAGAAATAAGAATGTGCCAATTTGAAGATTATACCAAGTTATGCTATCTCAGAACTTTGTACCTTAATATCTTGGTTCAATGGTCCATTTGCTTTAGATTCTGAGATAGCATATGATATGATATACTCGGTGAAGAGCAATTATTCTCCAAAGTTTTCGACCAGATTTTTAGACAACACCCAAGAGTTGAATTACCTTTCAAGAATAACTGAAAAGCAGAAGTTATAGGGTCCCCAAATCCTATGAGTGCCATTTCCCGACCATTGCTTCTTCTAGTGTATGGCAGCCATGTTCCTATAGCAATTTTGGAAATTGGTTGTTGTAACAGGGGAAGAGTTTTCATTTGCCTCCGGATATCGATTGGAGATATCTGGTCATTTATTTAACAGTTAAAAAGTGAGGATGGATGAGCTATGAAACAAAAGTATGGACAGGTAGAGCTAAGTTATTACATTTCAAAATATCAGGAAGAGATACTACAATTAACAATGGCACGCATGATCCATTATGAGAAGAAGAAGATTCGAGCATCGGAACTGAGGATATCTCATTTTGTATGATCTTCACAGCCAGATCTTTGAGACAGTCCTTTTCAGTGACGTGCTAAATAGATAACATCAAGGAAAATGAAACCAAGGTAAGGAGCAGAAATTCAATTCAATAATAGTTGGAGTAAGATCATACATGCATGATAGAGCTATGTATGGTTGAAGGCCAAACAGAGTTTCTATGCTGAAGCTTAAATTGTTTCCAGTCAGAAATTGTATAACTAGCAAGCTCTTCATTTGAATGTGTTGCTGCATTTTTCTGCAGCTGCATAATCAAAACAGTTCTGTATTAGTGAGAAAGAGATGAAATGATATTATTGCAAGAGTAACATACCCATCTTAGAACCAACATGAAGTCAGAAGCAGTTAACATTCCCCCAACAGTGGCTCTGGATTGATCCCATATAGGAATAATGTTAAGAAAAGTATTAGAATTAACGGATCCGGGTTAGCGGTAATGGATCCGGGTTAGAGATAATGGATCCGGGTATATATGTGTGTGTATATATATATAATATGATTAGGGTTTTGTAACAGTAAGATTAATTAATGAGAAGAAATCAATGAGCCGCTACAGAGCTCTCTAGCTTCTACATCTTCCATCTATCTCCGGCCACCGACGATCACGACTCCTTTCTTCAAATAACAGGCAAGCCCTGTACAGATAAAGACCAGTATCTTTTTAGCATGTAATTTCTTCCTCATACTCTGAGGTAGAAAATTTGAATTACATTAATTTACATGAACCTTAAGAAACTACAACCATTTCAATCAACCATTGTCAAAGGATGTATTTTCTCTTTGATATATAATTTATTAGAAAGCCTTCGACAAGTACAGCTAAACTAGGCTCTGCCTCTGGTTTCACTTATAGTTTAATATCTATTATGACAAATTTTTTGCCGCTGTCTGTGTGAAGTTGTAGTGATAATGAATCAATGTCATTAGACCTTCCCGAATTGGAGAACTGTATTGGTTATCAATCCCGTTCTAGATTGTATAGCTATCAAGCTCTTCATTAGAACTTCAATTCTTGTGACTGATAGACAAGACTCTATAAGAGAAAAATAATGTAAAAGATATATATATAGATAGAAATAGCACACTTACTTCTTTATACATGATCTGAAATGCTATTTTAACAGGCATTTGAGAATCAAGAAGGACTACCTGCAAACTCATAAGAGAAAAGACCATTTAGTCAGTGTAAAGGAGGAGATAATGAACACTATGACTCCTGAAGTTTAAATGGCAACAGGCATGCCTTGAAATGGGAAGCATATCATACACAGTAGTAGTTGCTAAAATACTAGATATCCAGTAGCGAGAAACTTGAATGTCTGTCTCTGATATCTGCTCTGTTGATGTGACAGGCATGTTGCTACTTGCTAGTTGATGAGTCCTGATGATAAATAAGTAAATAAATAAATATTACATTTCACCAATTTCATGTAAGTTTACCATATCCTAGAGCCTGAAATAAAAAAGAAAGACCTTGAAAAAATGTGGTGAAATACTGAGTATACGTACCAACTTTTACAAGAAAAGTTGACTAGCCCATTTACTCTCACAAGAAAAGATTGAGAGTTCAAATCACGTCAATAACATGTTTCTAGTGGCTTATCCACATTTATCAAAAGAAAATACAGAGCATATATCTCATATTTCTCCCACTGTATCCATCTCTTCATATTATAACAACTAGCTTAATTTTAAATAAATTATGATTTATCCACCATTGAGAAAGAAGTACCAACATTAGTGCTTCTAGCAATTTGCGTTGTATTTTGTGGAGTTGAAGACATGATGTTTTCTTCCATTACAACCATCAAGTTATTTATCATCCCATATCCGTCATAGATATAAGGTATCCTTTCATCAAACTGCCATGCACTATCCACTAAGAACCGGCACTGGAATTTATAACAAAAAAATAAAATAAAATAAAATGATCTAGAACCAAATACATTAGACGGTTATCTATTTCAAATAGAAAACAGATTCAAAATGGCAACATGTGCATGGACAATTTGGAAGGCAAGATGTGACATTGTTTTCAATAATAGAAAACTACAACCTCCTCAAATCTTCAAACAGGCCATAAGCTTTGCCCAAGATTACTACTGGAAGATACAAGGAACCTTCAGGGAGTATTTTCATACTTCTGTATTCAATCAATCTATTACATCAATATGTGATGCTTCTTGGACTGATACTCAATCTCCTTGTGGTATAGGTTTCATCATAATTAAGGGCCAATAAACAGTAATTATGGCTGGGAGTGCTAATAGCTTTGCAGACTCAAGTATACAGGCTGAAGTTCAAGCAATCAAGATGACAATGGAATACTTCAGAACTGGGGAATGGAGCAATAACACAATTTTACACTGACTGTCTACATGCCATACATCTGATCAAGAATGATTTGAATGCCAGCTGTGAAGGAATGCAGAATGATTTACACTCCATCAAGCAAATGTTGTAGGATCATTCAGAAATGGAGCTGAAATTTTGTCCAAGAGAGATAAACTTTCTCGCTTGGACAAAATTTCAGCTCCATTTCTGAATCAACCCTGGACTATCACTCTATCATCGAGGAAGCGACAAACCAAGATGGCTGGAAGAGAAGCTCAATGCAGCAGGGCTGCACTTTTGATTAAGAATATATGATTTACGGTCTTTTATCTTTGTTTCTTAACTAGCTTACAAGCTCTACTTTGTCAAAAAAAAAATTGGGAACACATGCTACCGAATGCGAATCGGCATGGTATTGACTTATCCAAGCAATGGGGTAAAATCAAGAAATAAGAAGTTGTGCCCACAAACCAACTTAACTTTCACAATAAAAGTTGGCTAGCTCATTCTCTCTTACAAGTAGAGCTTGAGGGTTCAAATAACGCATGTGATGAGCTTTTGATGGGCCACATTTATCAAAAAAGAAGTTATACCCACAACAATTATTTTCAAAGAACAATAACTTGATTTCAAACTTTTCCCTTTTATGGTAACCTTTCACTTGATTCAGTATCAAAAACAAAAAAACCTGAGGTGAGAAAAGTCTCATATACCATTTTTTGAACTATTCCCTCAACCACCGACTAAAACCTCAGCTTTTTTTTTCTCCACTTTATCATAAAAGAACAAACCTTTTATAAAATCTCAAACTTGCTTGCCTAAAAAACAACTAAGAACTAGAAAAGAACAAAGAATCTAATAAAAAAGCACACAATTTTCAACAGTTTCAAGTGATAAAACCACCGGAAGATCAAGTAATGTTTGAAAAGTACCCGTCGAGTTCTCCATAGGCACCATTACATAATGCTGCTCCCACATATACAACAACTTTTTGCAGCAAACATAGCAAAAACAAATCAAGAAAACAAACCGAGATGTAAAAATAAAATACCCCACCAAAGAGCCTGTCAAGTAGACCCGTTGGCCGCCATAAGGCCACAAAAATCTCACCAGAACCATTACCGGAGCACCACACAGAAGAAAACCACTACCAGAGACCAGTAACAAAGACCAAATGCTGCTTATATCTCAGGAACTATATATAGAGGTTTTTTTTTTAATCATTTTTCTAGAAATTTGCGGTAGGAGTCTCCGCCCAACGAGGGAAATGAATTGTGCGGTAAAAATAATTCATAATAATAGTAATTATTATTAATATCATAATCATAATGACTTAATATACCATGATCCTTAATTAAATTACTAAAATAGGTGTATTTAGGGAAAAAAAATCTAAGTTAATTGTAGACCATGAAACTTTCTTCTTGTTAAATTAATAGTATTCGATTTGATATTTCGGATAAAAACCAGTGAACAATGTTTTACTGTATATTTGGTGTCGGTTGCTCTACGAACGCTAGGCACGTGCACTACATCTACATGCAAGGATAATGCATCAAGCAAGTAAAGTGAGTGGTTAGCGTAAAACAAGTTGTTGGCAAGTGGTTTTCTTCACCACTCATTATGAAACCGCGGCTCCTCCCCTGAATTGGTTTGTGCTTGACAAAAGTAGTAAATGTTTCTCCTATATTGGGAAGATATTGCATTGTGTCAGGTGTTGATTGTTTCATGAACGCCAAGCAAGTGCGCTACATGATGGCATAACATTTCATGTAAGTAAAGTGAATGGTTAGCATAGAACAAGCCAGTCGGTGGTTTTTCTCACCGCTTATTGTGAAACCACAGTTCCTCCAAGATTGGTTTGGAAGTGATAATGATAGAAAATAATATTTTTTTTACTACATTGGGTGTAAAATCCAAGATTTTCTTAAATAAAAGGATTTAGAATTTCCTCTATTTAATTTCTAATTAAATTGCCAAAGGGGCATTTTGGGGATTTAAATAAACTCCAAGGGCATTTCGGTAAATTGGGCATGAGGGAGTTTAGAAAAGATAAATAAAACTAATTCATATTTTATTTATTTTAATTAGTGAATGATTTAATTAAATTTGGAAATAATCAATTTAATTAAACTTGGAAAGTCCTCTAAATGATCATGATTGGAACATAGATGGAAGAAGGGAAATTGATTGATTAAATCTATTTGGGAATGTCCTAAGTTGGTGTGATGGGGTTTAATCAAAAAGGAAAGGATAAACCAATTTAAATTTAAATTCAAATTGATTTAAATTAGAGTTTTTAAACTTTTTGGCTGCCAAGGACTAAATGACAATTTTGTAAAGAGGAAGGACTACAAGGAAAAAGTCGCTGTCTCTGGTGAGGGTCCTGAGTGTAATATAGAAAAGTCAAAGGACTAAAAGGAAATTGTGTTTCCTCTCACAAGATAGGGACCTAAAAAGGAATATAAAAACTTTGGGGATTGTTGTGCAAAAAGGCTTGGGCTGACTCTATGGAGTGGGAGGAACGGTCGAGATCAAAGGATCTCAAACAATACCGATCGCGAGGCAAGGGATCCAACGGCCCATCTCGGCCGAGAGACAACCGTGGATGCGCTCCCACCGTGTACCCAAATCTTAGTCGCTGGAGCAAGTGATGAAACAATCACGAGGCGCTGGCAAACCAATCTCGAGGCAACTGCCGCCTCTTCCATCGCTGCCAGCGCGCTGTTGCGAGTTCGTTTCTCCGTTTAAGGAATCCGCCGGATATGGAAGGTTTGGAGATTGATTGGCGTCTGTATCTTTTCATCGAGGGAATTGATCACGACGGTGCCCTTCGCGACTCCTATAAGTAACAAGCCATCCTTTGAGCCAAACTACCACCACTGAGCTGCAGCAAGCCACCTCCACCGTAAGAGAAACCGTCAGAAGGTGCGACCTCAGGCAACGAGGGAGAGAGAGAGAAGGAAGGAGGAGGGCACCTTCGTGGTTAGCGACTGGACGGAGGAGAAGGACGCGGCTACACTCTGATCCTCTCCGACCGGCCGGAAAACACGCGAACGCACCACCACCCTCTTCGGTGAGCCTTCGTTCTCTCTTTTATTTTCCGACAAGCATGCATAGTAGGCCCTAGCTAGGACGATGGACACCGGAGGGACCTTCAGCCGAGAGACTGGACGCCGGAGAAGAAGGTGCTGTCGGAACCTGTGAACCAGGAGGAGGAGGGGAGGCAGCTTCCGGCCAAGAGGGACCTCGGAGTCGATTCTCCGGGCACGAGCCGCCGTGGAGCTCGCCGACAACCACCAGACAGGGACTGGAGCTCCACACTGGCGACGAGCGCGGTCACTCCTCCGGCGAGGCTCGGCTGAGAAAAGAGAAGAAGATAGATTAAGATTTAATTAAACTTAGTTAAGGTTAATTAAATTGATTAATGGTCACACTTTAATCATTTTAATAAAGTGACTTGATCAAGACAAGTAAGGTTTAATTAACTAATCAATAGGTTAGTTGATTTAAGTTAACCGGTTGGACCAATTTTGTTAAACCAATTGATTGGGTCAATTAGGAACGTTGGGTCCAGTTAAAAGATTGGGCTAGTTGGTTGGGTTAAACCGGTTAGAAGTAATAAGTTAAATTGATTGAACCAAGTATGGTTTAATATTGATTGGGTTTAATCAATTAAATTGGGCCTAGGTCGAGTAACCAATTGAACTGGGCCTAGATTGGATTTAACCAAAAGTTAAAGATGGTTTGAAGGTTGACATTGTTTGGGCTATTGACATGGTCTGGTTCAACCAAGTAGATTGGATCCAAAGCAAATTATGGTTGAATCCGAATTTAGTAAGTTGGCTAATGGATGACCAATTAGAAAGTTAATTAATTTCATTAATTAATTAATTTAGTAAATAATAATCAATTAACAATTTAATTAACTTGGTTAGTTAATTGATTGGCTAATTGATTAAATTAAGTAGATGAATTGATTTAATAAATCAATAAGTGACACGGTTAATCAAGTAAAGATTGGGCTTGATCAAACAAGATTTTAAGTCGATTAAATCAAGGTTTAGATTCAAGGTTGGGTTGGATCGGTTTTAAGAGGATCAAGCCAAGGTAGATGGTCCGGTTGCTTGATTTGGGCCTGGTTAATTATTTGGTTGAGCTTAACCAAATTGAATTGGGCTTAACTAAGTGTAAAACAAGATAAAAACAAAAGAAAATAAATAAAGAAATGTAAGGGTGGGGGTTTGAACCAAGGACCCCCATTTGGGCTTGGTAGGCCTTAACCACTAGGTCACTCTTCTTTTGTTTACAGAAATAGATATACGTAGTCATTTAAGGGAGGGCTCGCAAATAGAACTTGGGCCTCTAGAGCATGCATTGTAAATAAAATGCTCATAGACATGTACTAAGAATAGAATTGTCTTTATCAGATTTTGACGTGGATGAGTCGGTAAGTCCCATGGAATACGAGACTCTGCGATTTTAGGTAAGTACACTTGCCTTATTCCACTCTTCGGAGTTTTCTTGATATGTCTTATTCATGACATGCTGCTTGTACACATTCATGCTTCTTGATTTATTGAAATCCTTGTTTAGCATGATTGTTTGTTTCGGGATGTTGGCATCCCTACTTGGTTGTTCTTCCGCCCGGATTCAGTGGAGCTTGGGTGCTCCTTTGCGGAACGATCAGGGACGGGACACCCTGATGTTCCGGCATTGCCATGCCAGAGGGACCAATACTCTGGTTGTCCTACCCGTCAGTGGGAGTGATTCGCTGGCCAGCCTGGCCGTGTCGACACGTACGAGAGGTGGCGCTACCGATATACGGCCCAGGGGCCGTAGCGATCGGATGGTCGAGTTGCAGTAGGTTCGCTGATGATGCTGACCGAGGGAGACATTTGTGGAGCTTCCATTGTAACTCTTGTCAGAGCCCAAGGGCTTCTGTAGCTAGGGGTCTTACCTTGTTTGTTTTTGTGGTAGACTCCTAGGGCTTGCTTTGAGGGGCGTGTCCCCGAGTTTGATTTTGCTTATCATCTTACTTGTTATTATGATATTTTATTGAACCCCGCAGGTGTACTTACTGGGCTTTCCATTCGAAAGCTCATGCACTTGTTTCTTTCTGTTTACAGATCTTGAGGTGTAGGAGTGTTGTGCTCAGGTGCCGATTCGCGTAGGTCGGGTGGATTATTGCCGAGGTCCGAGGATCTCGTTGATTTTATTTGTGTGAGAGACACTTATTTTGTAGGTCCCTTATAGGGCCTAGCATTTGTAGGGTATACGAACCCTTTTATGATTTCCGCTAAACTCTGTTATTATTTTGAATAATTAAAGTTTGTTTATTTGCATTATCTGCTTTACTCACTTAGGCCTTGTATCCGAGTGGGGCCCGTCTCCACTTGGGTATGGCCGGTCTGCACATGTACTCGAGGTCCTGGAAAACGGGTCGGGGAGTAACATTGGGATATAGATGTTGTAGTGTCATGTGTCAATTGTTGTAGATATGCCAGTCATGTGCAGTGTATGCAAGGATAACGCTTCGTGCAAGTAAAGTGAGTGGTTCACATAAAACAAGTTGTTGGAAGGTGGTTTCCTTAACAAGACACCACGTTGTTCCTCTTTCTCTAGATAATGGTATTGTGATGAAATTTGAAATGTGGATAAAGAAAGTTAGGAGAAAAATTAAAGAAATAATTCACATGGTTAGTGTCACACCCCGACCCAAATCCCCAGGTCTCGGGCACGTGTACAGACCGGTCGTACCCGAGCAGAGGCGAGCCCCACTCGGATACAAGAACTAAGTAATCAAAAGCATGCAATAAAATAAATCTAGATACTCGTAAATAATCAAACTCAGAGTTCTACAGTGGAATAAAATCAAAATTGTATACCCTATACAGGAAATAGCCCTACAAGGGTCCTACACATGAAACCTCACACACAAAGAAGACTCGAGGTTCTCGAACCTCTGCAACGGCTATCCCGATCACTCGCGCAGCTCCTGAACATAATCAACTAATCTTTCAAACCTGAAAAAAGAGAAAGAAGCAAGTTGAATGAGTTTTCGAAAGGAAAGCTGAGTAAGTACCCCCGCATGGAGTACAAAGAAGTCAATGAAGTTAACGAAGTCAATGAAGACAAACAAGAAATAGTGATCCATACGGAAACCAAAAACATATCAATAACAAGGCCAAGCCCAATCACACAAGGATCACTACACAACCACACAACAAGGATTTCAATCAAAATAAGAAGAATTCTCGAGTCATCTCCCCGGCAGTCATCGACCTCGTCCGATCCTCAATCTCAAACAGCCAGACCCTCAAGTCTGGTAGCGCTCCTACATGTACATACACGACCAGCGTATCATCCCACTGACGGGTGGACATCTAGAGTTCCCTCATCCTGGTAGGACTACATGACGTCCAGAGTGTCCTCCCCCTGGACGCCCGCACTAAATCTGCACTGAACGGGAGAATCCACAAACAAGAAAGGCTGACATATACCTACCCGGACGGGGCACAGGCTCACGTGTTACTACGGCCACGTGACGGTCAATAGGTAGGCATGTTCAGCGATCACAAGTATACCCAACAAATGGCAACACATCAACTTGCATACACTACCATGGAAGTTCAATAAAGCAGGAGAACAAATATGTGTATGCAAATCCAAGCAATAGGATACCAAAACATGGTAACAATGAAGAAATACCCCAATGGGTCAAACACGCATGAAATCAACAACAAAGATCCAAGACATGAAGAAACGTGCAGAAGAATGAAATCAAGAAAGCAGAAACAAGGACATGCCAAACAAGGTAACAACAAAGCCAAGGAAACCCATCACTGGGTGGGAGCTAGGCAAGTGTGCTTACTAAAAAACATGAATCAACAAAGTCAAGAAAGCCCATCACTGGGCGGGTACTAGGCAAAAGTACTTACTAAAAAACATGAATCAACAAAGTCAAGAAAGCCCATCATTGGCGGGTAATAGGCAAAAGTACTTACAAAAACATGGCAACAATAAATCCAAGAAACACTCCATAGAGTGGGTACTAGGCAAAAGTAACTTACACATGATAACAACATAATCAAGAAGTACCCGATCAAGAATCGATAATCAATTTGCCAAAGGTAGGGGTACTAGGCAGAAGTACTTACTTCTACCAAAGGTTTACTCAATCGATCTGAGTCCTTCCTGAAGTGTCCTCACGCTCCACGTCACTATCTGTTAATAACAATTGTGTCTTAGTAACTTCACAAGTGCCAAGCAGTTCTTTCACTTTACCAACTTTTTATTGGGCCGAGGCCCATTAACCCTCTAACTTAACCATGAGCCTTGACTATACATTTTAATCCAACTATTAAAGCCCACAAAATCCGGCCCATTATCTGGGCCCATCTCATTTCAAGTTACATGATTTACCTTGCAAATTACTTACTCCACTAGTGGGCCTTGGCTTGCTAATCACTTCAACATAACGGTCAACTGGTTGGACTCAACCACGTGAGTCTATTCCTATCCTTACCTGAGACTCATGGACTATTTACATTATTTATCTAAATCATAATCTGGGCCTACAATTTATAACTTTATCTCTTATATTCCTGATTCCAACTAATGCACACCACAAAAGCACTCCATATCAACTATCATACTTAGACCTGACCAACTAACTCCAATGATTTTCATGCAACTTGGAAGTTATAACTCTTCTTGTTGGGGTTCATTAAAAGACCTAGTAGTTATCTAAGCCATCCATACACCTGCTTTTAATAACAATTCCGACAATTCTATACTAATGAACTAACACTACACCAACACAAAATACAACTCGGATGAATGCATCTCTGGTACTGATCCAGCCATAACCTCTCCCATGTATATGTGACCACCAGTAAACCTCTTAATTTTAACCCATACTTACTAAAACCTCAAAATATTTACGCAAGTTCATCCACACACTACCTATACTCATGCAAACCGTTGCTAATAACTCCCTGAACAACAGATCCAAACTAACCTTCAATTTATCAATCATGTAACTCTCGATCACCAAATTACAAATCTTGGCCAACAGCTAGTCTAGCAACTTCCTCTGCCTCCTGGCATTTCCCCAACCCTCTCTCTAACACACAAGTATAAGTATGACCCCTCAATGATTATAGATAAGATCTGAAGATGCTTACCGGAGACCGGACGTCCGTGGAGCTCTTTACGGTGAGACCTTGATGTGGTTCCCGTGCTTCTCCGACATTGGTCACGGCTCCTTGGTGGACAGGGTAGCTGCGCACGTCCAGCAGCGATCAACCTCCTCAGTCGTCCTCTCTCTCTCTCCGATGGTGGCGGCGACATTGGTTCTCTGGTGGTGGCTAGGGTTCACAGAGAACCCTCCCTCTAATAGAAATCCTTGGAGGCTTTTTGGATAAGATTAGTCAGTCCGGATAACTCTTTATCTTCTCGTTTTAAACCGCTGTTCATCGGAGTGGATAAGGCTGAGCGGCGGTGCGTGTTCGCTGGCAGAGGAGAAGAACGGTAATTCTAACGTTGGTGGATGGCTGGAATTCTCTCGTCCACGCGGTGATAAACGAAAACTAAAGGGAAAACTTGTTTTCCTATTTAACTTTACGCGTTTTTATCAGGTTTCGCCACGTGTCTTAATCCAAATTGAATTTAACCCCATTAATGGCAGCATGCACGTCTATGTATATAAATTAGTATTTTATATATTTAAAAACTAACCTCCTATCTTGAAGTTATCCATTATATCATCCTTAATATATATATATATATATATATATATATATATATATATATATATATCATCTTGGTAGGATCATTTGCATATCCGGCCGGTATAAATTGGGCCGCTTACGGCGTGTTTGAAAGATTTTGGCGCTACGGATGGAAAGATCATCGAAAAATAAGATAGCATGTCCATTTTCATATAATTTGGTGATAATTTGGGCCTCCCACTTAACGGTTCTTAATTTTTTAGAAATCTATTCAATCATTAAGTTGGAGGACCAAACCGTCACCAAATTGTATGAAAATTGACATGCTAGCTTATTTTTCGATGATCTTCCCATCCGTATGGTTGGAAATCTTTCAAACATGCTCCAAGGGAACAAATGGCAATGAAATCAAGAAACGATTGCTACCACAGACCGTATCATGCCCTATATATTCTTTGTGATGCACTTCCACTCAACCTCAATATATATATATATATATATATATATATATATATATATATATATAGTACTCATCTAATTCAAATAAATTCAATTTCAAGGAGTCCCATTATCTAACCAAAATGATTCGACTTTTTCTGAAAATACCAAAATGTCCTTGATGACTCTCATTAACCCTAATTAAGGCATTATCCAATTTCATCACTCATTTCACATAAAATCCAAAAACTCCAAACACAAGGACTTCTCTAATTAACTATTTAATTAAAGAATTAACTAGAAGATTTTATTCCAATAAAAATCCAATTAATCTCCAACTTTGGGATTTTTTTTATTAACCAAAGATTTTAGGAAAATAACTAGAAAATTAATATCCTAAAATCATCAGATTTTACAGGACTGCTCCTGAGAGGGTTTTTAGATTTCTAAAGGGCACTGTGCCTCTAGGACTAAGGTATATTGGATTCCCAAATGTAGTAGAGGGATATACCGAAGCCAGCTGGATATCTGAATCACTTGACTTGAAATCAACCTCTGGCAAAATATTCCTACTTGGTGGAGGAGCTATCCAATGGAAATCTGCTAAGCAGAAGCTCAATGCAAGGAGCACCATGGAAGCTGAGTTGATTACTCTTGATTCTACATGTACTGAAGCTGAATGAATTAGAAATTTATGATCTGAAATTCCAGTCATGCCTTCTCCTATGCCACCTATTGTTGTACACTGTGATTCTAAATCTTTTATTAAGTTATGCAGGTGTGAAAGTTCAAATGATAAAATGAACAGGCATATGCGGATCCGGTACAAGTTAGTGCAGAGACACTTGAAGCACAACGTTGTGAGCATTGTTTATGTAAAGTCAGAGCTAAATCTTGCAGATTACCTGGCTAAAGGGCTATCGAGACAAATGATAGCCAAAGCGTCGAGGGGAATGAGTCTTAGCCCATAAAGGTCAATAACAATAGTGAGCCTACTTCTTTGAATGGAGATCCCAGGATATAAGTTCAAAGGGAAGCTATTGATTGGTTGACTGAGAGAGCACCCTACATGTATTAGAGATACATAAATCTTCATTATTTTTATTACCCCATTCCTATAGCCTGTGCTCCCATGTAGTGGTTAGAGGTTGAGCATAGCTTTTAATGAGATCAAAGGCTAAGTTTAGCGAGATATTACACTACAGATATCTCTCGAGATCTCACCTATATGGAGATAGCTATCAGGCTGCAGCTATGAGAGTATTATGGCAAACTCTCTAGTAATCTCCATGAACATGATATCGAGTGAATGGCCAAAAACGCGCCAATCCCGTTTTGTTCAAGTATCACATAGGATCCTCATTAGAGTGAAACTCTGATTCAAAGGGTTGTAGTTCAAGACCTAGTTCACTACTATCACTATCAGTTGGAAGCTTTAGTGAAAGGCAAAGGTTCACGTCTCTAAAGACACCTTAGCTTGATCTTATGAAAACCCAAGGTTATGTGTTTTTTCATTGTACTCTCAGTGTTTTGATCACCAGTTTATTGTTCCTTCCTTATGCTTCCTTGTGAGTTATTAAATGAATTTTATTTTACAAATCTAAATACAAGTATTGTTTTATAGTATTTGAATAGAATGAGGGTTTAATGAGAAAACAAATAATAAACAATATTTAAGATTTTAAAATATTATTAAGTGGGCCTACTATATTATTTGATGATGGAGAAATAAATTTTAATATTTTAAAATACTGTTAAGTGGGCCCCACAACCTCTCTGATGAGAGAAAAACTTGTATGGACCCGGGCTCACCTATCTTTAGGTGAGCCCCCCTCCATTATGCTACTTAGAAGATGTTTTAAGTATTTCCAACCGTACGGATGGGAAGATCATCGAAAAATAAACTAGCATATCCATTTTCATGTAATTTTGTGACCGTTTGGTCCTCTCACTTAATGGTTGAAATTTTACCAAACGGTCACAAAATTATATGAAAATAAATATGCTAGTTTATTTTTCGATGATCTTCCCATCCGTACGGTTGGAAATACTTAAAACATCCTCTAAATAGCATAATGGACCTGGCTCACCTAGAGATAGGTGAGCCCGGGTCCATGCAAGTATTTCTCCTCTGATGATCGCATAGGGCCCACCATCAGCCCTGGCGAACAATCACGCGATGGAGAAAATCTTATTTTTTCCAAAAAGGCAAATCCAACTCTTTGCCATGCCATCGCCCTGTGGGGGTGTGAGTGCTCTTATATCACAAAGCCATGATGATAATATCATGCCAATAATGAGTTAACATAATTAACAAAATAGAGATTAAAAATGAATTATATATTATAGATTTATAATTAAGGAACATGGTGATGGTGGTGGGAGATACCTTGGGCCTTGAGTTGCCTTAGGTGCGATCGCACTTCTAATACACTATGTTACACTTACTGGTTGCACTTAAAATACACTAGGTTGCACTTGTGCCTTGGGTTTGCCTTGGGTTTTTATCCAAGGTATCTTAGAATTTACCTGAGTTTCACATGCATTCCCCACATGGATAGATAGATTCCATGTTTTCACCTGCACTTGCTCCCATGCCGAAATTATATATATAAATGTGAACAAGCTACTAAAATACACGTTAGGTGTGGTTGGAACTCTCAATGAAAAGTCATACACCAACTTTCTTTAGGAAGGTTGGTTTGGACATATGAATCTTAGTGGTGGATTTGGGTTGTTAATAAATTCTCCTAGTTGAGATAAACCCAATACTCTTTTTGTATCTTACCATTAATATGCGAAGTAGCAATTGAAAGTCTTAGAAGCAAATATGTCAATTGTAATTGGAGATCTGTGGTAGTCTTTTTTGTCGATATCTATTGAATCCCTAATTATGTATAATTAGAGTTGGACCTCAGAATTTAACTTTGGTTATTAGATTCTTAAATCTACCCTTTTTATCTGCAGGCAATATTGATCTTGGTGCTTCGGATATTATTGGGACTGGATTGATAACTTTGTGGAGACTAAACTTGATTTAGTTTGGAATTTTTGCATTTTAATGTAAGTAACTTTCGAACTTAATTAATATTTTTATTATATTTATAAGGGTTAAAGCCATTTTTTGTCCCTGGAAAGAGGTTCAATGTTCTCGCCGATTGAAAAAGTAGGTTTTAATTCTCTCTTTCGGCAACAAATTTTTTTAATTTTTTTATTATTTTGATATATTCTTGGAATCGTCAATAGGATTAATTCGTGTGGTAAACTAAGTTGAGTTGTACTATTTATTTTGATTTTAGTTTTCTGATCTTTCTTATGGTGCAAATCTAGGGTTTTTGTTTGGAAATATAAATGATTGCTAGAACTATTGTTTTTTATCTAATTTTTTGTGTGCATAATCCAGGTTAATAGCCCAATTGTGGGTTATTTCCTAGAAATTTGTTTTTTTAAAAAAAAAACAGGATGTCTTCCATCCCTTTTATGTTAGAAAATATTATCACTAAACAGAGATTAGCAACTAAAATCACAATTATATCCAACTAATTAACAACACATCTCATGATCATTCAAATCAAACTTAAGAAATGAAATTAAGTTAAAGAGATTAGCCAAGCCTGGGTAGGGAGTGCTATGCACTGGCCTAAAAGCCAATTTCGCCTCCTCCGTGCAAGGAAACTGACGAACACTCCAGCTCCTAGGGTTCCCCTTTTCCTAGTGGATCTCCTTCCGTAGCACGTCTCCAGAAGAAGGTGCATAGTATCGCCTAGAACTCGATGAATGAGTAGGGAGAGAAAGAGGCCAAAGAACGGAGACAAAAGAAGATAGAGATCAGGCGGCGTGGTGAGAAGATAAAAACATATGGTTGTTAGGGTTTCAAGAGATGGGTCTTCTTTTATAAAAGGTTGATCCAACGGTTAGATTTATGACCGTTGGATGTAATTACAACAAAGCTCATTTTTTATAAAGATAAAGTCAAGGATGTTTTTTTATCTTCGCCTTAATTCTCGGGGTTATAAAGATATAGTCAAGGATTAGGTTAATGTGGGGTTATTTAAGTAATTTCCAACAATCCCCCACTAACCCCATAATAAGCAAATCCACTAATCAACATGATATGCAAATAAAGTTGTACTGATTCTCCGAGTTCAAGATTTCAGAATCGGAAGGTATAAAGAAATCAAATATTGTTATTGAGTTCATTTGGGCTTATATAAGATCATAAACTAAGGTGTCCTTAAAGATTTGAACCTTAGTTTTCTAGTAAAGTTTCCAACTGATAGCAATGTAGTGAACTAGGTCTTGAACTACATTTCTTGAATCAATCTTCAACAGAATTAGAGATCCTATGCAATTGTAACACCCATCTCTTAACTGAGACTTATGTCACACTAACCAGGTCAGGAGGGTATCCTGAGCCTAAGGTTGTAAATTTCAAACCTGATATCAAGGAAATATTCATAATCAAATCCATGTGACAAAGATAACCGGTTACACACCGGGAGTCACACCCACATCAGAGTCATAAAATACATATAAGTCTGGGCAACTAAGGCCCCAAATACAGTAGAAATAATTATCTAATGTTGTCAAATACATCACGACAGACTAAACATCAAGATAGGTACGCCAGATCCATCTAGTCTTCAATCCTTGCTCGCGTCACGAGCATCTACTCAGGTCCCTGTCTAGATCCTGAAAGGAAAAAATGATAACCGAAGGGACTGAGCTACACAAGCTCAGTAAGTAAATACAACTCCGTCAGGTATTATACATACCTGTCTCTCAACAGTATCTGTAAAATACTCTAATACGAAATCGTATACAATAGAAATCATGAGAGTCATCATAGTTATCTTGAATCATAATAAGCATACCAGATCAATCAAAAAGCTCGCATAAAAATCATATGCAGTTCAATCATCAGTATCATATCACAATCACATTGATCTGTAATCAACATCCCCGTGTCGTATCAACGTGCAATCCCTAGTTCAATACTCTGAATGAACTAGCTATCATCAGCCGGATAATCGGATCCTGAATAACGGGAGATGACAGAATAATCCGATCCAATACCCGAGGCTTGACGACCAGTGGCATAATCAGCCAAAATGTATCAATCGTCACTCGTGCATCCTTGTATCCGACTCGGGCACTCAAAAGAGTCGGGAAGGGGTTTTATATAGAAAACGGTTTCGCAAACATTTTGATTTTAGAAAAAACGGATCAAAACAAATCCCTTCCCTAACCCGAAATCATCCACAATTTCTTATGGGCTCCATCCTAAACCCCACTGGTCAATCGTCTATGTCTATCTAGGGAGCAGTCCACGACATGGAATAAACATCCATCTCTATCATATAATGTTTCTCTTATAATTAATCATGCTATTAGAATATCATAGCACATCACAAGTATATAAAACCTAAATTCATCGGCATCCACAAACCGATATATCAAAACTCATAAGAAATACGAGAAACGAATCGCGAGGAAACACGAATAAAATCAATATACGGACTTGTCCCCTCACCTGAAGTCCTTCGAAGATTCCTAGGTTCGGCTCGGTCCTGCTTCGTCTCCCCCGGGACCTTTGTCTCTTCCTAGCATTTACAAGCAAAAGGCCCTCGCGTTGCTCAGGTTTTTTAAAATAATATTATTTAATATTATTAATTTTTTAGGTGTGATAAATTTTTTGATATTGATATATAAAGAGTCACAATTTTTTATATGTATATATGTAGATATTCTGTAAATTAGCAATACAACTATTAAAATATAGTTTTTACATATATAAAACCCAAAGAATCTCTAAATTAGATAAAAAAACATACACAATTGTAACGCCCCGAAAATTTTAGGTTATCTTTTGTTTGATTTTCAAATAAATGATGAGATGGATTAGAACTGATAAATAATTTTATTATTTTAATCCTCAAATAAGAGAAAATCCGAAGAAAAATGGGCTAGAAATCCGACTTCATAATAGCGGGCCAAGAGAAGGCCTTAGTGGGATAGGCTATATTTGTTTGAAATAGTTGGAGGTGAACATGCAGCAGAGCCGGATTAATTAACGAGAAATTAATTAAATATTAATTAATTCAGAATAATCAAGTGGATGCTACCGAACAGATATTAGAGTTCCGATAAAGTCGATCGGGCGAGTCAAAAACCGGTATTCACGGATCTGGTCGGACGAGAGACAGACCCCGTGATATTACAGTGCACCCGTGACACCGGGGTCGTCTGACCCGGAATTTCTGGATCTGGGTCGGAGATAAGGACAAGTTCCGTGGTTGATTCATCACCCAGGTGACGACATAGTGGAAAGATAATATTTAATAATGCTAATTTGATTTTAATGGTAGATATTTAGAAAGATAACATTGTTTAAGTGTTTAGAATAAGTTTTAATAAAATGTTGGTGCAAAAATTGGATCAAACCCCAATTTTGACCGACACTTTGAATTTATATTGAGATGGAAAGGAGGAGAATCAAGAGATCAAAGAGAAAAACTCAGAAAGTAAAGGAGGCTCAGCAAATAACGTGGAAAACCCTAAAAATGGGAAAAAACCACGGTCATCTCCATGAGAGATGAAATCCACTAGGTCTTCCTTTATGATTACAAAATAGAGCTCCATTGACGAGCTCTGGGGTAAGAAAATGGAAAAGGAGAAGAAGGAGGAGAAGATGATGGGAGCTCAGCTCTCCAGTTGGAGCAGGCTTAAGCCACATCACTTCAATTTGTTACTATTGAACTGGGGAAGGGGGTATTTATAGGTCCGGAGGCTAGGGTGAGGCTTGGAGAGCAAGCCACTCACCTTGTGAAAGCGTGGGTGCACGTATGCCACGCTTTCGGCTCAAAGAAATCCAAACTCAAAGATCCTTCTAGATGTTTCTAGACTCAAAATGGGTAGCAGAATCGCTAAACGTCTCATAACCGTCTAACTGATTTGAGCTTTTAGAAGAAGACGGAAGAGGGCCGCAGGAGGAGGGGTTGATCGGGGGCGCCTTGATCTCAAGTGAAGGTGATGAGGTGCTCGGGGAGGACGGGGTATTTTCTGAAGTGGGAGGAGCTCGGCACCTTAGTAGGGAGGAGCTCGGCACTTTAGTATAGAGGAGCTCGGCATCTTAGTAGGGAGGAGCTCGCAAGACCTTGGGCGGAGAGGGCTTTGGGAGGTCCATTGCTGATGTCCCCTAATGAGTTGATTGTTTGGGTAGCTCCTCGACAATATCAAACCCTATCATCAATCCCCTCAAGTATGCTATGACGCAGCTTAACCCGACCAAATAATTTCGTGGAGTCAGCGAGTTGAGAGCTAAGCATATAAGAGAATAACTCGAGCTTCCAAAGCAATTCCTACTGCTTTTCAGGAGGTCCTCGGCCTTTGTCAGCCCCTTAAGTGTAAGGACTTTAGCAAATGAGGAATAATGGAAGAGTAGTTCCTCCACCATGAGAGGAGAGTAGCCGGGCCTTGAAAGAAGAGTAGCTCCTCCGCCATAAGAGAAGAGTAGCTCCTTGGCCATGAAAGAAGAGTAGTCCTCATTTTACTTGGTCTTCATCAAGGACTTTTTAACAAGTGATTTCACTCTCATGGAGCTACTCGCCATAAGAGTTGAGTAGTGGAAGAGTAGTCCGGAGCTACTTCGCCATAAGGAGTAATGGTAGAGTAGCCTGCTACTCGGCCATAAGAGGACTTTGAAGCAAGTGAGATTTCACTCTTGCCTTCAATAAGGACTTTGGGCTTAGATTTCACTTGGCCTTTATTAAGGACTTTAGCGGTGAGATTCCACTCGGCCTTTAATAAGGACTTTATCAAGTGAGTTTCCACTCTTATGGAGCTTCTACCATAAAAGAAGAGTAGCTCTTGGCCGAAGTCGCTCTCGCCACGACTGAGAACTTTCACGAAGTTGTTCTCGCGATGGGAAGCTCTTCCACCATGGCTCTGGAGAGCTGCTCGGCCATGGCCTTTAGACCTTGGAGGAAGTTCGGCCTCGTCATGAGATAGCTCGACCTCGGCATAAAAAAGCTCAAGATGAGGGGTTTATGCAAAAATAAGCTCTCTTGGAGCATTTCATTAAATAAAATTTTGAGAGAGGAACTTTCTTGGAGATGATCTCTCTTGGAGCTTCCATGGAGTTGAACTCTTTTAAAGATGTGCTCTCTTGGGGCCTCTATGGAGTTAAACTCTCTTGGAGATGATCTCCCTTGGAGTTTCCATAGAGTCGAACCCTCTTGGAGACAATCTCTTGGGGCCTCTATGGAGTTAAACTCTCTTGGAGATGATCTCCCTTGGAGTTTCCATAGAGTCGAACCCTCTTGGAGACAATCTCTTTTTGAGTCTCCATGGGGTTGAGCTCTTCTTGAGATGATCTCTTTTTGATCCTCCATGGAGTTGAGCTCTTTTTGAAGATAACCTCTTTTTGAGCCTCCATGGAGTTGGTCGACCTTGGCCTTAGAACTCGGCATGGTCTCGGTTCGGCCTTTGAGCCTTATATGAATAAAAAGGAGAGGGAGAGAGAGAAGCCATACCTTCATTGGAGCTCTTCTCTCTTTGATCTTGGAGCTCTTCTGGAGGGGTACTCTCCTCTTCTTCTAGAGCATTCTCTTCTCCCTTTGAGCCTCCATGGAATTCCACCATGGATGTTGCTGGAGCTGGAATCCTCGCTCGAGTTTGATTCTCGCTTTGATCTCCTCGGTTGAGGCATGGCTTCTTGCCCTTCCCCACGTAAGGCCAAAATGTTGGTGCGAAAATTGGATCAAACCCCAATTTCGACCGACACTTTGAATTTATATTGAAAATGGAAAGGAGGAAATCAAGAGATCAAGGAGAAAAACTCAGAAAGTAAAGGAGACTCAGCAAATAACGTGGAAAACCCCAAAAATGGGGAAAAAACCACGGTTATCTCCATGGGAGACGAAATTCACTAGATCTTCCTTCATGATTACAAGATGAAGCTCCATCGATGAGCTTGGAAGAGATAAAATTCAAGAAGAGAAGAAGGAGGAAATGGGATGAAGCTCCAATCGCCAGAGAGACAGGGCTTTCACGATCGTGAATCCCCACACTCTACCGGGAGCCGGGTATTTATAGGACCTGGAGACTGGGGTGATGCTTGGAGAAGAAGCCACTGAATTCTAGCACGTGGGTGCCATGTCAACTTAGCAAATCCAGCTCAGCATGGTTCTAGAAGTTTCTAGACCCCAGGCGTTCTCCAACTGTCTAACTGTTTCTGTAACTGATTGAGCTTCTAGAAGATCTCAAGATATGCTGTGTTGTGAACTGCTGGAAGAGAATTTGAAAGTGGCTCGCCTTCATGTAAGTTTCCGAGCTACTCCATGAGGACCTCGGAAATTATAATGAATTCCGAGGTGGAGGAGCTCGGCCACAGAGAGGAAGTAAGCCTCGCACTGTAAGGACTATCACGCGACTTGCACATGCTTAAATATCCGTGTGCCACGTGTCTTTGTTCATAACCACCCTATCATAAAATATCATTTTACTAAAATACTTTATTTATAAGTTTGATGAAACTTAAGGGGTTAAGGAATGAAATTGAATTTCAATTTCTTATAGGGGACACTCTTGCCCTACTTCTCCCTCTTCTTCTTCTTCTTCTTCTTCTTCTCACCCACGCCGCAGCCCGACGCCGCTCCGCCGGCGACCAGCGGACGCGACCGCCCGGTCGTGCGCCCCCGGCTGCCACCCGCCCCTTTCCGGCCAGCTCCGCCCCGCCACCTATCCACGTCAGCGATCAGCGCTCGCCAGTGCTCCTGTCCGCCTGCCACGCCGGAGCCCCGCCTCCTGTCCGCGCCGGCGACCAGCGCCGCAGCCGCCCTGAGCTGTGGCCAGCTCCCTGCAGCCGCCGCGAGCTCCTGCGCGCCGCCTCCGCCCGGCTGTCCGCCCCTCTTCCTCCCCCTTGCTCTGTCCGGCCTGCGGCCTATCTCCTTCCTCCGGTGAGGTTCGAACACCGGCGAGGTTCATTCCCTCCCTCTTGAGTTGAATTTGGGGAAGCCCTAACTAGATTCGTGAATTTGGTTGTTAATGTTTTCTTGATGGATTGTGTTAATAGGGCTGTGTATAAGGGAAATCAAGGGTGATTAATGTATGATTGTATGTTATGAATTCTTAGTGAGTTGGTGTGATTATTGGAATTAATTGGATGCATGTTTGTACAATTTTTGGAGCCCTATAAATAGGGGAGACTATGCCCAATTTTTCTTGAAAATACATGATTAATCTTCATGATTATGTATAGCTTCTAATTACTTTACAAGAGTGTGATTAGAGGCTTTTAATTATGCAAAGTATGAAGGAATTGGGTAAACTTTGGCGAATGCATGTTGTAAAGAAATTCAAAGCCAATGATAGAATGGATGTTATGTTCTTTTGAATTTAGTATGCTCATCAAGTGTTTGATGTTTTGCCACATAGAACCATGAGATAATTAGAGGGTTAATTTAGAAGTTTATAAGTGTGGAAACCACCCATAAGATGTTATGATGTATGAAAAGAGTTTGTAGAAAGAATTAGCATGTTGCAATGCCCAAGGTAATCATGCCTTACATGTGATAACCGAAATGCTTATGGAATTCTTGAATGAAATGCCACAAGAGAAGAGTGGTTACAAGTAGAGACTTCCCTATTCGTTGATAAGTAACTAGTTAGCATGATGATATCAATTGTTACTTAACACTTGACTAGACATTGGTTTCAAGAGTATGAGTTATATTGAGATTTTGTTTACAAGTTATGTATTAGGGGAATTAAGTTGGAATATCCCATTAGTAGATGGTTTATTAAAGTATATAGAAGAGGCATGAATTTCCCTTGTAGATATTCTTTAATAAGAGTAATTGAATGTTTATGAATAGGGCTCTAAGTTATATTGACTTGGGCCATGGATAATGTAAAATCCAAATTTTTATTATAATAAAGGATTTAAGATTTCCCTAAAGTAATTAGTAATTAAAATTGCCAAAGGAAATTTTGGGGATTTAGATAAACTCCAAGGGCATTATGGTAAATTGGGCATGAGGGAGTTTAGAAAGGATAAATAAAATTATTTCACATTTTATTTATTAGTGAATGATTTAATTAAATTTGGAAGTAAATAATTTAATTAAATTTGGAAATACCCCTAAATGATCATGAGTAGGACCAAGATGGAAGTGGGGATAAATTGATTTAGTTGATTGATTAAATCTATTAGGCAAGGTCCTAAGTTGGTGTGATGGAATTTAATCAAAAAAGAAATAATAAATCGGTTTAAATTTAAATTCAAATAAATTTAAATCATTAACTTTAAATTTTGGCTGCCAAGGACCCATTGGTAATTTTGGGAATTTCAAGGATCAAAAGGAGGTTTTGCTTGTCTCTGAAGGAGGACCTAAGAGTAATATTAAAAGGTCAAGGGACTTAAGAGAAATTTTGCAGCTCCCACAGAACGAGGACCAAAAAGGAAATTTCGAGACTTGGGGGATCATTGTGCAAAATGGCACAGCAGGTCTCTATAGAAAGCTTTGGACAGTCGAGATCAAAAGAATCTGTGATGAACCAATCTCGAGGCACCATCCCAGCCGTTCATTTCATAGCAAAGGTTAAGTTACGCGTGACCCCATCATGCGGTTAAGTTCGTAGCCGTTGGATCTCAAGATGTGGACGGATCACGAGGCGTCGGGAATCGATCTCGGGGCACCCCAGCCGTCTTCTCTGATAACGCGCGCGCCACCACGATCGGATCTTCGCGCCACCAGCCATCTATGGGAACCTGCAGGAAACATCTGATTGAAGATCAAAGATGGAAGGAGATGATTTTCGAATCGCGATCAAGGAACTAGGATCACGAACGCCTCGCCTATAAGAGAGCAATCAACGCCTGTCTCCGTTTACCACCGCTCGACTGAGACTAGCGCCACCATCGTCTTCATCCATCCAAGAGATCAGAGGAGCAGAGGAAGAAGAGAGGCTCGTTCTCAGGCGACGGAGGAGCAGAGGAGAGGGAAAGGCGATCGTACCCAGCTTCTCTCCGACGGACTGTGAAGCTTCGGAGTTTTCTTGATATGTCTTTATTGTGACATGCTGCTTGTACACATTCATGCTTCTTGATTTATTGAAATCCATGTTTTAGCATGATTGTTTGTTTCGGGATGTTAGCATCCCTACTTGCTTGTTCTTCCTCCCGGATTCAGTGGAGCGTGGGTGCTCCTTTACGGGACGATCAGGGACGGGACACCCTGATGTTCCGGCATTGCCATGCCTGAGGGACAGGTACTCTGGTTGTTCTGCCCGTCAGTGGGAGTGATTCGCTGTCCGTGTCGACACGTACGAGAGGTGGCGCTACCGACATACGGACCCGAGGGCCGTAGCGACCCGATGGTCGTATTTGCAGCAGGTTCGCTGATGATGCTGACCGGGGGAGACTTTTGCGGAGCTGTGGGATCGAAAATACGCGCCTGGCATCGTGTCTGTGAAGAAGACATCAGACGGCACTTCGAAGCACAAATATCATATTTTTTTATTGCATGGGTTCTTACATTCCTAATAGAGGCAAGCCTCTATTATTAATTACCCCAGACACAGTCTTGGGAACCTCCGATTAAGGGCAAACGTACAAGTAAAGGCAATGAATAAACATATTTCACTTTATTATGGAAATGATAATTTATTACATAGACATCATAATATAGATGTACATGATTTATTTATTTATATATTCATATAAATGACGCCGCCTTCCGCCTTGGAATATGTGCTTTGCCACTTTGGAATTTGCGCTGCTTTGGTTGCCTCAAGGTGTCGATTTTTGCCGCCGCCTTGAGATTTTTACCGCTTTGTATTTTGAATGCGATACCGCTGCCGCGAGATATATGCCGCTTTGAAACTTGTGTTTATTAGCTGCCTCAAAGTGAGTGTCACTTTGTGATTTACATTGCATCAGCCGCCTCGAAATGTGTATTCCAATACCACTCCAGGATGCATGTCATTTTTTTGAAATTTGTATATATTCGCCGTCTCAAATTGCGTGCTTGTCGCCGATCTGAGATTCGTGCCATTTCATGATTTTCATCCAAATGTATATCACTTTGAGATTTGGGTTTTGTCAGCTGTCTTTAAATGTTGCTTCAAAACTTGAGACTCATAAGATGCTTGCATCATTGCCTCGAGATATAATGGAGAGCACTTTTTATTAGCCTAACTCCCCTTTTTCATAGCCTTTATTCATTTATTATTTATTTATTTATTTATTTACGACGCCGCTCTGCGTCGGAATATATGCTCAACCTTTGGAATCCACGATCCGCCGGTTGCCCTGCGCTTGAGATTTGAAAGGGGTTTGTGACCAGGGTTCATATTGCCTAAGTCGCCAATTAGCTTCTTTTTCCATCCAGAACTGCACCTAACTGGGCCGCCGGCAGGAGTTGTATTATATATGGTTGGAAATATCTTGAAGTCTAGATCCCAATGCCGTAAATTTCGTCTCGATCGGATTTCTCTAGCAAAAGTTATCTGCGCTTGAACGAGAAGTGGTCGAACTGGCAAAACTGGGGAGATTGACTTCTATTCCATCAAAAACTGCTCCCAACTGGGCTATTGACAGTGGTTGTACCATATATAGTTGGAGAGATCTTGAAGTCTATTTTCCGATGCCGCGAATTTCATCTCGATCGGAGTTTTCTATCAAAAGTTATAGACTTTTGAATGGAGGGTGGTCGAGTTGGCAGAACTGCTGGAATCGACCATTTTATTTATCAAAATCTACGCCGATTGGGCCGCCAAAAGGAGCTGCGCTATATATAACTGGAGAAGATCCGGATATCTAGTTTCCAGCGCCAAAGATTTCACTTCCATCGGAGTTCTCAGGCAGGAGTTATCAAGGTTTGAAAATGGATCTTTATAACACCTACAAATGTACCATTTCTCGCAGTAGCTTTTTTCAAAGAATTTTCAAAAGAATTGCAAATGCTTTCAAAGAGCCCCTTTTTCGTTATCATGATGTTTGGGAAGTCCTTGGCATGCATTTCAATGCTCCAAAATTTTCTCTCACCTTATGATTACAAGGCTCTGCTTGGAGGCAATGTAGTGAAAAGAACATGAATTTCAGGGCTTACAACATGAATTTCATGGCATCTTGAATTCTTGAACATTTCATCATAACTGCACATAATTAATTATGCATTTGGAATGCCTCTTCAATGAATGCAAAGTACCCTGGCATGACCATTCTTGCATATTTCGGACCCTTGGTGAAATAGCCATCAATTTGAATATCATAACAATACTTGTGTGATTTCGGGAGCCCAATTTAATACATGAACAAGCTTCAAACCTTGAATGTCTACTATGGTTAATTTCAAATTCAAGTAAACATTTTGTCTAAGTATTTGCCACCATTTTAGTAGCTTTATCATGTATAAATGGCAATATACATTCAAAAAAAAAAGTTGCAGCTTCATCTTTCTTCTTTGTTTCTTGCATTCGTGGGGTTTAAGCCATACATTGGCAATAATGTGTGTGACATCAACCGATCTGTGACAATATCAGTATGACATAAGTATAAGTATAGTAGCGTGCCGGCAACCTGACTTGGCGATTAATTGTTGTTGTTGGTATTCATATGAATTATCTCTCAACACAAGTTTAAAACATTGAACACATTAATGTCATTTTTGAACTCTCTCAAACATATCTTCAAACACTAGATGGGCGCTCCATATAATCAGACATTCAACATATATTTTGAAATGTTTTCTCATCAAAGTTTACAATCATGCACATAAGAATGTCTACTTGCTCTCAATTTCTTCTTCTATAAATGAATTACATACTCTTTGAGCAAGTTGCAGCAGCATACATAATTATTCAGCTCCAATGCTTTAATTGACAACATCTCCATGATTTTCTTTTCAATTTTTGTAGCCACAGCTCATCCTTCTCCATGATAGCAGCCTTGTTTGTTAATTTATGCAGCACAGCCATGTCTTCTTCAACATTATCATCATCATCTAGCATCTTGATTATAGTCGTCTTCATCAGATTGCAGCAAATTACGTCTTCACTATTTTAATTTCAGCATCTATCTCTTGCAACAAAAATTTGGCAGAGTCTCCTTTGTATTTGGAGTTCTAGTTCTATACAAACATGCGCACAATATACTCATCGACAAATTTCTTTTCAATTTCATATATTCGTCTCAGCAAATCAGCAACACATCGGCAACCATTCTTCGGCATCCAATGTTGAAGTAGCGAAAATCAATCTTCATCAGCAACCTGGCGGTTGCGGTTCTGGTCAGAGCTGCAGGCTGCGGCTGCTTGGGGCGTGGAGCAGGGATCTGGGCAGCAGGAGGGCGGACGGTGCGGGATGTAACAGGGCGACGGCCAAGGCCCTCGAGAGCGAGGCTCAAGCTGCGGGCCTCGAGCGCTGCGTGCGTGACCTGCGTGGGAGGCGCTGGATCTGGGAGCGGCGGCTTCAGCGTGGTGATGCGGGGGAGCTTGGGCGGAGCGGGCAGGGGCTGGCCTGCAGGTGGCGGCTGGAGGCTTTGAGAAGAAGAAGAACCCTAAGAACCCTTTTTTTTTATTTTTGGGTTAATTTTTTTTTACCCACCTGAACTAAGTTGCTTTTTCGATCCGGCACCCCAACTTTTTTAAGTCTCTCAAAAAGCCTGAACTTTTTTTAAGTTTCAAATCGGACCCTCCGTCATCCCCAAGCCGACGGACGTGAGGTTAAGTCATTAATTTATTCATTAATTGAGTTAATTATTACATTATTAAGTTAATTAAAGTTTAATAAAAAAAATTAATGTTTAATTAACTTCTTCTTCGTCCCCGTCGATGAGAGGGGAGAGGGATTTGACGCGGTAGAGGAGTTCATCGCAGGGGTTGGCCAGGGAGACGCTCTCGTCGGGGACTCTAGATAGGAGGAAGGCGAAGTTGACAGCGAGAGCCTCACCAGGCTCGCAGCCGAGGGAGGAGCGATCAAGCTCGGAGGGTCTCCCGCAGACGATGTTAAATCAGAGGGCGACGCCGGTTCGCTCTGCGAGCCGCGTGAGGCTCTCGTTGACCTGCCTGAGATTGTTGTTGTTGTTGTTGTTGAGGTGGGGGGTGAGGAAGGGGAGGGAGGGGTCTGCGACAGCGGTGATCCTGACGGCGGGGAACCGCGATAAGGGTTTGTGACGGAGGCCACGAAGTGGAAGGATGAGGCCATATCACCGGTTCCCACGAGACTGACCCTCTTTGGCGAGGCAGATCGGTGGAAGAAGGAAGGGGATCGGGACGACAAGGGGGTAGAGGACGAGGCCAAGGCAGAGGATCCGGTGGCAGAGGTGGAAAACCGGCCGACAGGGGTCTGGATCGGGGAGGCGTTGGCTGATTTTTTTTCAAAAAAAAAACCGCAGAATTTGGTGTTCGCGAGAGCGGATCAGAGATAGAGAAATAGTCTCTCTAATGGGAGTTCGCTGATCGGGGAGAAGGGAGCGCTGATTGGAGGGAAAGGGAAGGGGGGGGGGGGAGGGGGGGATCAGAGAGAAGGGAGAGGTGTTCGCTAGGAAAAGGAAAAAAAATTCTTCAGCCATGCTGGAGAAGACGACCGCCTTCCATGGCTGAAGGAAAAAAAAGTTAAATAAATTTTAATTTTTTAAAAGTTAATTTTTTTTTCTTCATAAACTGTTAATTAACTCAGTTAATGACCAAATTAATGACTTAACCTCACGTCCGTCGGCTTGGGGGTGACGGAGGGTCCGATTTGAAACTTAAAAAAAGTTCAGGACTTTTGAGAGACTTCAAAAAGTTGGGGTGCCGGATCGAAAAAGCAACTAAGTTCAGGTGGGTAAAAAAAATTAAACCTTTATTTTTCTCCCCTTCTCTACTTTCTCTTTTTTTTTATTCTTTTTTTTATTCTTGCTGGCTGCCCCTTTTTATATCTTTTCTAACCTCCTTTTTTGTTTTTTATCTCTTTTTTGTTGTTTTGATCTCCTCAAAGCCAGATTCCATCTTATCCAAGTTTGACTTTATCCCCTCCATGATTTGATCTCATCCCATTTTTTATTTTGACTTTGTCCCTTTTTTTTTAGTTATCTCTTCTTTTTTTTTCATTATTATTATTATTATTTTTATATTGCCTTGGGATCAGCATTCTTTGCCTCGGGATCCGTGCCCATGGATTGTCTTCGTACTTGCCTCGGGATTTGCATTTTCCCTCATATCGGCTCGGAATTAGCATTCTTGAGCCGCCTTGAGATTTGTTCTCGGGTGAGGTTTGAGATCGCCTCGAGATATATTCTTAGCATCTTGGAATTTTTTGGGATTGCCTCGGGATATGTTCTCAGGGGCAATTTTATAATTTTGCATTTTTGCCTCGAGATATGTTCTCAGGCTATCTATTTCGATATATCATAATATTTATATGGAATTTTTCATATTGGCCCTTGAGATATATATATATTTCTTTACTCCTTTTTTTTTATATAAACAGGAGCTTCCATTGGAACTCTTTTCAGAGCCCGAGGGCTTTCTCTAGCTAGGGGTCGAACCTTGATTGTTTTTGTGGTAGACTCCTAGGGCTTGTTTTGAGGGGCGTGTCCCCAAGTTTGATTTTGATTATCATTTTTCTTGTTATTATGATATTTTCTTGAACCCCGCAAGGGGTACTTACTGGGCTTTCCATTTGAAAGCTCACGCACTTGTTTTATTCCTTTTCACAGATCCTGAGGTGTAGGAGTGCTGTGATTAGCTGCCGATTCGTATAGGTCGGGGGATTTTGCTGAGGTTCGAGGATCTCGTTTATTTTTATGTTGTGTGAGACATTATTTGTAGGTTCCTTATTGGGCCTAGTGTTTAGGGTATATGAACCCTTGTTTTTATTTTCCGCTGAACTATGTTATTATTTTGAATAATTAAAGTTATGTTATTGCATTATCTGCTTTACTCACTTAGGCCTTGTATCCGAGTGGGGCCCGTCTCTACTTGCGTACGACCGGTCTGCACACGTGCTCGAGGTCCCGGAAACGGGTCGGGGCGTGACAGATAATTAGGAGAGTTGTTAATAAGAAGTTGTGAATAATGAACTAGTATTCATTATTGTATTTATTATGATTACTAGAAAAAAGGAAAGGACTCCTCGGGAACATCGGGTGGCCCTGGTCACTCGTAAGCTTAGCGAAGGACTACAAGTGAGTGGACATCCCTGTTAATATATATTCAAGCATGAATTCTTCGAGATTTGATTTCTTCGTATTTTACACGTGTTTTATATCGGTTTGTGATTGCAGATGGATTTATCGTATTATTTGTATTATGATGTTTATGCTTGATGCGCTATGATAATCTGATAGCATGATGTATTATAAAGTGAAACCTTATATGATAAAGATTGATGGATGACCGTGTCGTGGACTGCTTCCTAGGTAGACATAGACGCAGCGGGGCTCAGGATAGAGCCCATAAAGGATGGTGGATGATATCGGGTTAGGGAAGGGATTTGTTTTCATCCGTTTTTTGAAAATAAAATGTTTGCGAAATTGTTTTCTATAAAACCCCTTCCCGACTCTTTTGGGTTCCCGAATCGGATACGAGATGTACGCGTGACGATTGATACAGTTTGGCTGATTATGCCACTAGTCGTCAGGCCACGGGTACTAGATCGGATTATTCCGGAGTCTCCCGTTTGTCAGGATCCGGTTATCCGGCTGATGATAGCTGGCTCTTTCAGAGTATTGAACTAGGGACTGTAGACTTACATGACACAAGGATGTTTCTCTTCTTTTACAAATTGATGTGACTGAGATGTGGTATTGATGATTGAACTGCATAAGGCTTTTATGTGAGTTTTCTGAATTGCTTGGCATGTTTATCGTGATTTGAAGATAATGCATATGATTAGCATTGTTTCTGTATTCATTTATATCTGAAATTATATATGTATATCTCTCGTATGGTGATTCTCACTCAAGTGAAATGTGCAGATGTACGAGATTGAATATGTCTGTAGATGGCTCTGATATAGCAGATGAGGATAGAGTCTGTTTGTATTTGATATTTAGATTTAAGAACCCTTCCGCAAGATTCGTAAACTCTGTATAAGATTAATGAAGATGTTTATTTCTTAAGAGTTTTATTTGATTATCATTATTATCAGGTTTAAACAGCTTATGGGATGGGTTTACTCCCGACCCAGCTGGTGTGACATTTGTCCCTATTTTGGGAATGAGTGTTACAAAAAATATTATAACTTTTATAAATTGAATTTTCCCTTTTTATATTAATACATTTAATAATTTAAATATTATAAAAACTTATATCTTTTTAAATTAAATTTAGAAAGAAAATATTTTCTTTGTTAAAACAATTTTTTTAAAAGAATTAATAATTTTAAGTATTATTTTTTATGAATTAAAAAATAATTGTTTAAAGTTTTGAAGTATTAAAAAAAATTAAATTCCAAAAGAAATAATTTAGAATGATGTGTTTGGATTTTTTTTTTTTTTTTACTTACATGATATTTTCTAAAAGGTTTTAAATATATGTCAAAAGTTATGAAATATATTTATTAAAATTTATCTTATAAATTTGTTTTAAAAGAATATTGATATGGTTTGGTTTAAAACAATATAATTTTTTTGAGGTGAAATTTAAATTTTATTATTCACACTTAAATCTAAAAGGATCAAATTATTTAAAATTTAAATATTATTTTTTATGATTAAAAAAACTAACTGTTTGAAATATATATATTTTTTTTCAAAAGTTGAAACGTTAAGAAAGAATAAAGAATGCTCAATCACTATGATAACCAATAAAAAGTCACCAGACATTTAGAGATAAAACAAAATAATATAAATATAAATAATAAATAAAATTAACTTTTATGAAGAATTTTATGATGAGAAGGAATAGAGTTGTTTATATAAAAAATATACATGTCTTAGTTCCATGAGGATTAAAATTCTAATCCTAAGAAATTTAATATATCATAATCTTGGCCAAATCAGGATTTGATAATGACACAAAAATGAGATTATCTCAAAACGGGCCAAAATGAAAATATTTCATGGCTCTAAATTTAAATTAAATATTTATTTTGAAATTAAAAAAAAAAATTTAAAAAAAAAAGAAATAAAAAAAATATATAAATAAAAGGAGAGGATAAGATCAAAGGGATGGATTTTATCCTCAAGGAGCAATGGTCGGGATGTTGAGGGATTTCCCGGACTATCTCGCGGAGGTGGGAAGATATCAAGGAACGAGAGATTTTAAAAGGAGAGGAGGCAGAAATAAAAAGGGAGAAGAAACAAGGAAAGAAGAGACAACTAAGAAGAAAAGACGATCCGAAGAAGGAGACAAGAAGGCACCAGGAGAGAAAAGAAGAGGTAAAAAGAAAATTAAAAAAATATATATATAAATCTAAATATAAAAAAAAACCTCCTTTTCTCTTCTCTCCCGTGAAAACACCTCGAGACATCTACCCGTGCCCGCCACCAATCGGTAGGTTCACTCAAGACGCTAACTCATGGCCAGCTGGCCTCCGCCCCGCACACTCGCCAGCCAACTCCGACGACCAGCACGGTTCCACCGGCACTCACTGCTCCTCCGGCTCCCACCGCCAGAAGCTGCCGGCGCAGCCCTCCTGCACCCCGTGATCCGGCCCGCCTCCCTCGGACCGGGCCCTCACCTCTGCAAGAAGATCGGCGCACCCCACCCAGTGCAAAGCTGAGCCAGCGGCAAGAAGCCAGCGCGCAGCAGCGGCGCGCTGCAGTGCCAGCGGCCGTGTGCCAAGACAGCCAGCACAAGCCGCTACAAGGCTGCAAAGACGCCGCCAGCCCCCTTTTGATGCTGCCCAGCAGCCTCCCTTTGTGCAGTCGCTGCCGCCGGAGTGTCGCTCCGCCCAAGCCCTCCACCGATCTGCTCCTGTGATGTTCCTGCCCTCCGACGCCTGCAGCAGCTTGCTCCGCCAGAGCCTTCCCCAGCCAATCCCGGACCCTGTAGCCCACCTGCAAATGTGCCAACCTGCTGCCCCTGCTGATGGAAGCCGTTGATGCTGCTGCTGGAGATCGTTGCCGCTGTTGCTGCGCTACAGAAATCGAAGCCAAGATGATGCCGCTAAAGATGCGATGCCTGCTGCTGCAAAAGAAGAAGAGAAGAAAGTTAGAGGGAGCAAAAGAATGCTGAAGCTACTCCTGCTGCAAAAGCTTTGAAGCTGTTGAAGGTCTGGATGCTGAATTCAAGAATTGAAGCTGATTGAAGACCTTGGATGCTGATCATTGATGCTGACTTGGTTGCTGATTGGTTCTTTGTATTCTTGTCGATTGGTTCTTTGTGTTCTTGACCGCTTGGTTCTTTGTTGATCTTAGGTGAAATGGTTCTTGATCATGGTGTTCTTCTGAGAAAACCACAAGCTTGAGATTGGGATCCAATAATTCATGGAAGGGATTGGGAGATACTTCTCATTATCAATCAGAGAAGATATACTTAAAATTGAATCACATCAAAACTAAAAGAAGTTGGCTATACACCAAACTGTGCATAAGCTTGGACATAAAAGAAGGAAAAAGTATCAAAGAACGAGCTCTATATCTACACAGTGAGGAGCTGGCAATTGCTTATGGACTCATTAGCATAACTTCTCCTGCATCAATCCGTATTGCAAAGAATCTTCACATCTGTGACAATTGTCACTCACTGTATGTTGGTGAATAACCATTCTCAAGACAATCATTTATCAAATGATATTAGACCAAGGGAATATCAAAACCACTAGAGATGTCTCCATGGTTAAATTGAAGAATCAGAAGTTATAGTGTGTGCAGCAATGCATTAGGTGAAGGCATTCATAAGCTTGCAATTTGCTACAATAGGTGGCTAATATAAAGGAAGGGAAACTCTTGATTCTCCTTTATATATGAAGCTTCGGATATGCATACAAATTCAGGAATTTGCCATAGAATTGATCTAGAGTGAAGCAAGTGTTGCAACAGAATATAGTTCAAAGAATGGATATATAATTGACAAGTTATGTTCTACTCTTTGGTCAGCAAATTTTTTTAAAAGAAATGCTCCAAAATTATGCCAAATACTTCGATGAAATGACCTAAAGAAATATGCTTGGAATAAAACTGATTTGCTTAGACCTCATTCAAGTTCTTAGGATTGAGAAGTTTTGGTATATATTCAGATGATAAAACAAACTATTCTCCAAGCCAAAATTTTATAGAGATGGTTACAAAGTTATGAACTCCAAGAGAAGAAGATAGAGTGGTTGCAGCCCCATGAAGAAATTATAGAAGGGAATTCAGTTGCCATGAGAGACTAGTTGTTGCTGCTGCAATTCAATGGAGAAGAGCTACCACCTTTACAAAGAAAGAGCCATTTTATCAAAGAATTGATTGCTGCAGAAGCAAAGCGATTCTTGCTGCAGATTACTCTAATAAAGGGTCATATTCAAAAATTCATAACTCCGTCCAAAGAACTCCGATTGAGGCGAGATCTGCGGCGTTGGAAACTAAACATCCACATCTTCAACAATCATATACAGCACGGATCCTTTCGGCAGACCGATCAGTGCGTATTTTGATGGGGAAAAAGGATGAACCCTATAGTTCGACAAATTAATTCCTGAAACCTCGTCTGATTGCCCGTATTCAAAAATTCATAACTCTGCCTCAGAAACTCCGATTGAAGTGATCTCTGTAGCGTTGGAAATTAGACACCTGGGTCTCCAACATTTATATTCAGCGTAGATCCTTTCGGTGGCCCGATCAGCGTAAATTTTGATAAATAAAAACGGTAGATTTCAGCATTTCTGCCGACAGCCATGCTGATCACCCAATTTCAAAAATTCACAACTTTGACCTAGAAACTCCGATTGAGATAATCTCTGCGACGTTGGAAATTAGACATTTGGGTCTCCAACATTCATATACAACACAAACTCATTCGGCGGTCCAATCAGTGTGGATTTTTGATAAATAAAAGGGTAAACTTCAAGCTTTACGCCGCTAGCTATGTTGATCGCCCAATTTCAAAATTCATAACTACGCCGTAAAACTCCGATCAAGATGGAAATCTATGGCGTTGGAAATTAAATATCTAGATCTCCAATAGTCATATACAACACGTAATCGTTCGGAGGCCCGGTCGGTGTAAATTTTGACGGATAAAATAGTCAATTTCAAATGATCCCGCCAGTTGACAATGCCAAGACTCATTTTCAAAAATTCATAATTCCTGCCTGGAAACTCCAATGGGAATGAAATTTGCGGCGTTGAAGACTAGATACCAAGATCTTCAATAGTCGTATATAGCACAAGCCCTTTTTGCAGCTCGGGCAGTGCATATTTTGATAGAGAAAAAGGCTAATGCAACTCTTAAAAGGCGGCTCAGTTGGCGATCTGAACCTCGGTCACAAGTCTCAAGCGCAAGGCAACCGGTGGATTATGGATCCTATATGGCGGGGCACAGATCTTGAGGCGGGGGGCGGCGTCATAAATAAACAAATAAACATATATCCATATATATAAACATATGCTGACATGTAACAAATCATATTATATTGTAATAAAATCAATTATTCCTTCTCATTGTCTCTACTTGTATTTTTGCCCTTAATCGGAGGTTCCCAAGACACTGTCTGGGGTAATTAATAATAGGGGCTTGCCTCTATTAGGAATAAAAGAACCCACAAACAAATAAAATATGATATTTGTGCTTCGATATATCGTCTGGTGTCTTCATGATATCAGACGCGTATTTTCGATCCCACAAATTCTGGCACGCCCGGTGGGGACAATATTCCTCCTCCCATCTTTGAGGCAAAAGTACAAGTAGAGATAATATTTTACATCCTGTAAAAGAAAACTGACGTTTTTGATCTCCTTGTTACAGAAGAAATGGCATTCAAGAGTTCAACTGCACCAGGAAGCCCGAAACTCACTATAATCCTTGGAGAGGGAGTAGAAGTCCAACTACCCAACTGCACTTTCAGTACTGGAGCAGCTGGAGCTGAATTGAGGTTCGGCACAATCACTGACGCCGTACAGTTTGTGAGGAAGTCTTCGCCAACAGAAGATGAACTGACAGTCCCGCGCCTTCCATCCAAAGGGCGTCGTCCTAATGTGATCATCCCTAAAGTTGACGAAGACGTTGCTGTTGAAGATTCACCAAGAATCTCTGCATTTAAGAGGTTATCCCGCCCTAAAAGGGTAATCTCTGTAAATGATGAAGATGATGAACCTGCCTTCACTGTTACCGCAAAAGGGCGGGAAAGTGGAATCTTTCACTCATCTGATGAAGACACACCTAAAAGAAGTGTATTTTCAAGGCTCACGCCAAGGAAGATCAAAATTCCAAAACAGAAGCTGAATTTCGTGTCTTTCCAAGGGCACAGAAATGATCAAATGGGTTCCTTCAGCAACTCGTTTGAACCGCTCAAGCTTGTGAAGAAGAACTCAACTACTGCGGAGCTGCGTCTACAGCCCAAGGAAAATAAAGGTTGTAGGCCTCCAAAGTCCTATCACAAGGAGTCTTTCGGCCAAAATCTGTACAAGACTTATGCAGCGTCCAAAAAGTTGCAGTCAGAAAAGATGACACCGAAGGAGTTCTATAAGAAGAAGAAGCAGTTAGTTTCAAATGCACGAAGAACGGTATTTGACCGACTAACTCCTGCAAGAACCCAAGCCAAAACTTCCCGCTCTAAATCTCAACGGAGGAGGGGAGTGGAAGATGAAGAAATGTTTGATGCGGACGTGGAAATACACACAGTCCGGATGGTTACTGAAACTCGAGGAGATCCAGCACCCGAACCAGAACAACCAGGCGTGTTCACGAGATCTCGTAGGAGGGCCACAGACTCTCATAGTGGAGTTGGAGATGAAGGTACCAGCCAAATGCCACATGAAGGTCAGAGAACAGGGAGCCTTCCGGTATTTCGCATGCCCACGAATTATAAGGAAGCAGATCCCCCGAATGTGGAAGTAGAGGATGAACCGACCTTTATTTACAATGGAGATGATATTACAAGAAGAGTCCAGCAGATGGAAAGACTCCGGCAAATGGAGAATAGAGAAGCTGAATATCAGTGGCTCAATGAAAACATGACAATCATGATGGAGTCAATGGTGAAGATGCAGAGACAAATGGCTGCCTTGATGGAAAATCAAAAGGCACAAAGGCCTGGAAGTCCAAACCCTGGGCTAGTAGAACGAGGGGGAACCTCTCCACGACCGAGATAAATTCCTAGGCCAGGAGAACAGGAGGGAACTTCATTTGCACCTGTAAGGGAAATCCCTAGGCCACGAGAACAAGGGGGAACCTCACACACTCCCCGTCCCGAGCAAATTTGTAATGACTCGGGAGGAGATACAACAGATAGTGGCTGCTGAAATGAAACAAGCCAAAGGAAAGGAGATAAGGGTCGATGGAGACAAACCTTATCCAAGCTACCATGACACAGTACCACCCCAAAGGGTACAATGTCCCTAAATTTAAGCAATTTAACGGATTGGCAATCCCGACAAGACTTGGCTCACTTCGTGGACGGCTTGTGGAGACACAAGTGCAAAACCCTCGCTCCTCCTTAGACAATTCTCCTCGCAAGTCTCACAGAGTGGCATTTGAGTGGTATGCAAGCTTGCAACCCGAATCAATCCAAACATGGCAACAATTAAAAGATGCCTTTCGTGCACGGTTCGAGCGTAAGTGACAAAATCACAATCGCCGATCTCGCAGCCACTCACCAGAATAAAGATGAAAAAGTGGTTGATTATATTATGAGATGGAGAAATCTGAGCATCAAATGTGAACAACCCCTTGACCAGCCGCAAGCGGTGGGTTTATTGCTCGGGAACATCGATAGCTGGATGGCGCCCTTTCTAAGCACATCCGGTATTACCACATTCCAGGAATTGATTTCACAAGCTAAGAAGTTGGAACGGACAAGCCCGAAGGTATTCTCCAATTTTCAAGCTCCAAGGAACGACAGAGAAAAGCCAAAGAGGACTGAAGGTGTCAAATATACTGCTACAACCTTCAATGTTGACAAAGGAAAAGGTGTTGTGGAGTCTCACAAGCCGGAACAAGCCAAACCACCCACTTTAGGCGCTGCCGGTAATGAATCAAAGCCTATTCCCTCTTTGAAAGAAAGGATGAATAAGAAATATTCTTTTAGAAGGGATAAGGTAATGAAGATCTTCAAGGACGCTGTGAAAGAAGGTCTGCAACTCCCTGAATGCAAGAGACCAGAGGAACAGAACAAGAAGGACCATCCCAACTACTGCCCATATCATAGAGTGTTGGGACATACAATTGAAGACTACTATGTCTTCAAAGATTGGGTCGAACGACAATACCAAGAGGGCAAAATTACACTCTCAAAGAATGTTTTGTCGGAACAATCAATTGAGCACACTCGCTATGTGACAACCCCAAGTTCAGTAGGATCATCCCAAGGAGAAGTCACAGTGGTAGGTAACAAAGTAATACTTCCACCAGCAACGGATGACAAGTCTCCTACTGTGCCAGAAGAGTTGTGGGAAGTATTTATATCCAAGAAGTCAATGAAGATGTTGAAGAGGTTGGCTGAGCTCCCGGGGATCGCTTGGAAACGTTCCCAAGAACCTCCTAAAAGACCCCAAACAAAATTGACAAAGAAGAAGAACAAGAAGAAGAAGCGCGAGCAATCAAAGCGCAGAAAATCCATCATAGAAGAGTATATCGAGTCCCTTGACGAATATGAGCAGAAGGAAAGGGCCTTGATTACTCTCAGAGACTATTTTCCCGAAGAAGTCGAAGAATTACTTGGGGGATTAGTCGAAGAAATCAATGAAGATGATGAAAATGTGCAAGTAGAAACTTGTAGGGTTATTTCTGGAGGAGAATACCCCTTGTATAACCCGGATGACGACAATGATGATAGCTTCTCTGAACCAGAAGAGTCGTATGACCGACATGGCCGACCCTACATCAGCAAGAAGCAGAAGAAGAAGATGGCATTCAGGGAGAGAGTGAAGAAAGCGAATGTCGAGCTCTCAAAACCATACCAACCGTCAAAGCCCAAGACACTACATTACGCCCCTAAGACTCCAAAATATAAAGTCTTGAGGAAAGCTATGCCTGCTGAAGAGATCCCTGCGTTCATTCAAAGGGTTACGGAAGAGTCAGTTAACAGGCTGGTGCAATTACACATTGAAGATGCTGAGACATACCCTCAAGGGTCATCAAACCATGATGTCATCCCAGAAGTCATGAAGTTTGCACCCCCTACAAAAGCAACAAAGGCTAAGGGAGAGTCCACTTCTCAGACTCTCAGAATCAAGAAAGACAAGGCAAAGGAGTCTCCTAATCAAGCCGTAAGGTGGGAGGCGCCTAACTCCAGAAGGACATATCGCAGGCAGGTGGGGAAGGTGACACTTGCAGACGATTATTTTAAAGGAAAGGGTGAATGTCGCGCCATAGCCTCCCAGGACGATTCTGAAGATGACTTGAACTTCCCAGTCGAAGAAGATGAAGGGCCGCCGCGTGTGCATCAAATGCAACTCAGCCGGAAAGTACTTGGTAGACCGCCAAATGCTCCAATGACAAAAACAAAGGGAAGATAATTGAAGGAGAGAATATCTCCCCAAAAAAACCCTCAAAGAAGCCAAATTATAACATCCTGGCACACTTAAAGAAAGTCCCGGCTCTCCTCAGCATGTATGACGCATTGATGATGTCAGCAGAGGTTAGAGATTTTCTAATACATGCCCTGCAAAACCCTGAAGAATATCAAGCATATTTTGCTGAAATCAACATGAAAGAGGCTTTGTATGCGTTCCATGCGCCCTCAGTATCCTTCACCGATGAAGATCTGTTACTTGGAACTACAGAGCACAATAGGCCATTATATGTGACAGGGTATTGCGATGGGATGAAGATCAACCGGGTTCTGATTGACCCAGGATCCTCTGTGAACCTGATGACCCTCAATACTCTCCGGACATTGGCTCTTGAAATATGTCATCTATCCCCGGAAAGGATCATTATTCAAGGCTTCAATCAGCATAGCCAGAAGGCATTGGGATCTATCACTCTGCCAATTAAATTTGGAAAGATGACATCAGACGTGAAGTTCCATGTGATTGATGCAGATGCTTCATACAAAGCCCTCCTGGGAAGGCCATGGATCCATGAAAATCATGTGGTTCCCTCAACACTCCATCAATGTGTGAAATATATGGTGAATGGGGAAGAATTCAGGATCGACGGAGAAATCCAGCCCTTCGGCATCCATGAAATTCATTATGAAGATGCAAGGTACTACCTTAATGCATCTAAAGGGGGCAAGTTATCCAAGGGGAGCACATCATCCAAAGAGGGCAAGCCGCCAAGTCCAAAGGAAGAATCTCTGGTAAAGACACCTAAGTCTGCTCCTGTGCTCCAGAAGAAGGAATCGGTATTACCTCACTTTGGGAGTGACACTGAGTCATCAGAAGGCGAGAGCGATGATGATGAGGGTCAGGCTGGAGGGTCTACTCAAGAAAATGCACTGCATATTACAAGAATTCCCGAGGGGCTTTACAAATCTCTAACTGATTTGAGTGTCAACACTGTCGAGCATTTGAAGACCTTCTATGTACCAGCTCGACATGAAGGAGAGAGAGGCGTCCTCTTCTACAAAGCCAAGAGCAACAAAATTCCAAATGATGATATCATAAATATTGAAGGGCTAGAAGATGATGAAGTTCAGCCCATAAGATTCCCTAACTATTACCCTGATAAGCTTAAGGAGATGTTTGAAAATTTTGCTGGCGAAATCAAATGGTCAAGGAAATCATATCAAAATTTCCATCGACTATGGAACCCTACACATATAGATAAAAGAGGGATAGGCTACTCCGACTCTTCCAGGCATTCATGCTACATGACAACGTCCCAGGAGGAAGAAGAAGAGATCAAGCTGAAAAGTGCGCCACTCGAGCTCGAAGACGGGGGGCAAGCAACAATCGACGAGCTAGTTGAAGTTAACTTGGGAAGCGATGAGGACCCGAGGCCGACTTTCCTAAGCACGCAGCTGTCTGAAGAAGAAAAGACATCCTTCAAAGCCCTTTTAAAGGAGTATATTGATTGCTTTGCATGGAACTATAATGAAATGCCAGGGTTGGATAATGAGGTAGCTGTTCATAGACTGGCCATTGACCCTAATGCCACCCCAGTCAAACAGGCGCCAAGGAAAATGAAATTTGACCTGGAAGAAAGGGTAATAGAAGAAACGAAGAAGCTGATCGAAGCAAATTTCATCAGGGAGGAAAAATACCCTAACTGGGTAGCCAGCATAGTCCCTGTGAAAAAGAAAAATGGCCAAATACGGATATGCGTGGACTTCAGAGACCTGAACAAAGCATGTCCAAAAGATGATTTTCCCCTTCCAGTTATGGAGATCATGATCGACAACACCTCAGGGTACGAGATGTTCTCCTTCATGGACGGGTATTCTGGGTACAACCAAATCAAAATGCATCCAGATGATGAGAAACATACTGCCTTCCGGACGCCTATGGGCATATACTGTTACAGAGTAATGCCATTTGGTCTAAAGAATGCGGGGGCAACATATCAAAGGGCTATGACCAGGATATTTGATGATCTGATCCATAAAGTCGTCGAATGCTATGTGGACGATCTCGTGGTCAAGACAAATTCAAAAGACAAGCATCTTGATGATCTGAGGACAGTCTTCACACGACTCAGAGAGTACAAGTTGAAAATGAATCCCATGAAATGTGCCTTTGGAGTCCTATCTGGGAAGTTTCTGGGCTTCATCGTAAGGCATCGAGGGATAGAAATAGACCCCTCCAAGATAAAGGCAATCTTAGAGATGCCACCTCCTCAGACACTGAAGCAGCTGCGATCATTTCAAGGACGCCTGGCCTATATCAGAAGGTTCATCTCCAACTTGTCCGGAAGATGTAAGCCTTTCTCCAAGCTGGTCAAGAAGAACACACCATTCAAATGGGATGATGAATGTCAGAAGGCTTTCGAAGACGTCAAACAGTACTTTGCCGAGTCCACCGATGTTGGCAGCCCGATCCCGGAAAGCCACTGATTTTATATACTGCTGCATTGGAAGGGTCATTGGGAGCTATGCTGGCCCAGAACAATGAAGAGGGCAAGGAAAATGCACTTTACTACCTCAGCAGGATGTTGATAGGAGCTGAGAGCAAATATACCCCCATTGAAAAGCACTGTCTAGCTCTAGTGTTCGCAGTCAAGAAGTTGAGATACTATTTGCTAGCACATAAAGTCATACTCATATCAAAAATTGATCCTCTAAAATATCTAATGACGAGGCCATTGCTCACGGGAAGACTCACAAAGTGGGCGCTGATACTGATGGAGTTTGACATAACATACACCCCACAGAAGGCTATTAAGGGGCAGGCGTTAGCAGACTTCCTAGCAGCACACCCCCTCCCCGATAATTCACCACTTAATTATGATCTCCCCGATGAAGAGACATTAACAGTGGAAGAAGCAAGGTGGCGATTATATTTTGATGGAGCATCATCTATAAAGCCGGCACTCATGTCCCAAATTCCACAAATCAAAGCTGGGATAGGACTTGTGTTCGTCACACCAGAAGGGGGAATTCTCAGATATGCACTCTCCCTTACGGAGCCATGCACAAACAATGAGGCAGAATATGAAGCTCTCATAGCCGGTTTGGAACTGGCAATCAAGATGGGGATCCAACACATACATATATTTGGAGACTCACAACTCATTATAAAGCAAGTCGAAGGAGACTACAAGATATATAAACCTGAACTTCTTAAATATCACAAGAAGGTCAAAGATCTGATGAAGAAAATCCCCCAAGTACAGTTGAGGAGGGTTTTAAGATCAGAAAATGTAGAAGCTGATTCTTTGGCGAAAGTTGCGAAGGAGCTGGCGAATCCAGATTATGAGGAAATCAATATAACTATAAGAAATAGAAAACCCATAAGTACGATCCTTGATGATGATGAAGAGGAAAGTGCTGGGGGCAAAGCGGAAGTCTTCACCCTCGAATGCCGGAGGAAGATTGGAGACAACCGTTTATAGAATATTTGAAATATGATAAACTCCCAGAGGACAAATCAAAGGGTCTTCAGATAAAACGAAGAGCCCTAAGATTCACCCTCATAAATGACATATTGTACCGCAGGTCATATGATCAACTACTCCTGCGATGCCTTTCAAATGAAGAAATTCAAGAAGTCATGCATGATGTACATTCCGGGGTATGTGGTGCACACCAATCCGGACCCAAGATGCGACTCAAGATCAAGCGCTTGGGATATTACTGGCCGACCATGGTTGGAGATTGCATCAATTATGCTAGAAGATGCCATCTATGCCAAATACATGGTGATTTCATCCACCAACATCCAAATCCTCTACACCCCACAGTCTCGTCATGGCCCTTCGAGATATGGGGAACAGATGTAGTCGGTCCTATTGAACCACCATCATCTTTGGGACATCGGTTCATATTGGCTGCAACAGATTACTTCTCCAGGTGGGCAGAAGCAATCCCGCTAAGAGAAGTCAAGACTGAAAATGTCATCAAATTCTTCAGGGAGAACATCTTATACAGATTTGGGACTCCAAGAAGAATCATTTCAGATAAAGGCTCTGCCTTCAGAAGCTTCAAAGTCGGGAGATTCGCACAGCACCATAAAATAGACTGGAGATATACCTCCATCTATAATGCTAGAGCGAATGGGTTGGCAGAAGCATTCAACAAGACCCTCTCGAAGTTGTTGAAGAAAGCGGTGTCCAAGAACAAAAAAGATTGGCATGAAAGACTCCCGGAGGTGTTATGGGCCTATCGCACCACCTATAGGACTCCAACACAATGCACGCCGTACTCTTTGGTGTTTGGAACCGAAGCAGTCTTGCCCCTTGAAATCCAGATACCCTCACTAAGAATGGCAGTGCAAAATGAAATTTCAAATGAAGATAATGTTCGGCTTCGCTTGGATGAGTTGGACTCTCTCGATGAGAAAAGGTTGGGGGTGCAGCAGAATCTTGAGGTCTACAAAGCCAAAATGTCACAAGCCTACAACAAGATGGCTCGATTTCGAACCTTTACCAAAGGAGAGATGGTCCTCGTCCTCAGGAGACCCATCATCACCAATAAAAAGGCCGGAGGCAAATTCAAAGCAAATTGGGAAGGGCCCTATGTTGTGGAGACCGTCTACGAAGGAGGTGCATACCAGCTCATTGACGCCAATGGAGAAAGACCGATGCCGCCCATCAATGGTCGTTTCCTGAAGAAATACTATATATAATGTAGCAATGTTTGCCTATGACGGAATGTCTGGTCCCTTATAGGGGTAGACTAGTCATGTACAATTAAATGTACTTCCCGAGGCAAAACATTAATTTTATGTACCTTTGTACCAAATTTATTCAATGAAATAAAGAGGCACGTGTTTGTCTACGATAGAACGTCCGGCTCCTAGTTGGCGGCAGATCGGTCATGCACGATTAAATGTGCTTCTTGAGGCAAACACATTGACCCCTTATTTTTTCAAAAAAAAAAAAAAAAGTAATTCCGAATTTCTAGAATAGTCTTCACATTTATTCTAAATTTTCGGAAATTCAAAAAAAAAAATCAAAAAAAAAATCAAAAAAAATCAAAAAAAAAAAACAAAAAAAAAATTCAAAAAAAAAATCAAAAAAAAAAAAAAAAAACAGTCCTCATATTAATTCTGAATTTCAGAATAAGGGAAGGAAGGAACTAAAATTCATTCAAGTCTAATGTTCATAACAAATGTCTCAAAGTCAACTACCAAAGCGTAAACAAACTAGGAAAATTAAAACAAAAACAAAAAGAGGAAAAAAGAAAAAAAGGGCCTTCAATGCCCAGCATGCTTCAGTAATGAATCCTTTGCTTCTTCCAACTCATCAAGCCACTTTGTAAAAATAGCCATGAGGCTAGCATCTGAATAATCTCCTTGGTCCTCAATAACCTGTGCCTTTGCCTTATCCAACTCGGCTTGAAGATCTGTTTGCGCATGCTCAGAAGCTTCAAAGAAACTTGTTGAAGTTGCTATCTTCTCATTTAACGTCTTCATTGCATCTTGAATCTCGCAAAGTTCTGCTTGAAGTTTCTGCTGCCTTTCCGCAAGTCTCTGAAGCTCCTCCTTGTTCATGTTGATGTCATTAGCCCAGCCCTCCTTGCTTTTGCTAAGACGTTCAAGGGCCAAAGCCTTCTCATGCACACACGCCTTAGCTTGTTGGTTATGAACGCTGGGGTCCTCCGAGGCTTCTTTGGCGTAGACCGCACACTGAGCTATCCTCTCTATGAAAGGTTCAAGATTGGTCAATCCAACATTGAAAGGTTCAAGGAGTGAATTTGAGTCCTTCACTTTATTGATGACGCTTTGGTAGTTGTCATAGTTGAGAGACTTGATACTGCTAATCACCTCAGCCCGCAGACGTAATACAATACTTGGTATATTCTTCGGACCTATAAAAAGGATATATAAATGAGATTCAAGATATAAAATTCGAAACTCAAAATTCGAAACTCAAGATCCAAGATTCGATCAAAATTCAAGATTCAAGATTCAAGATTCAAGTTTCAAAAAAAAAAAAAAAAAAAAACCTTGTTCTTGCTTTGATGAAGTTGGAAGTCCAACATCAGTATTGACGCCGTCACCTTCCACAGGAATAGGAGCAGGAGCATCCTCAATAATATCCTTTTAAAGGACCCTGCCCCGAAGGCGGAGGTTCGTCACCTTTTTGAAAAAAAAAAAAAAAAAGAGGGAGTGTCAATATCCATGTCTCCTTAAAAAAATAAAAATAAAAAAAAAGGGAGGACCTTGGTTTTGCTTTGGAGAAACTGGGATTTCGGCATCAGCATTGGAACCACCACTTTCTACTCCCTCTGTTAAATCTTGTACAACTAAAGGTGCACCTTCAACATTAGTGTTGCCGACACCAGTCTCCAATTTCTCCATTGAGGAGGGACCATCTCTTATGAAATTTGCAGAAGGAATATTATTAAAAGATGAAGTACGCTCCTCGCTTTCTTCATTTACTGGCAAATTAAGGGGTGCCGCACTCTCCGCGATTGGTATATCTCCTAACAAAAAATCGAAAGTAAAATAAGAGCATATGTACACAAAGAAGGAAGGAGGAAGAGGGGGATACTACCTTGCGTAGGATTAGGAAGAGCTTCCTCAACCTCAATGTTTCTCTGAGCTCCAACATTAAAATCTTGAGGATTCACTGAACCTGAGATCCAAATCTGTAAATTAAATCTGTTAAAGATGTATGAGTGAAGGAGGTATTTTCTTACCAACTTGAGACTCTAGAGGCATCCCCGGATTCGGTGAAGGAATATCATCTATTCTTGGAGCTGTATTAAAAAATTGAAAAGGGTCAAATCGAGGAAAGAGAAACAAAAGAGGAAGAAAGGGGGCATTATCCTCTTACCAATTGGTGGATCGTGGGCAACCCTGACATTGGCCAATGGGGTTTCACGGATTTGTATACCTGTTGACCAAAGATTTTGAATCAAATAAAAAATCAGACTTCAAGTCAAATAAGAATTCAGACCTTGATTCAAATAAGACTTTGAATCAAATAAGAATTCAGACTTTGATTCAAATGGAAAATAAGACTTTGAATCAAATAAGAATTCAGACTTTGATTCAAATGGAAAATAAGACTTTGAATCAAATAAGAATTTAGACTTTGAATCAAAAAATCAAAAAAATCAAAAAATCAAAAAAAAAAAAAAAAAAAATCCGAAAAAAAAAAATGATTGATTGAGTTTGACATACCTTGAGTTTGTCGCCGCTTCACTGGAACAGGAAGATCCGCAGGAGGAAGACCTCGTTTTTGACTGATGAAGATACTTTCATTGATGAATCGGGCCCTTTTTGAAGATTGACCCTGCTCTCGATTCCTCCTAATGTCCCCCCTATCACCATAATCCTCTTGGACTAATAATGTGATGTCCTGTTGGAAGAAAGCTCGCACGTTTTCGAACCACTTCCGTGCATAAAAGAACATGAGCTCCCCGCCTGATCCTTTTCGTGAATATAAAACGAAGCCGAGGTCCTCTGGCGGAAAAGTGACGCCAATAACCTCGCAAGCACCCGCAGAGGAAGCTTTTCATGACATCAATATATCACGGACATTGTTGGTCGTAACCAAACTGGCGCCCAAAACGGTGAGGATTGTAGGGCTCTGCATAGAACTCTCCACCACATCGAAGAGGAAGGATGCCGCAGCGAAGGCCTACCACATATTCCATAGTTTGGAGATCCAGCACATCGGGTCCCGCAAGATGCCTAGTATCCCGCACCGTCTCATCATTATGAAGGAGATAGGGAAAAGGACGCCATTTAAAGTTGGCTTCAAACTTAAGGAATTTCCTAGCTTCCAAGGGAGTAAAAGGAGAGGCAGAGGCGTTCATGTAATACAACATCTCCGGTACCCTTGAGAGGCCGGGGATTGTGTGTGTACCTGCATCAATTTTCCTCCGAAGAGATATGCCATGAAAATGACAACTAGCCCAAGCATACAAAAAGTGGGAGGGAAAGACTCTAGTAGAATGTCCGGGTCCTTTCCTATGATTAACCATGGAGTTTAATCCTAAGTATAAGCGTGCCAATACTGCGGGGGCAAAAGCTACTGGCCTTCCATGCACAAGGTTACACGCCATCATAAAAACCCCGGGTCTAATCACCTTATGATTATCCGGCATGATGAAGGAACATATCCACAGTGATATAAAGGCGGCCAAATTTGTGTTTGAAACGGGTTTTGGAGGGGGATCAGAACTCAAGTCATAATGGGAACTGGATTTTGACTTCCTAAAGAAATCTACCCAATCTAAGAAAAATACGTTCTTATTGGAATCCCGCTTTGCAAGCCATTGAAAGATGTCAAAAAGACTCCTTAACACAGAAAACTCTGAATCTTCTCTATTGCATAATACACTATTAGGTGGGATTACCTCATCATATGCATCACCAACTATCGAAAGCCCTCCAAGACTTTTGATCTCCCACAATGAAATCCCTACTTCCCCATGCAAGAAGTGGAAAGTATTTGTCTCCAGACACCAAAACTCTACCAATGCTTTGAAAAAATTTAAATCTAGGTCATAACGACCAATTGAGGCCACAATTCCCCCAATCAAATCTACCCGGGATAATTTTCAGAATATCTACTAACAATATACTTAGCCCAATCAGAATAATGAGGGAAATCTATTAATTCACTTCTAATAGGATTTCTAGCCCTCCACCCCGGGTAATGATTAAAGATCTTATGACCTAGGGTTTGAAAATACACTCAAATCCCTAATTGCCCCTTCGGGTTTCAAATAAATTACATTGATGGTGCTACCTTCATTACAACGATTTGAAGACAGTCGGGCTATAGCCATGCGAGACGGGGGACGCTCCACCCACTCTGAATGCTCCCTTCCTTCGTATCTGACTGCAGGCTCGGACCCGGGACCAAAAATAGGATTGTGGCGAGGAAAAATCTGACCTTTTGGAACCTCATGATGATCTTGATTGACATCCCAAAAAGGCTCGAATTGAGAATTGTTGGCCATCATGAAGAAGAAATTCAAGTGTTCCTACTTCTCTCTCTCAAACAAATTTCGTGAGAGAAGTAGGAAGGGGGCAATTTGTTTATATAAAAAATATACATGTCTTAGTTCCATGAGGATTAAAATTCTAATCCTAAGAAATTTAATATATCATAATCTTGGCCAAATCAGGATTTGATAATGACACAAAAATGAGATTATCTCAAAACGGGCCAAAATGAAAATATTTCATGGCTCTAAATTTAAATTAAATATTTATTTTGAAATTAAAAAAAAATTAAAAAAAAAATAAAAAAAAAATAAAAAAAAATATATAAATAAAAGGAGAGGATAAGATCAAAGGGATGGATCTTATCCTCAAGGAGCAATGGTCGGGATGTTGAGGGATTTCCCGGACTATCTCGCGGAGGTGGGAAGATATCAAGGAACGAGAGATTTTAAAAGGAGAGGAGGCAGAAATAAAAAGGGAGAAGAAACAAGGAAAGAAGAGACAACTAAGAAGAAAAGACGATCCGAAGAAGGAGACAAGAAGGCACCAGGAGAGAAAAGAAGAGGTAAAAAGAAAATTAAAAAAATATATATATATAAATCTAAATAAAAAAAAAACCTCCTTTTCTCTTCTCTCCCGTGAAAACACCTCGAGACATCTACCCGTGCCCGCCACCAATCAGCCGGTTGCCCGCCTCCGCACGCGCCAACCCGCGGCCAGCGCTCCTCCGCCCCGCTCCTGCACACTCGCCAGCCAACTCCGACGACCAGCCGCGGTTCCACCGGCCTGCTACCTGCTCCTCCGCTCCCAGCTCCGCGCAGAGCTGCCGCCGGCGCCCCCAGCCCTCCGGCACCCCCAGATCCGGCCGACCCCCGCCTCCTCAGCCCTCTGCAAGATCGGCGCAGCCGCGCTCCACCCCACTGCAAGAAGCTGGCTGCAGCAAGCAAAGGCGTGCAGCGCGCAAGAGCAGGCGCTGCTGCTACAGTCAGCAGCAGTCAGGCCGCCTTTTGATGCCGCCCAGCAGCCTCCCTTTGTGCAGCCGCCTGCCGCCGGAGTGTTGCTCCGCCCAAGCCCTCCACCGATCTGCTCCTGTGATGTTCCTGCCCTCCGGCGCCTGCAGCAGCTTGCTCCGCCAGAGCCTTCCCCAGCCAATCCCGGACCCTGTAGCCCACCTGCAAATGTGCCAACCTCACGCCTCACCGATGGAAGCCGTTGATGCTGCTGCTGGAGATTGTTGCCGCTGTTGCTGCGCTACAGAAATCGAAGCCAAGATGATGCCGCTAAAGATGCGATGCCTGCTGCTGCAAAAGAAGAAGAGAAGAAAGTTAGAAGGAGCAAAAGAATGCTGAAGCTACTCCTGCTGCAAAAGCTTTGAAGCTGTTGAAGGTCTGGATGCTGAATTCAAGAATTGAAGCTGATTGAAGACCTTGGATGCTGATCATTGATGCTGACTTGGTTCTTTGATTGGTTCTTTGTGATTCTTGTTGCTTGGACCGTTCTTTGTTGATCTGAGGTGAAATGGTTGCTGATCATGGTGTTGCTGCTGCAGAAAACCACAAGCTTGAGATTGGGATCCAATAATTCATGGAAGGGATTGGGAGATACTTCTCATTATCAATCAGAGAAGATATACTTAAAATTGAATCACATCAAAACTAAAAGAAGTTGGCTATACACCAAACTGTGCATAAGCTTGGACATAAAAGAAGGAAAAAGTATCAAAGAACGAGCTCTATATCTACACAGTGAGGAGCTGGCAATTGCTTATGGACTCATTAGCATAACTTCTCCTGCATCAATCCGTATTGCAAAGAATCTTCACATCTGTGACGATTGTCACTCACTGTATGTTGGTGAATAACCATTCTCAAGACAATCATTTATCAAATGATATTAGACCAAGGGAATATCAAAACCACTAGAGGTGTCTCCATGGTTAAATTGAAGAATCAGAAGTTATAGTGTGTGCAGCAATGCATTAGGTGAAGGCATTCATAAGCTTGCAATTTGCTACAATAGGTGGCTAATATAAAGGAAGGGAAACTCTTGATTCTCCTTTATATATGAAGCTTCGGATATGCATACAAATTCAGGAATTTGCCATAGAATTGATCTAGAGTGAAGCAAGTGTTGCAACAGAATATAGTTCAGCAATGGATATATGGTCAGCAAGTTATGTTCTACTCTTTGGTCAGCAAATTTTTTTAAAAGAAATGCTCCAAAATTATGCCAAATACTTCGATGAAATGACCTAAAGAAATATGCTTGGAATAAAACTGATTTGCTTAGACCTCATTCAAGTTCTTAGGATTGAGAAGTTTTGGTATATATTCAGATGATAAAACAAACTATTCTCCAAGCCAAAATTTTATAGAGATGGTTACAAAGTTATGAACTCCAAGAGAAGAAGATAGAGTGGTTGCAGCCCCATGAAGAAATTATAGAAGGGAATTCAGTTGCCATGAGAGACTAGTTGTTGCTGCTGCAATTCAATGGAGAAGAGCTACCACCTTTACAAAGAAAGAGCCATTTTATCAAAGAATTGATTGCTGCAGAAGCAAAGCAGTTGCTGCTGCAGATTACTCTAATAAAGGGTCATATTCAAAAATTCATAACTCCGTCCAAAGAACTCCGATTGAGGCGAGATCTGCGGCGTTGGAAACTAAACATCCACATCTTCAACAATCATATACAGCACGGATCCTTTCGGCAGACCAATCAGTGCGTATTTTGATGGGGAAAAAGGATGAACCCTATAGTTCGACAAATTAATTCTTGAAACCTCGTCTGATTGCCCGTATTCAAAAATTCATAACTCTGCCTCAGAAACTCCGATTGAAGTGATCTCTGTAGCGTTGGAAATTAGACACTTGGGTCTCCAACATTTATATTCAGCGCAGATCCTTTCGGTGGCCCGATCAGCGTAAATTTTGATAAATAAAAAGGGTAGATTTCAGCATTTCTGCCGACAGCCATGCTGATCACCCAATTTCAAAAATTCACAACTTTGACCTGGAAACTCCGATTGAGATAATCTCTGCGACGTTGGAAATTAGACATTTGGGTCTCCAACATTCATATACAACACAAACTCATTCGGCGGTCCAATCAGTGTGGATTTTTGATAAATAAAAGGGTAAACTTCAGCGTTTCTGCCGCTAGCTATGTTGATCGCCCAATTTCAAAAATTCATAACTCTGGCCAGAAAACTCCGATCAAGATGGAAATCTATGGCGTTGGAAATTAAATATCTAGATCTCCAATAGTCATATACAACACAGAATCGTTCGGCGGCCCAGTCGGTGTAAATTTTGACGGATAAAATAGTCAATTTCAGCGATCCTGCCGTTGACAATGCCGAAGACTCATTTTCAAAAATTCATAATTCCTGCCTGGAAACTCCAATGGGAATGAAATTTACGGCGTTGAAGACTAGATACCAAGATCTTCAATAGTCGTATATAGCACAAGCCCTTTTTGCAGCTCGGGTAGTGCATATTTTGATAGAGAAAAAGGCTAATGCAACTCTTAAAAGGCGGCTCAGTTGGCGATCTGAACCTCGGTCACAAGTCTCAAGCGCCAGGCAACCGGTGGATTATGGATCCTATATGGCGGGGCACAGATCTTGAGGCGGGCAAGGCCATAAATAAACAAATAAACATATATCCATATATATAAACATATGCTGACATGTAACAAATCATATTATATTGTAATAAAATCAATTATTCCTTCTCATTGTCTCTACTTGTATTTTTGCCCTTAATCGGAGGTTCCCAAGACACTGTCTGGGGTAATTAATAATAGGGGCTTGCCTCTATTAGGAATAAAAGAACCCACAAACAAATAAAATATGATATTTGTGCTTCGATATATCGTCTGGTGTCTTCATGATATCAGACGCGTATTTTCGATCCCACAAGAGTCTAGGGTAAAAATGAGTGTAGAATAATTTTAATATAAAAATTACATTGTGAGAATTAATCTAGATACTAAAGAAATACTTTCTTTTCCTTTCCATATAAGAATTTTAAAGTGAAATATTGAGTGGGGATGAGAATCATAGAGAATATATGTGAGTTAGTTTAAAAGAGTGGAGAGGGATAACATGTTTGACTTCAACATGCAACCACTAATATCGCTATTTGAAAATTTGTAACCACCAAGTGGTTATTAAAATTTTTAAATTTAATTATGAGAAAATCCAAGATATTGATCCCAATTTTCTTGTAACATAGATGGATGTTGCTCATCCATTTGATATTCATTATTGATCAATTTTCAGATGGATTATAAAATTAAATTTAGAGAAGATGATATGAGAGAAGATGTTTCTAGTCTAGATATATTTAAAAGGAAAGGCTTTTAATTAGCGATATTTGAAAATAGAAAAGTTGACCAAAATGATCCGAGGTTGAAAACCCCATGTAATTTTATAATTTATATTTTCACTTGGCGCCAAACAATTTTTTATATATAAAAAAATCCAATACTTTGTTTTTTATTTCTTGCGCCTCATTTTTTTCGAATTCACATTTAATCAAAAGGAATCACATTATTTCTATTCAAACAATTGAAAATAAACATATATTAGAAAATAATAAAAACAAAAATAAATTAAGAAACCAAATAATGAAAAACAAACTCAATGAATCAAGAAATCATACACTCGTATATTGGAGAGGTCCCCATTAGCGCCAACACCACATTCTTCCTTGATGTCAGCTTGCTTGTCTTTTCTATCATTGAATTACCGTCATGCCTCCTTTCTCTTCTTCGAATCTTCACCCTTAGTTTGAATACTCTCAATCTTTTGCTCTCTTCTATTCAAACAATTGAAAAGATAAACCCATAAAAAAATAATAAAAACAAAAACAAATCAAGAAACCAAATAATGAAAAACAAACTCAATGAATCAAGAGATCACAGTCATGAACTACCTCCTTTCACCTATCCTGTCCGGCGTTGCCTCCTAACACCTATCAAGAGTAGTTTGTGTACTTTATTTGAAATGATGCGAGCATAGAGGGACACATGGTGTAACCACTCGTGGAAAGAACACGAAAACAATATAAAATTATGAGAAAATTCGAAAGTCTCAATCTAATTTTGTGGTTATTTTGAAATATTTTTAAAATCAAAATTATCTATAATCGTTCTTTTCTGCTTAGTAATATAGATAGATATGTCTTGTCTTCCATTTTATTTGACTTAAGCATCTATTCTAGCAATAAAAAAATTAGTGCTAGCCAGATAAAAGAATATAAGAAAATTATATTGACTTAAGCATCTAATTTTGTGTTTTTTTTATTTTTTTTTAAAATGAAAATTATCTATAAAAGATTCTTTCCGCTTAGTAATATTCTATTTATTTCACATCATAAAACATCCAATTAAAATAAAATAAACCTTACCTTAAATTGAGAAGAGTAACTTGGAGGGTTTGAGAGAGATTGCAGATAAGAGAATGAACAAAAAAAAGTTTGAGACGTGGGGGGAGTGTGGTAATTGTTTCACTTAATAATATAAATAGATATTTATAGTTATTTATATTATTTGAAATTCAAAATTATGAGAAAATTTCATAAATTTTTTAAAAATCTAAATTAGTAAAATAATGACTTATTGCCAATTATAAAAATTTAATTTTTTTTAAAATTTGATTTTCTCACATGCACCCTTTTTAAAGTAAGTAATTATATATATATATATATATATATATATATATATATGTGTGTGTGTGTGTGTGTGTAATTTCAAAACCCCAATCTAATTTTCTTCATAATTTTTAAAATTTTAAAGAAATCCGAAATTTTGAGATATTTATATTATTTTAAACTAAAAATTATGAGAAAATTTTAAAATCTCAATTTAATTATTATGGATATTTTTTAAAATTTTTAAAACATATGAAATTTTAAGATGTTTATATTATTTTAAATTCAAAATTATGAGAAAATTTTAAAATCTCAATTTAATTATTATAGATACCTTTTAAAATTTTTAAAAAATCTGAAATTTTGAGAATTTTATATTATTTTAAATTTAAAATCATGAGAAAATTTTAAAATCTCAATTTAATTATTATAGAGAATTTTTATTTTATTTTTTTAAATCAGAAATTTAGAGATTAAATTCAAAATTATGAGAAAATATTAAAATCTCAATTTAATTATTATGGATACTTTTTAAAATTTTAAAAAATATGAAAATTTGAAAATTTAATATTATTTTAAATTTAAAATTATGAGAAATTTTTAAAATCTCAATTTAATTATTATGGATACTTTTTAAAATTTAAAAAAAATCTGAAATTTTGAGATTAAATTCAAAATTATGAGAAAATTTTAAAATCTCAATTTAATTACTATGGATATTTTTTAAAAATTTTAAAAAAAATCCAAAATTTTGAGATATTTATATTATTTTAAATCCAAAACTATCATAAAATTTCATAATCTTAATTAAATTAGGAAATTTTTTATTTTTTTTCAAAATTACAATTATGTGATAGACTTACATAAATATTTAAAGAGATAGATCTCTTTTAAAATTAAATATATTCGTACTTACTAATAAAGAATAGATAGATTTTTTATAATTAAAAATTTCAAAATTCTGAGAATTCTGAAACCTCATTCTAATTTTCTGGTTTTTTAAATTTTTTTAAAATTAAAATTAGACTCCATTTCGCTTAGTATTATATATATATATATATATATATATATATATATATATATATATATATATATAGAAATTCTTAAAATCTCAATTTAATTATTATGTATACTTTTTAAAATTTTTTAAAAATCCAAAATTATGAGAAAATTTTCAAATCTCAATTTAATTATTATGGATATTTTTGAAATTTTTTTAAAAAACCCGAAATTTTGATCTATTTATATTATTCTAAATTCAAAACTATCATAAAATTTCATAATCTCAATTAAATTAGGTAGTTTTTGAATTTTTTTTTCAAATTACAATTATGTGATAGACTTCGATAAATATTTAAAGAGATGGATCTCTTTTAAAATTAAATATATTCCTACTTAGTAATATAGATTGATAGATTTTTTATAATTAAAATTTTCAAAATTCTGAGAAAATTCCGAAACCGAATTCTAATTTTTTTTTTTAAGATTTTTCTAAAATTAATAGTATTATATTTGGATATTAAATTCTAAAACCCCAACCTAATTATCTTGATAATTTTTAAAATTTTAAAATAATCCGAAATTTGAAATATTTATATTATTTTAAATTGAAAATTATGAGAAATATTAAAATCTCATTTTAATTATATAACTTTTTAAAATTTTAAAAAAATTAAAAATTTTGAGATATTTATATTCAAAATTATTAGAACATTTCAAAATCCCAATTAAATTATATAATTTTTTAATTTTTTTAAATTAAATTTATTAAATTAAAATTATGTGATAGACTTCCATAAATATATAGATTTTTTTAAAAGTAAATATATTTGTAATTAGTAATGTAGATAAATATTTTTTCTAATTAAAAATTCTAAAACTCTGAGAAAATTCCGAACCCCATTCTAATTTTCCAATTTTTAAAAATAGGATAATAAACACCGAAAAAAATATTTGTTGCTATATAAAAATATCTAAAAAAATCCTTAAACATATTTCCCACTTTCCAATCAAATGCCATAATTTGGAATTTCTAAAATGCTCCTTACCAAAAGAGAAAAAAAAAAAGTAATGAGCTATATAGCACACCATTTAACTATTCCAATTCTCTGCCTCATCTCCGGTCAATTCTTTTTTTTTCCGTACATTATTATTGTATTTATATTTATTCTTACCTTATTAGATTGAGATATTGAACATAGAATGTCAATCTTTATCACATTGTAGAAAATAAGAAAAAAAGCTTTATCACATCGTAGAAAATGAGCATGCCAAGAAAAAAATTGTAGCACCATTGCTCCAAGCTGACGATCTTGTCTGTAAGAATAACTTTGAGCTTCCAAGCACTGGACTGTAGTGAAGAATTTAATAAATTTAATTAAAACATAAGAAATAATATAGACAGAATGAACTCTGAAGAGATTGATCAAAAATAATAAAAAGAGGCAGGGGGTAGCTGATTCAACGTACCATAGCACGCTGGAGGCTAAGGTCGAGGCTGCTAATTATTTCGGTTAAACGGAATCTAGTACTCAAGCACTCCCATAACTGAGCATCAGTAGCAATGTTGGGCCTGGTCAACCAAATGCTGAAACATTTAGATAAAACACACTATATAAATATACCCTATAAATTCTGATGACAAGAAAGATATGAGATAATGTACTCTTTGTTTAATTAGTGTGCACACATTTTGAGCTTCTCAATCAAATAATTCTATTCACAGATATTTGATTTGATGAGTCTATACAAATTATTTTCTGTCTTGATAAGTGTATGAAGATGAGTAACCAAATATCAAGTTGTTGGGTTTTCAGATAGTAATGCTTGTACACAACAACAGAGAATGCACTTAAGATATTACGAGGAAATAGCATCAGTAACTTGCGATTGTAACATATCATCAACCTTGAAGATCTTATTAAAAGAGGGTCTTACTGTGAGTGGGTTATGTCATTGATTAGATTCAAATTTTTTACTAAGTTATTTCCAGCATCGATCATAGAAATAAGAAATAAATGGCAGAGTGATATTAGTATTTTGCATGTGGAACATTAGATAGCTAATTAGTAGAAATAGAAGAAAGGAAATGAGAAATAAGATGCTAAAATTATTAAAACTCTTCCATCCATCTCGCAACTCAAGACCTTCACATGCCATACAAGTAAAATGTGAGCGTTAGTAATCTTACCTCTTTAAAATCTCAAGCTTATGATCGAGGAAATCCAACCTAGAGCTCACATCCGAAACAGGTTGGAGAAGCTTTCTTGTTCGCAAAGTAAAAGTTCCGGTGTTCATTATTTGGCAGTTGATGTCTTCCAATTCTGTCCTCGTTTGATTAACCTAAAATAGAAACTGTTACAATTTTTTTTTCCCAATGCCTAAGATCGGTTCAATTTGTAATATACTTGACTAATGAAATATTCTACATCAACTTTTTGTGCGAGAGCATTTCCTATAATATACCTGTTTAATGTAATAGTCTAGAGCAATACGTTGTCCAAGAACACTACCAATAGTCCCAATTCCATCAATGCTTAAATTCTTCTGCAATATAGAGTCAAGTCCACCTTGAACCCATGCCTCTAACGTCGGTTTTTCTACCACCACATAATCTAGAATACCAAACAATCAACCTCACAAAATCAAGATACATTACAGTAGATCAGATGGAAGGAAAAAAAACAACCTGAAAATGCATTTCACAAAAACCAAAATGTATATATAGTATAGCATTTATTTAAAATTTTGATTTAGAATTCCTTGCACTTCTATTACCTTATTGCTGTTTGGGAAAAAAAAACTAATAACTTGAACCATAAATAGACAATTAACACAAGTATAAAAGGACTCACGGAAGGAGATACCAGTCTTACAAACTGAACATACATACCATCCTTTTTAATCTCCGGTAGAAAACCCGATGCATGATTCTCCACTATCTTCAAATAAACATCCGCTTCATGATCAGGAACATTGAACATAACGATAGAACCATATTGGGAAACAACCATATAACGAAAGTTACTCTCAATTCCAAAATCAGCCTCAAGACCCTTCAAAAATCATTGAGAAGAACACATTTAATCAAAAACTAAACAAAACAGAGCATGACAGTGACATAAATTAGGTAGACTTTTCTTAAAAAATAAAAACTATATTGTCACACTAAACCAATATGATTCCAACATATGAATACTACACTGTGGTATCAAATTATAGAACCATCACATAAGATTTTATTTTATTTTATTTTATTTTTTTTTGTTACTTTGACTTAGCAATTAGATGCTGCAGTGGGCCTATTGCTTGATAGAAGCATAACTGCATTTTAGACTAAACGTTTCATGATACAAATGATACACTATGATATCAAACTATATATTATCACACAATGAGAGAAACTACTCCCTGCTCTTAATTATACATAAACAATGCAGCCAGTGCTTAAAAGAAACACAACCAAATTGGTGCTCAAAAGAAACACACCTACATTGTTAGAGTAAACCAATACATGTTCCAGGCCATGACTAATGCATTCTAAATATCAAACTATTCAATATCACACGCCAAAGAAATAAATAAATAAATAAACAAAAGGATCCAGAAAAATTTACATGAGGATAGTTCTTCATGTAAACAGCAAAATTGATGGCATGAGAGTTGGGCGTGATGACATTTAAAGCATACTGAGCCTGCAGGCTCTTCAAATCGATACTGAAATCCACCAAAAAAGAAAACAAAAGCGGTCAACACATGATGATAAGAATACCAATCAATCTGTAAGATTACAAACATATATATTAGAGAAATTAAACGGGAAGAATAATAAAAGGGAGAAGAAGGCGAACTCAGTGCAGAGGAAGTAAGCCTTGACGGGAAAGACACGGCTCTGCTTCCCCTCGTTCTCAGAGAGGGCTGACTGCTGCTGCTCCGAAGACAGAGACGAGAGGGTTCGCATTACAGCAGGAGCTTGCGGGAAGCGGAATAGGTGGCGGCGCTGCGGCTGGGAGACAAAGGGACAGCGCCGTAGGTGGCAGGAGGAGGAGGCGACCGTGGGCCAGCGGACTAGGCTTTGGAAAGGGCGCTGAGGGGTCTCCTTGAAGAGAGCGAAGGAGGCGGAGGCAACCGGCGGTTGGCGAACTAGCGTTTGGAAAGAGCGCTGAGGGGTATTCTTGAAGAGAGCGAAGGAGGAGGAGACGATGCATCTAAGAAGAGGTCGGGCCCTACAAATCTCCATTGAAGACCTACAAACGAGAGAAGGGTTTTGTTTTTTTTTTAGAATTTACTCGGTGTTGTATATACATATATATAGATGTCAAATATATCCAACTAGCGTTACAGTGAGATTATCGTTTGTTTTTTAAATTTAAACTTGGTATAAATATGATATACATATTGTATAATATATTTCGCAAATGAATTATTTTTAAAATTTATTTATTTCGTATAATAAAATTAAAATAAGGGAGATTGAACGGAATCCAAAAATTAGTAAATTTCTTTTCAATTATAGATATTTCATAATCAACATAAATAGGTAATTGATGTTGTATTGAAATAGGAAATATTAATCTGATTAACCCAATTTTACTCCGCAAACAAATATAGAAGAAATCACAGTAAATTCAAATTCAATGTCTAGGAGAAGTGGAACATTTCTAACTGTTAGGGTCCGTTTGGGTAGCCTAAAATTATGATATAATTCATACAATATGCCATAATTTTATATTTTATAGGGATTATATCATATTGGGTGGTGTTTGAATCGGTTATTTGAGGGTATGAAATTATGGCATATTATAAGCATTATGGCATAAAAAAATGAAATATTTTCTTATTGAGAAATTCGTGAAGGCTCCCCTTCCCAATTTCTAATAGAATTTAAACATTTATCTAAATCAATCCTATCTTTAATAGGATTTAAACATCTATATCTACTTGAACATTTATCTTCAAATCAATCTCATCTGTAATAGGATTTAAACATATATTTTTAAATCAATCTATGATCAATAGTACTCAATGATAATTATAACGACTACTTTTTACATCTATTTAACCACGGATATAATCCAAAGGCTATTTTTTTTATTATGTAATAATTTTTTATTATGCTAGCCAAACACTCATTCTATAATAATAAAATATGTCAAAATTTCTGTAATATTCATCTTCACTTCCTATATAATTAAAAAAATATGTCATAAATTTTTATTTTGTAACCAAACAGGGCCTTAGTGAAACAACACATAAGTTGTCATTATTTGACACTATGGTGACATGCCACAAGCTGACGTCGACAACATAATGTTGTGGCAAAGATGATGTGGCATGGTTGACAAGTCAAAGCATTGAAAAACTCACATGTGATTGAAGATATCTTTGGATGGCCATGAAGATCTCACAGATCTATGTTTAGTAAAAGCAGTGTTTTTAAACCCGAACCGGATCGGTCGGACCGACCGGATCGACAGAACCGAGAACCTATACTGAAATTCAGGACATGCCTGAGGAACTGAAGTTTTGTATGAACAAGTTAATTATTTTGAAGTAGATAGCTAATGTTAGCTCTTTCCTACCAAAAAAAATTACATCCATTGCCATCCGGCCCATACTAACACCTACAACAGTTTAAAAAAAAAAAAAAACAACCCAAAACCCACCCCCATGAGCAGTTTGATAGAGTGGGCCGGCCGGATGATATCAGAAGTGTGTGTGTGTGTATATATATATGTATATATATCCTTGTTTTTTTTTAACCTATTTGTTATGTTTATCTATCGTAAAGATGTTATAATTTAATACAAACTGCATCTTTGAGTGAACCCATTAAAATGTTTTATTGTCTCTCAAGATTAATGGGTTGCACTTTGATCAATCTATCCATTCATTAGTTAATTAAAACTATTTAGAAACATTAAGATATGACGTCATCCGGTCCGGCCGAAATGGGTCATCCGGTCAGACCGACTAACCCGTGACCCAGTTATAAGACCGGTTCACCTCCCGATCCAGTTTTAAAAACATTGAGAAAAAGGGAGTTATTTAGTCAAGGAGCAAGTGTAGAAAAGATATTATGGCCGCCACTTGTGGAAGGAGAAATCTTTACTTGAGGAGCAAGGTCAACGGAGCCAAATTTGAGAAGAGGATATTCTTTATATGGCAACAAGATTTAATTTAAGGAAAAAGATCATGCAGCCTAGATTTAGTAAAGAGTTGAAGATTTGATTGGAGATTTGATATAGGTGCAAGCCACATATGGAAATGAGAAGAATTGATTGAAGATTTGATTTCAGATTTGATTGAATACCATATTTAGTGAAGATTGAAGACTAAATATGGAGAGAATTAATGATGGTATGATTGGATATTAGATATCAAGGAGGTCCAAACTTGGGTGATTGAGATCAAGTTTGGAAGATTCTCAAGACCCAAATCCGGATGAATGAAAATTAGATTTGGAAGGAGAGCTTTGAAGATTGATTGTGCACCATGGTGAGGTGTAACCTTGAATAGGACTGCAAACGTGATGGAGAAGGGTCTAGCTATTTGCAAGAGGCCGAGATCGGGACGATCCAACGCTAGTCGACTCAAACAAAACCGGGAGGGTTAGATGCATCTTGAGGTCGTGGTGCAACGGAAGCTGCAACCTTAGTCAGTTCAGTGGTCAAGGCCACATTGCAAGATGAGTTACGACAGAGTTCTTAACGACTAATTTTGGAAGGTGTCCAAGTTAGTTGTCGTAGAGATTTCGGAGATCCTATAAGAGGAAGGTGATATTTTAGGCTCATAGAGCGTCTATATAAGACCCGACTCTAAGGATTTAGGATGAGCCACCAGAGAGCCCCTTGGGTGTAGGGTGATAGTTGTCATCGGTCAATCTTGAGTGGGTGCTTGTATGTGTTGTGAGATGAGTGATAAGAGAGTTGTACTCATACTTTTCTTCCACTTTTAGTGGATTATTTTTCTCCAGGTTTGTCCCCTTAGACTAGGTTACCAATTTTATGTGTCTTCTCTCCCACTCTCTTCTTGTCTACATTGTGTGTGTATGGTGTTCCATTGAGAGTTTGTCTACTTTAACACCATACATAACCTCCCAGCAGAACTAACACTAACAAATGGGACTGAATTCCAAATGCATGAGCTTTTATAAATAAAAACCCACAAACTCCACGTGTGCGAGAGGATGTACTTCAAATCCTCAATTCACGTAACAAACCCGGATTGAAGATGAGTTGCTATCCTCCATAAGGAAACCTAATGATAATGTGTTGGTAAATAAGTTCAATGTTTTAATAAGATTATATTAAATTTTAAAAACTAGAAAAAAGAGTGCAATTGTATTAAATTTAGTCAAATGGAGATTATTTTTTATATGGCAATGAATTTGATATTCAACATAATCCAAAAAATAACTCATATATATATATATATAGAGGGCTGATATGGTGCGGTCGGCCGGATTACGGTGCAAATCCGACCGCCGCCCATTCCGGCCCTTGGATGTTGTTGTAAGTGAGACAGTTGCTGGTGCTGGGCCTTGAGTATGTTTGGATTGGGCTCGCGCTAGTTCCATACCCAGTTTGGTGAGAATGGGTTCAGTGAAGATATTAATCGGATTTTTAGCATGGTGGGTCCCACTTGACCATATGCCGGAACTGTCGCCTTTTGGATCAGAAAGGTGGTGCGCACCCTTGTACGCTGGACTCGGTGGGACCAGATCTTATGGTGTCCCAACCGAGCCCAAATCCAATTGATTGGTCCGAGCACCACGCCATGCTGCAGCCATGTATGGGTCCGCGATTGAGTCAAAGCCGAACATCTCCTCCACGTGATCCACAGTAGCCGGTCCCATCGCCATCCCTCCCGTCACATCCACCACCTTCTCCGCCTGCGCTGCCCTCTCCGTGCAGGGTTCTGTTGCTGTCAACGGTAGTGTCTGGGGGGGTTGTTTCCGGTTTTCACGGTTAGCAGCTGTCTTGTCGCTGTCGGTGTTCCGACGGGGATTTCCGGTCAATGATGCTTCTCTGATGATGATGCCGGAAGGACGTCGGAGCGGGAGACTCACCGGTGCTACTTCCTCTTCTGTCAATGGCTCCTTTCCTTTGTCCAGCCGCTTCGCAGGTTCATGTACCGGAGGTTGCTGAGCTTCGACCGACGAGGTCCCATCTCTCGCAGTGGTGGAAGGGATGGGGTCCTCCGGCCCGTTAGCCCATGGCAGCACCGGTTGTCCAGCGTCGAGCTCCACGGTGTAGGTGAACTGGCGCACTCCCATGCTGCGGTGGATGCTTGACGGCAGCTTTCGCGGCCACCGAACCCTCAAAAAGAGGCGGAGATCATTGCCGAAGTACCTGCTTCGGCGGTCGACGGCCACGAGATCACCGGCAGGCTGCAAGAGTCGCGCTGCCGCGTCACTGCTCCAGCAATCCATGGGGAGGTTTTTGACGATCACCCATCGTGTGGCCCCCTCCGCCTTGCCGGACTGCCAAAGGTCTGGTGACCATGGTTCGAGCTTGAAGTCGAAATCCAGCACTCTGAGCAGGCCGCCATTCTCAGTCTTTCGTGCCAGCTCCGCTGACGCGAAGGCCACGATGAAGCATCCATCGCGGAGTGGCTTCACGTTCCATTTCCATTCTTCGTCCACGATGCAGGAGAGGATGTCGATGATCTCGGAGACTTGCACCGGTCCGGCGTGGTATTCAGTGATGGTGATGATAGAGAAGGACTTCATACGCTCTCTTCCTTCGATGATATCCGAGTCCAGGGCTACCGAGATGAAGAGATGCTCTGTGCCGTCGTCCTCCACTTCTCTCCGCCGCCCTGTAGAGGCTTTGGTCACCAGCCGTGGCTGTTCTTGTAAGTGCGTCACCTTCATCTTTTTCTTAGTTTTCTGTTTGGGAGCCTTGGGTGCTTGGGTTACAGCTTCTTTTTGAAATTCCCGTTCAGCCGAGGACGGCCGCACGGTGGTGGTTCTAACAGTATCAGCGGTCGTCCGGCGATCCCCAGTGCATATATTGCCTTTGTGGCCTACCCCCCAGCACTGCCTACATGTTACGTCACGACGACATTCATCGGCCCTGTGCCCTGGCCGCAAGCACTGGCCGTATATAGTAATTGTGCCAGTCAGGGTGAGTAGCATGGGTGGCGATCGCCGCTGGGGAATGGGTGGTTCTTGTCTTGTTGACCGGTATGTGGTGGGGCTTTGCCGCTGTCGCTTGCGGCTGACTTTCTGCCAACGTGCTTCTCCTTCAGTGTTCCGGTCCAGCGATGAAGGTGGTGGTGGTGGTGGATAGTGGGTGTCTTCATGGTCACCCTTCACCACTGATACATATGAGGGAGACCGTCGTCCCCGTTCGGTATGATGGGCGTCGGGGGACCATCTCAGCGGTGCTTTCCTCTTCTCAGCATGGCTTCTCCGCCTGTCTTCGTTCGTCCACTTCTCCGAGTGCACATGTTCTCTATGATGGTGCTCCCGGTGCCGATGAACGTCTTCTTTCCGGTCGCCATACCTGTGGTCGTCTCCTCCACGGTCGTCTCCTCCACGGTGTGCTCCTCCGGTCGCAATTGAATGAAAAGTTTTATTCAATGATTTTCATTATTAAATCCTATATAGTATTTTTCCTCTATTTTGGAATTAAGTAATGCCAATAATTGATTTATTTTATTTTCTGATATTAAGATAATCCGAAATTAAAGAATTTTTGGAATAAAAGAAATTCAGAAAATAATAATAATTATTATTATATTAAATAATCCGAAATTAGGAATTTTCGGATTAAAATTAATAAAATAGTAAAATAATAATATTGGATTTTTCATGAATTAAATAATCCGAAAATTAAATAATTTTTACCAAAATTCAGAAAATATATATTTTAATTTTCTAAAGTTATAGAATCTGAAATTATAGATTTTTTATTATTTCAGAATATAATTTTATATTTTGGATAAAATAATATGACATTATGATTTAATGTTTTTCAAATAAAAGAGAATTTTCAGAATTTAACTAATACTTTTGTTAAATTTTGAAATTTTATTGTGGATATGTTCTATTATTTTAGAATATTAAATTTGAAAGATCCATGAAAGTTTTATGGATAATTAAAGTTGAATTTTATCCAAAAGATTTAAGGTGATTTTGGATTTGATATTATTAAATTTTATTTCAAATTAAAGTATATAATTTTAATTCAATACTTATTTTGGTTCATATTAGAGTGTTTGGGTTACTTTGTTATGGTTCATATTATAGCATAAAGATCCGAATGTGCTATATATCATTAAAGTGTTACCCAATTAGTGAATGAATCATATATATAAATATAAACACATTAGAGTACGAGTGTTTATATTAGAGTGGATTAAAATTTTATGAATTGATTTGACCTTAATCTAGCTTGAATTTTGGAGAACTCAATTTGGTTAATGTTAGAATTATTAATTCATTTAAGAAGTTGAATTAAATGACCAAATGAAGTTCATATAAGTATTAATAGTCAAGCTTATTAAGTCAAAATTAATTAAATAAAATTATAGGGGACTGAAAGCAAAATTGTTCAAGTAGTATTTTTCTTTTTCTTGAAATAGAAAATTGAATAATGAACAACTACTTGAAAATTTATCTAATGTCAAGAATCTATTTTAAGGAGGTTATTATAATGTTTATTTTGGTCCAATATAAGGTTAATTTGAATCTTCTTATTCATGATAGCTGAAGGATTATTAAAATCCATTAATGATATTACTTGATCTTGCATAAAAGTCAAACTTTACTTACAATAATGATAAATAGTAGTAATTTTATGTTAATTTCATATTTGGATTATGAAATTATTATGGATTTATAAATGATTAAAATAATTTCATCCATTATTGACAAATTCGGGATGTGATGTGTAGTCCATGTTAGGATGATGGGATGATGGAATTTGGAGTTAATAGTCTTCTCTCCTTATTTAAGTGAAATTACATTAAAGGATGTTAATCAGTGGTCACCTAAAGGAGACTATTGATTAATATCAACAATTATAGATGTATGTATTTCATTGAATTGAAATCATTATGGTTGTTATTGTTTGATTTGATATGTATATTATGCATAATTTGTTAGTCACCAAAGTGGCCAAATTAGAATAGTTGTATAGATGTCAAATCAAATACAATTCAATTACCCATGATTATGTGATGATTTTAATGAGATGACATAATGGTATTTATTTCTATGTAGTGGGTATATTGAAGTTCATAGATTATAAAATATTTAAGGATCGCCCAAAGGTTGATTAGTTATTTTATAATCATGAACATAAAAGTGGTTAATTGATATATTTGATTGAGTATGTTTAGTACATCCAAAGATTGCAAGCATGTTTAATTTAAAAATATATTTGATTACCGATCACGTGATCATTCTCAATAAAGTGCACTCATCAGCATAAAAGATGTTAGTTTGATAATCTTCTCTTGCCCAAAGGTGTGATGATTATCGGATGTTCTGCTGATAACGCTAAAGGTGAACTAATGTTTGTCTTGTTCTATGCTAAATCTAAAATTATGATGTGTCATATTTTCAGCTTGCAAATTTATATTTGTCTGATTTGGTAGGTGCCAAAGTACCCCAATCATGATAATTATATAATTTGCATTAAAGATATCTTAGTAAAGATTTTGACAAAATACAAGTAGCAAGAACAGACACTTAGTTAATGAATGGACAATTCGCATGTCACTGTCTCGCCCAAAGGAGGGATTGGTGATAATGTGCTAAGTCATTCACTTAAAGTTTTCTATAATCATAAAGTTATGCATCAATTTAATTTCTTGTGAGCATTAAAGTATGTATTTGTTTAAACCCTTGTTTGATGTGTTCCATTATAGTGATCAGTAGTAATTTGATCAGCATGAGTAGTGCAAACTGTAATAACCACTCCTGAAATTTAGGGAAAATTTCAAATTTTTAGTATTAATATTTGCCACCTAATTTTGAGGTGGAAATATTATAGTGTAGAGGGACCAATGTGTAAAATACCAAGAATGGCTTGCATGTAAAATTTTACAAGGGGTAATGTGTAAATGGACACATGCACCCATGATAATGATGATGGTCCATGGAGCTTGGTTTTGTGAGACATCTTTATCTTTTCTCAAACTCATTACATGATGTCATAGTCTACTAATATGAAATATATTATTCTTATAATTATTATTATTAATGGGCACACCTTAAAATAAATTTAGTTGGAGTACATGACACCATACCTTGGCTACAATGATATTGGTTAAGATGACATCATCACCACCATCACCATACATTATTTTTTTCATGCATGTCCCTTGTCTTCTCATTCATTTACACATGGATGCTTTATGGAAATGAAAATCTGCAATCTTGTGGAGTGAGTTAAATCCACTAAGAGGGTATATTAAAGAAATTAGCATGTAAAGTATTTTATAAGTTGGAGGGCTAAAGTGTATGCTTACATAACTGATCCACCCGGGATCACTGGAGCGGAAGGCGATTTGATGGATCTGGCCCAAGTTGTAGGCCTGTCCAACAAGTGTATCTGCTCTTCAATATCTAATGAAGCACATTACTACTATAAGCAACCCAACACATTAATGAACCACCACAACCTCATCAACCTCCAAGACTCAATTATCCCTGTGTCCATTGGGGGAGAGAGCATAAATGTTGATTTGAGCAAAATGCAAGTAAGAAATATCAGGGGATCCCTGAACCTAGTAACCGATGATGTTTGGGAGTATTATAAAGAAAAGGAGGAGCAGGAGAAGCAAGGAACAGACAAATTGGTTGGAAAAAACCCCCCCAAGACTAGAGGAAGGCCAAGGAAGGTGAAAGGTGATGTTCAGGGAGTCCAAGCTAGGAGTACAAGGAAGAAGTCCACAGAAGAGTATAATGATTCGAACTTGATCACCATTCCACTCACACTTGTTGATTGGCCTGACCAAGACATTCTATCGGCCACTCGTAAGATGGGAGTGGCGATTGGCCTCACAGAAGGTGAACAGCTGAGATGCATCACACATATGAGGGAAATGGAGTCCGAAAGGACCCAGGGGAATGCCTCCTAAGGCAATATCGTCTCCCGGGACACCTACTCTGGGCATTTCATAGTTTTCAATATGATAAAACTCATCTCATGGAATGTTAGGGGACTGGGGAAACAGAAGAAGCGTTTTATGGTGCGTGACTTCCTGCTAAGACAGAAGATGGATGTTTTCTGTCTTCAAGAGACAAAGCTGGCCATGGTGGATGACCGGATTTGGCGATCACTGGGGGGCAAGCTCTATAATGAGCGCCTTGTACTGGTTGCCGAAGGCACTCGGGGAGGGTGCTGTATTGGGTGGAACAATAACACACTGAGGGCTGTTGACAAGTTTATTGACAATTTCTCAATCACTGTGATATTCGAAAGCTGCCAGGATGCCCAACAGTGGATGCTCACCACTGTCTATGGACCATGCGATCGGTATGGGAAGACTGCCTTCTGGGAGGAAATGAAAGCCATCAGAACTAGATGGGATGGGCCCTGGGTAATCGGGGGGGATTTCAACTCTACCCGGGGAAGGGGGGAGCGCAACCAAGGAGCTGCTGCTAGGTGGGACGTAGAATTATTTGAGCAGGCCATACAAACCCTACAATTGTTTGATCCACCACTGTATGGGCGCCACTTCACATGGTCTAACGGTAGAGCAACACCATCAATGGCGAGACTTGATCGCTTCCTGTTGTCGGGGGACTGGGTGGCTAAGTTTCCCCGAATCTGGCAATCCGTGCTACCCAGGGTTGGTTCGGATCACACACCCATCTGTCTAGAATGTGGCGCCTTGGACAAGCCCCAAGCGGTTTTCAGGTTCAACAGGGCTTGGGCTAAGCATGAAGGGTTCTGGGAGATGCTACGGCAATGGTGGGAGGGTAACTCTTATGCTGGAAATGGAGCCTTTCTGGTGCACAAGAAGCTGACACTCATCAGGAAAAGACTTCTCAAGTGGAATAAGGAGAATTATAGGAGTCCGGAGGTACAAAAGGAGGAATTACTAAGGAAAATAGAGGCTCTGGATGTTCTCCAAGAGACACGGGACCTCGAATTTGAAGAGGCGGAGGAGTTTCTCAAGCACCAAAGGGGGTACGATGATATTATCCGACAAGAGGAAGAACAGTGGAGACAAAGCTCGAGAATTCAATGGTTAAGGGAGGGTGATAACAACACGAAATTTTTCCATGCAACCGCGAATCAGCGTAAGTGCAGGAACTGGATTCACCAATTGGATCACCAGGGGTCCACTCTCACCAGCACAGATCAAATCATTGGCGCCTTCACTTCCCATTTCAAAGATTTGTTGGGTAGCACAAGGGAAGTCAGATATAACACTAACTGGGAGCAACTCTTCTCCGAGCAATCTCCAATTGACCTGAGCCGGCTAGAGGAGCCTTTCACCCTGGATGAGGTTCGGCACGCCATCAACGAGCTAAACTCAGACAAGGCCCCGGGTCCAGACGGGTATCCGATGACGATCTATCAACATGGCTGGGATTTCATGAAAGGGGATCTTATGAGGATATTTGAGGAGCTTTATGCCGGGGAAGCACAACTAGAAAGACTCAACTGGGCCCACATTGTACTCATCCCAAAAACAGAGACCCCACGGGAGGTTAAGGATTATCGGCCCATTAGTCTCATCAACTGCTCCATGAAGACCATCACCAAGGTGCTTGCCAACAGGTTGCAACCCATAATGCAGGAGCTGATCGGGGAATCACAAACGGCATTCATCAAGGGAAGGAGCATACAGGATAATATTGTGGCTGCGGAGGAGCTCCTTAACATTATGAAGAGGCGCGGGCATGGGGGAGCTCTTCTGAAGGTCGATTTCGAGAAGGCATTTGACACAGTTGACTGGGAGTTTCTATCTGAGGTACTCCAAGCAAGGGGCTTCGGTCCCAGATGGATACTCTGGATACAAATGATCCTCCGAACTTCAAAATCTAGGATCCTGATTAACGGAACATTGAAGGGTTATGTGAGGCATAAACGGGGATTGAGGCAGGGGGATCCTCTCTCCCCCCTCTTGTTTGTCATTGCTGCAGATGTCTTCCGGGTGATGTTAGAGAAGGCCAATCGCGCCAAGCTTTTCCAGGGTATCCGCTGTGGGAACCAGGAAGAGGAGATTACCTCACTTCAATATGCTGATGATCTCCTAGTGCTGTGCTCTGGCGGGGTTGAGCACCTTCGCACCCTGAAGCTTCTCTTCTATATATTCGAGGGGCTCTCCGGATTGCGCATCAACTATCACAAAACTATGCTAGTCCCGATCAATACAAACGCCCATTCTCCAGAGTTGCTTGCAGGCATATTTAACTGCAGAGCCGGCAAGCTGCCAATTACATACTTGGGAATCCCGATTTCCGGAAGCAAACCCAAAAAGGAGGATTGGGAGAAGCTCATTGGCAAAATCAAGACCAGAATTGGCGCATGGCAGGGCAGATTGCTATCATTAGGTGGGAGGCTCACCTTGATCAACGCAGTACTCTCGGCCATCCCAAACTACTGGTTGGCGATCTATAAGTTTCCGGAATGGGTGATTCACCGTATTGACGCCCTTCGACGTGACTTCCTTTGGCGGGGACCAGATATGCAGAAAAGCAAATATAGGCTGGTCAACTGGAAGCGGCTATGCAGACCCACGGAGCAAGGGGGCTGGGGAATCCTTGATCTGCGTAGCTTCAACGCAGCCATGTTGGGTAAATGGTGGTGGCGCATATTAAACGGGAAGGCCGGTATTTGCCTCAAGGTGATTCAGCACTCTTATTTCCGGAACTCCTACATTAATCCCCACACAAGCCCACCTGGGCGGGCCTCCTACTGTTGGCGTGGGATAGCATCACATTGGAAATCAATTGAGCCGGGGATTCAGGTTAGAGTCGGTCCGGGGAACACCACCAACTTCTGGCAGGACAGGTGGCTCAATGGGAAGGCCCCGATCGTATCGGAAAACATTTTGGAACCAATGATCCGAGACCCAAACATCACTATTCTCCAGGCAAGGAATCATTGGCAAAACCAGGTGTCGCTCCTGAGGGACGGGCCACTTACAGAAGAGGAGACCAGGGCCCTCGCTAACATTATGGCTAGTCTGGAATTTGACATGGCGGATGGGGAAGATGAAAGACATTGGCAGCTTGGAGCAGAGTTCTCAGTAAAATCCCTATATAATTTTTTGGTGGATGGTGGTCTGAGATGCTCCATGAACTATATCTGGCGCGTAGCATGTCCCAAAAAGGTCAAATTGTTCGCATGGCTGGCATGGGAAAATAAAATTCTTACGCTAGATAACCTGCACAAGAGGGGGTGGAGGGGAGGTGACACTCATTGTCACCTTTGCACGGAGCATGCTGAATCGGTTGAGCACCTCTTGATCACGTGTCCTGTAGCCCAGCGGATATGGGGACATTACTGTCCGCTCTTTGGGTTTAATTCGATCCCCCGCAACTTACAAGAGCTTTGGGGATCGGGGGGTGGCGCTATGGGTGGCATGATTCACAAAGAGGCCCGAGCAGGTTGGCAGTTGGCGACCATGGCGATCACTTGGAGCATTTGGCGCGAAAGAAACCAGCGATGTTTCTGTGGAAAACGTCGTGTTTTCTCAAGAATCATCCGGGAGATTGACTTTCTTATGTTATCTTGGCTGGATGCCACATCAGTGGCCAAGAAACAAAAGCTGATGCCGATAGAATCGATAGTCCGGCGGAGCCTCGCACATAGTATCGAAGAAAGGGAAAATGAACCTGAGTGGGGAGAAAGGGGAGATACACCCTCGAACCCCGATACTAGGGAGGAGTATGATCCGGGGTGAGGGCGCCTACGGGCACTAACACAACCGCTCACCCATGTGGGGAAGCGGTTTCACCTATGTACCTTCTACTATTTTGTGTTAACTTGGGCTTTAATCATTAATGAATGTGGTTTATCCACTTTTTTCAAAAAAAAAAAAAAAAAAAAAGTGTATGCTTACATCACATAGTATTAAGTGTCCACCTATCTTATCATGAAAGTGTTGGATAAACCTTAGCTACCGTTTTTATGGATTTTAGGGCATGCTAGATTGGGTTTAATCTACTTATTGCCCTTTCATGCTCTCTATTAAAAGATGGATTCATTTTTTTGAGGTCAAAACATAAGCTCAGTTGACTCTAACTTTTTCTACCACCTTTACCTTTATCTCTCTTTATCTCTCACTCTCTCGGACTTGAATGGAACGAGATGAGCTATGCGCGCACGACGCTTGCCGGCCGACCATCCATTTTGCCGTGAAATTGATGTATGCTTTCCTTGCCCCTTTTTTTTTGTTATGTCTCGTAGTTCTTCAAGTGTTTGCTTGGAACTATGATATTATGGCATGAGAATTTAAATCATATAAGAGCTTGTTAAGATGTCCAGAAATATTCAGATTTTTTTTTTATATAACTGAGCATATCTTCCATGTTCATTATTGTTCTTGTTATTTGATCTAGCTTGTGACTATGTTGTATTAGTCGCAAATCTCAAAAGTTAAAGATATCGTAAAAAGCTTTTTATTAACAACAGTCCAACCATACATCATGTACCATTCCAGATTTGATCAGGTGATGTTGGAGTTGTTGAGTTAAAGGATTAGGTGTGTTACTTCTGTTGTGGAAACCCAGTTTGGATTTTTAAGTAGGCATTGGTAGAGATGGTTGAATTTAATAGTTAAATTGTAAACTTCAATATCTTCTTTTAGAATAGATTAAGTCAACTGTCGGTGTCATTGATTTTACTTTTGAGTTGTTTGACCATGGAGATTTAAGATTCTTATGTTATGAAACTTTGACTATTTATTAAACTTGTCATGTGTATATATGATCTTGTTTAGTTGTAGTGTGATGGGACTAGGAGTTAAAATAATATTATGGGATTTCAAGTAGAGAATTTTAGCTTTATAATAATTGGAAGTTATTCTATTTGAGTGAAGCTAAGGAGAACTCTAGTAATCTCATATGGCCTTGACATTGATGAGCCATTAAGCAATTCGATGAATTGTTGACTTGAGCTCATATAAAAGGGCTGCTACTTAATTGGTTAAATATTAAACTTAGCATATAATAAATATAGGTTAGCAATTCACTGATGATGTAGGTAAGAAGTCCATATAATAAGATTATGGACTGAACTTTTTGCTGCATTTAGAAGAGAGTGCTGGCTGAATTTTCACTACAATTAGATAAAGTTTTGGGGCTTACATTAGCAGCAGATTAAAGTGAATTGTTAACTGAAGTTTTGCTGACTGAAACATCATGGAATTTGATGGAGAGGTGGAACCTATCGGTGCTGAATTAATGAGCAATGCGTTTGTTACTTTTGAGAAGTCATGCTAGGCATAATGCTTGAGTTGATAGTAATGCAAACTTACATGATAGTTGAATTGAGTATATTAGATTACATTTGGATTTTGGTTGTTAGTTGTGTTAAATATTCTTAATTTATGTGAAGAATGCGGATACTGGATGGCAAAGATTTGAAATTTAATGAAAGGATTTGAACTCCAAGGTATTGTGCAGGAAACACTGTAGCATCTGTAGAACACAAATTTTACTTTCATTTTTAAGGGCAACGTAGAGTTGGCAATGAGCTCCAACTTTTGTTAGAAATGAACTAGAATATTGGAAGATTATATAGCCATTGTTTGGGGAGAAATGGTGAAGGTTTGGAGCTTCTATTTGAAGTTCCGATTTCAAGTTTTAAGTAGTTACTGTAGCTACCAAATAAAGAGCGAACTAAAACCCCAATGTTTTCAAAATGGTTCGGAATTCAATTCTGACCGACCCGATAGTTCGGGGATGTATTTAAATTAATAAAAATGGTGTGGGCGGGTGTTATAGGGCCCTAACCTATCGGTTATAATTAAAAAGCCGACATTTCGATAAACTCACGATTTGGGTAATTAAATGCATGTAATGCATTCATATTGCTATAAAATGTTATGTGATGAACATTTACCCTGTTTAGGACGTGGTGAGGTGGTCAAGGACCTGAGTGGAAGGTCCTGGAAGCGAATAAGGTAGGATATCGCACGGGTGCTGTGAGTATTTCTAACTCATAGTATTCTCTTGATTCTTGTTGTTGTTGTGCTAGATGGATGTTGGAGTCCATCCTTTGATACCTGCTCTGTCTGTCGACATGTTATGCTTGCTGCATTGCTTAAGTTGTATACTCTGATCAGATTTACTCTGCTTTGAGTGTGATTTTCTATTGCTGCTTTGCTTGAGCTTTCTGATATTGCTATGCTCAGTCTATTGATACTCGGTTTGAGTATTCCTTCCTCCTACCTTGCTTGTGATTTGCTTATAGTCAGGTAGGCTCTCGCACGGGAGGTTTGTGAGTATTCCTTCCTCCTACCTCGCTTTGATTTCGTACTCATATTTTCTTGAGATGTTTCCAACACATATTCGAGATGGGTTTCCTCATATGTATCGGCTTTACATCTCGAGGAGATTTTGCTTTCTTGTTTTCTTATGCGTATTTGAGTAGAGTTTACTCCTTAGATACGTATTGGCTTCCGACCTCGATGAGGTCATTGATCTTTATATATATTCAAGATGTTGCTGCCTTGGATATATATGTATACCTGTTGTTAGGTATTTGTACTAGAATCTCTTACTTTCAGGCATGATACATCGGATGGATGCCCCGGCAGAGGGCGTACAATATCTGGCCACGAGCACTTGGTGCTCCATCGGACGGATGCCCCTGCAGAGGGCGTATAATATCTGGCCACGAGCACGTGATGCTCCATCGGACGGATGCCCCGGCAGAGGGCGTATAATATCTGGCCACCTGGCTCAGTCAGAGAGCGGCATTTTCTGACCATGTGCACATGTATGCTATAGCGTAGTCCGGCTTAGGCCGAAGACGATACTGATGGTATCGTAGATGTCGTAGACATCTTAGTATCACATATGCCAGAGATTGAGTACATCTGTGGATTTATCCACATTCCAGTTATTTGTTATTTGCTTGTGATGTTGTTGCACTTGCCATATTTGCACTTGCTTTATTATGTTCTTTGCTCATGGCTTTCGCTATCTTTATTGATTCATTTGCGACCCTACTGGGCCTTTCTTTGGCTCATGCACTTGATTGCTTGATGTTTTTCCCAGATGACGACGGGTAGCTAGGAGCAGTACTCAGGAGGGAGCTTCCGCGAGCCAGCCTAGTAGCGTCGGGGTTATTCTAAGCTGAGGTCTGTGGGCCTCTATTCTTCTCTGAGTGAGAGTTGTACCATTCAGAACCTGTTAGGGTTTTGTAAAAACCTTTTATTTATTTACTCCAGCTGATATTTATATTTTGACTTTGTTTTAATTATCTGCTTGTGTTACTTAGTCTTGCGTGCTTCTAGGGGTGACCCTATAAGCACGCGGCGTCTGTCGCGTGTGCCGAGGCCCGGGACCCGGGTTCGGGGCGTTACACAAACATTAAGTTATCTTTTAGTGATCTTTGTTCTTCAGTATAAAGTTGACCTATGTATAGTGTACCACTGTTTTGTCTAATTGCAGTTATCGATTTAGAGTGTAAAGACAATAAAAGATCAGCGGGAGTGGTCAAAATTAAGCATCTTTTATTGCATCACTATATTTAAAATTTCTCATACCATGTTTGTAAATATTTGATTTACATTATAATATGTTTATCTCAAACAAAAGGAAAAGGACCAGAATTAAATATAGTGATGCAATAAAAGATGGTATGAGAAAAACATATTATAATGTAAAAACATATTTGATTTACATAATGGTATTTAATTCTTAGTAAATATAGTGATGCAATAAAAGATGCTTAATATATTCGCGATTGTATGGGTTTTCATCTCGGTTTTGTGATTGTGGGATCGAAAATACGAGCATGGCATCGTGCCTGTGAAGAAAACGTCATGCGATATATCGAAGCACAAATGTCATATTTATTCGTGGGTTCTTTCATTCCTAATAGAGGCAAGCCTCTATTATTAATTACCCCAGACAAAGTCATGGGAACCTCCGATTAAGGGCAAAAGTACAAGTAAAGGCAGTGAACAAACATAATTTTATTTATTTCATGATAATAACATTACATATGGATATCATCATAGGATATTTATACATATTATTTATTTGTTTATTTATTTATTCAAATGACACCCCTTTCCACCGTGCGCCTCAGAATGTGTGCTTTGCCATCCTGGGGTTTGTGTTGCTTTGATTGCCTCAAGATGCCTATTTTACCGCCTTACAATTTTTTATTTCACCAACTGTACAGAGATGAATATTTCATTGCCGCCTCAAGATCCGTGCAGCTTCACCTCAAAATGTGTGCTCATCGCCGCTTCAAGATGAATATTATTTTGAGACTTGTATTTCATCAGCCACCTCGAGATTTATATCTATTGACTGCCTTGGGATGAGTATTTATCAGCTACCTCGAGACACATGCTCCATTAGCATATCAAGATTTATCGCTTTAGGATTTAGATTTCATTATCCGCCACTATCACCTCAAGGTGCATACCACTTCAATATTTGTCATGCTTTGAGATGTCATCAGTCGTCTCAAGATGCGTGTTCTTTCTTCGCATTGAAATATGTGCCATTCAGTGCAAGACTTGTACTTCATCATGCTTCCATATTGATTGTTAGTGCATTTGTCTTCAAGCCGCATAAGAGATTGCCTATTGAATTATTTAATAATTGTCTTCATGGAACCTGCTTTATTTTTTTAATTTATTTTTTTACTTTTTACTCAATCCAAGACAATTCAAGAAATAGGCCAAGCTTCAATGCTACTAATCGTATATATATATATTTTTCTGGAATCTGTATCTTATAGGCCATCCAACTCCAATTTGGCATCATGATTTCAAAGCTAAGTCTTTTGCTTATCAAAAGTCAACTCTATTTTTTATGCTTATCTCAATTTTCACATTTCTCATCATAGTCAAATCCAAACGTGGCATGCAACGCCAGTTAAAATAGCAGCTTTTGAACATGAAGAATTGCAAAAGCAATCCATGCCTTTAGAGGACACCATCTTCCTTAACTTTGAGCTTCAAATTGCAACCTCATACCCTACTTCTCCCATAATTTCTGCAGCCACCATATAGTCTAGATATGCTAATTCCCACAAAGCACTTGGGCAACCTCCGAACTTGCAGGATGACATTTTTATGCTTCAAGATTAAGAGAACCGTGCTCGTCAATTAAGCATTTAATATTTTTCTCTCGATGAAATTTACAATCAAATAATGATATTGATTTCATGGCATCTTAAATTCTTCCTTTCGATTTGCATTTTTGTATAGAACAATTCGCATTGATCTTCTCATGAAGCAAGAGACACAATTTATATTACATGATAACATTACCATTACAGTAATTTAAGAATCCGACAATGTATGCTTGGGCATTGGCAATGACAATGCTTGCGTCCTCAATTAATGATTTTCTAGATATCCAGGACAACCAATTGGGTTCACATACACAGAAGACACTTGAATTCATGAGTGATATCTGTTGTTTCTGCAGCAACAACCGCAGCAATCAGCAGCAGCCTTGTCACTTAGGTTTTCCACCAACTCTTCCGGCTTTTGGCTTCATTTGGCTTGACCACAGTATCCCCTATATCAGACAAGGGCTTCCTCTGCTTTGGGTCTTCATTAACTACATTTGATTCCTCTTCAAATGCACTTTGAAGTAGCAATGCACACTCAGAAACCAGCTCATTGCTCTTTTCATTCTCTAAACGCTTGAATGGCTCTCGCCACCTCCACTGATTTCTGCGCCCAATTTATCATCAGTCTCTTTCAAAATGAAATTGTCTGCCCGGACTTGATTCCTGCGTCCCCGACCATTAAAAACTCGCTCACGCTCTTCAACATTCATATAAAAAATCATCATCAACTAGTACATCTGTTGCAAAGCCCTTTTCTTTCATTATATCAACCACTTCTTCTGCCTTTTCCTTCATCCTTGCCTTTCCATAAGCATCTACAAGAGAGCAAAAGGCTTGCTTGTCTTTCCAGACCTCTGGAAGCTTTGAGAAATATTCTTCATCATGTGAAATGCCTGCACTTTGCCAATTAAATCTAACTGGATTGCCACGTCATTAGAAGTAAAGGTAAATAGGGTTCCTTGGGCAGTCATCTGTTGGACAGAATGGGAGTTCTTGTCCCCTCCTCTTTAGAAGCTTCAAAAAACCAGATGATATCTTGAACAGAAGCATGACTGATCAATCAACATAGGTAACAAATAATTTTGGCACGAAGCAATTGCAATGCTCACACACCTCCTTTAACAATCTCTAATTCTCCAGAAGTCATTAACGTATTCAGAGGAGAAAAACAAAGTAGCTCTCCATCCTAACATCTCCCATACCCCTTGAACTTTGACAGCATATGGTTGATCACATTATTGGCTTCAGAAGTCTTGCCAGCAGACTTTAATCTCCCAACCAATGTACTATAAGCTGAGGAGTGCAGGCCTTGGCTTCTGTGTCTTTAAGTATAGAACAAGCTTCCTTAACTTCTCAGAAATACAGAACCCATGGATCATAGAGTTATAAGTGAACATATTGGGGAGATGCCCTATCACAAGCATTTCATAAGCATTGCCAATTTCATCAATGTCTTGGGACATAGCCTCCATGTCTAGCAGCAGCCAGGTTTATCTCAGACGATTTCTGCAAGTGACCATCTTGAATAATTTGTTAGCTGATATCGTAATCGAGCTCTTTAATTAAAATGAATTCTGATTCCCGCAATCTGCCACAAATGACCAGCTACATAGACAGAAGCTACGCTGATCAGGGCATCAAGGCGGTAGGCATTAGCTTAAATCGGAGCATCCTTATTTCGAGCCGGCGATGTCTCCAACAGCCCTGGCGATCGATGCTGAGCCACTTGAGAGCACGGTCGTAATAGTGGCGAAGGGACAACAGGGGGACTTCAGTGGTGCAGTGGCATCCCAGCTTCAACGGAGACTTCTATGACAGAGGCGTGCTCAGGCGGCTTGAACGGAGGTGCAGGGAAGCCTCGGAGAGGGGGCGGATACAAGGTTGATGGCGCGGAGTTGGAGATGGCGACACAGACACCAAGGCGGCCGATGGCTGGAGACGTCGCAGAGGGGTTCTGGCGAAATCGGGCTCTGGATGGCATCAACGTTGGACTCGGCGGCGCGGTGGCTCGGGCAAGAAGAGGGGCGGACGGCATCCACCAGTGGCCAGGCGGTCAGGGTTTCAGCGCCAAAAGACAGAGACAGCGGCTGTTTTCCGATGATGGGGACTTGCAGTGGTGCTTCTTCTTCCTGGCGGCGGTGGCGGTGGACGACGAGGGTTTGGGTCGGCGGCAAGATATGGTCTTCGGCGACAGCGAGATCCAGCAGCTTTACTTCTTCCACGATGGTGGCAGGAGATTTCAGCGATCTGGTGAGGGGACGAACCAGCGGTGGCAGATCAGTGGTGGAGCCGTGGAGGGGCGGTGACTACAAAGCTTTCGATGGGGATTGGCGGCCCAGGCAAGAAGAGGCGGCAGTGGTGGCGGCGCATCAGCGATGGGCGTTTCTCGGTAGGGTGTAGCGGTGATGGACGGATCTGGCTCGGCATCAGGCGGAGCAGGGTGCTGTTCGCGGCTGGCGGTGGCTGGAGACGTCGCGGAGGGAGCGGCTCTGGCTGTGTGTACGCGTAGAGAAGGGGAACCACCCCCCCTTTTTTTTTCATTTAGCATACGTTGTGTAATAAATATTATATTATTATTTTTATTTTTATTTTTATTTTTATTTTTATTTTTATTTGTCGCCCGCTTATGACTCCCAACCTCGCTCTTCCTCAATTTCTACGGCTACATATGAACCCTGAAATCTCTGAGATGATCAAGGTAGGGTTCTAAGGCTTTATCACATATCTATAATATTAACTATGGAAGCATCACCTTTTATCTTTCCTTGCCTTCTTTCTCTGCAAGTATTCTTCAAAGAGATCCCGGGAGCTATCCAAAAGACAAAAGAGAAAAAAGAAAAGCCCTTGCTTTCTGTCTGGCCTCCCCTTTTTAAAATGTCTTCCATCCTTATCCATACGAAAAGAACTCCCTCCCGAGAGATCACAACCTTTCAACATATAGGATAGGATCAAATCTAATTAAATTTTAATTAATCAAGAAATTTAATTAAATTTTTAAATAATTTTTTAAATTTTTTTTGCCTCGGGATTTGTATTTGGGCATTTTGGGATTCGTGTTATCTTATTGTCTCGAGATATGTTCTCGGGCTATTTAGGACCGCCTCGGGATATGTGTTCGGAAAATCCTGAGATTTGAGATTGCCTCGAGATATGTGTTCTTGGGGGCAATTTTTGGGATTTGAAGTTACCTCGAGATATGTGTTCTCGGAGGTAATTTTGGTATTTGCCATGTTGCCTCGAGATTTGTTCTCGGGGGCAATTTTGGTATTTAAAGTTGCTTTGGAATTTGTATTCTAATACAAGACAACCAAATAATTTATTTGAAGAGGGAATCCTAAATCAATTAAGATTAGGACATATTTAAAAAATATATTAATATTAAGATTAAGATATATTTGAAATTTATTTAAACTAGGATTTGGGTTCTATTAGGACATAAGTTATATTATTTATATATAAACAGTGATTGTTGATGGATTTTTCCCCTATTAGAGTATAGTGGATTTCATGTTTGATATATGCTATATGATTGAAATAGCATGAGTAAATATAAAGTGAACCCTTAACTGGTAGATTATTATTAGATGTATCGCAGGTTGCATCCTAGCTAGACGTACTGATAAATCCAGTGGGGCTCAGGATAGAGCCCATAAATAGATGTATTCGATATCGGGTTAGGGAAGGGATTTGTTTTAAATCATATTCTTTCAAATAAATGCTTTTCGGAAATCGTTTTTCATATAAAACCCTTCCCAACTCCTGTAGTGCCCGTATCGAGTACGAGATGTATACTTGACAACACAGGTTCGGTAGAGGTTATACCACTGGTCGTCAAGCCAGGTACAGGTTTGGTAGAGGTTATACCATTGTTCCGCAGATCAGGTTCGGTAAAGGTTATACCACTGATAAGAGCTGGATTCTTTCTGAAGTATTCAAACTAGGGGTGCATGTCTATACAATACAAGGCCTTGCACATATATATATATATATATATATATATATATATATATATATATATATATATATATATATATATGTCATGAGATGTTTGAGATTGCAAATGTGCTTTATTCGGGTTTTCTGATTAGCTTGGCATTCTTATCCAGATTTAAGATAAATATGGAGACTTTCATGATTTGTATTTGATTATATACATGAGCTATTATGATAGTGATAGTACAGATTTCCGATATGAGACACTGACAGTTTTGTCCACAATTCACTGAGCTCGTATAGCTCAGTCCCTTTGGTTATTTTTTTATATTGCAGGTCCTAGACAGGGATCTGGATAGTAGCTTGTGATGCGAGCAAGGGTCAAGGTCTAGTTTTATTTGGTGTACCTTGTGTCTTTATTGTTGTATTGAATAAGAACTTGATGTTTTTTTTGCTTCCGTTGTATTTGGGGCCTTGTTGCCCAGACTGGTTGTGATGTACTCTACTGTGTTTCAGACTTATTTAGTTTACCTGTTGTGGACAGGTTATGATGTACTCTACTATGATCATATTTGAGCATATTTTATTGTTATCAGGTTTTAGTTGCACAACCTTAGGCTCGGGATACCCTCTTGACCTGGCTGGTGTGACATCTGTCTCAATAGGTTGATGGGTGTCACATCATGGCTGATCAACTGTAGAATTGGCCGAATAACAAAATTGGAAGAGCAGCAACAGAGTTGGCCGAACAACATAATTAGAAGAGCAGCTGTAGAGTTAGGCGAACAACATAATTGGAAAAGAAGCAGTAGAGTTGGCCGAACAACAGACTTAGAAGAGCAACGGTCTTGGAGTTCTGCCTCTTATGATGAGTTATGGTTCTTTCATGTGTTTGTCTAATAAAAGACCACATGTCATTCCACTTTTACCCCTATCATATATATATATATATATATATATATATATATATATATATATACGGATCTAATAAGATCTGGTCGGTAGGATCACTGTACAGATCCAGCCGATGCCCATTTCTGCCCTTGGAGCATGTTTGAAGGATTTCCAACCGTACGGATGGAAAGATCATCGAAAAATAAGCTAGCATGTCAATTTTCATACAATTTGGTGATTGTTTGGTCCTCCCACTTAACGGTTCTTATTTTATAGAAATTTTAACGGTTCAGAATTTCAACCATTAAGTAGGAGGACCAAACAGTTACCAAATTATATGAAAATGGACATGCTAGCTTATTCTTCTACGATCTTCCCATCCGTACGGTTAAAAATCTTTCAAACATGCTCCAAGGGCCATATCACCCCTCTATATATATATCTTTTTATTGGTTTGATTTTATTTTTTTTCAGAATTTTTTTTTAATTTTATAAAATCTATCTATTTTATTAAGCGGAGTAATAGAGAATCCTTGTGAGTCAACAAAGGTGTGATAGAAAGTAGTGGATTCGACACATGCCACAAGGTAGTTGTTGAGTTTGATCCCAAAGAAATATGCGAGGAGTTTGACATGTTTGTGATCGAACAAAAGTCGGTGAAAAACATAGGTTTTTTTCTTGAAATATAAGGGTTGTTGAAATTTATTTAAGATTTATTTGTTGATATTAATTTCAGGTTTATTGAAATTTAGACATTGCGGATTAAAATTTAATATATACTATCAAAGTTAGAGTGAGGCGCGGGTCAACTTTTGGCTCGGCCCGACTCATAACTAGCCTGGCAAAACCCATCGTGTCACTCGAAGGCAAGCAACCCGTGAATCGACCAAGCATCGTAGCTAGTTTGGTTGCTGTGGGTTTTCCAAACCTCGACACGGGTGACGAGGGTGACCAGCTAGGTTGACCCGACGCATGTCTAAGAGCTATAAATTATAATTTTATAATGATTTTTTTAAAAAAAGGAAAACCGACGGGCTGACCCATGAACCGGCGGGTTCCAACCTGACCTGTCGATCTGGGGTGACCCAGGCCAGGTACGGGCCCCCCGAAGGTGATCAATTACCGGGCAAGCCTGGTTAATCGACCCGTGCCCCCCTCTAATCAAAGCCATCAAGATTTTTTTTTTTTTTCAAAATTTTGAGCAATGCGAAAGACCATTTACTAGTATATTACTAAGCAAAAGTGAGTCTAATTTAAATTTTTAGAAAATCCAAAAAAAAGAAAACTAGGTTGGGGTTTTTTAATTTTCTCATAATTTTAGATTTTTTGAATTTAAAAAACTATCTATATTATTAATGGGAAATATTTTAAATTTTAAAAGTATCTATCTATTTATATTACTAAGTGGGAGCGGTTATAGATAATTCTAATTTTTTCTAAAAAAAAAAATCTAGATTGGGATTTAGAAATTTACTCAAATTTTTGGATTTTTTAATTTAAAAAATCTCTTTTATAGTACTAAGTTGGAATATTTTTTATTTTCAAAATATCTATTTAAATTACTAAGCTACGGTATATAGGGAGTATATGATAATTTTAATTTTAAACATTATATTGAGATTTTAAAATTTTCTCATAATTTTTGATTTTTTAATTTTAACAAATCAATTTATTTAGCTAAACGGAAGTATTAGAGGTCTAATCCTAAATAGAGATGTGAGGACTTTATGTTTGTGATCGAACAAAAGTGGGTGAAAAACATGTTTTTTTTTATTGATTTCAAAACATAGGAGTTGTTGAAATTAATTTAAGATTGATTTGTTGTTAGTATTAATTTCAGGTTTATTAAAATTTAGAGATTATGGATTGAATTTTAATATATAGCCATGAAACCATGACATTGCCTAAGATTTATTCTTTTTTTCAAAATCCTAAGCAATGCGAAGGGCCATATACTGGTATTCACTAATAAAATATAATTAGCTTATAAGCTTAAGAAAAGTAGGATAGCAAACACCAGAAAAAATATTTGTTGCTATATAAAAAATATCTAAAAATTCTGTAAACATATTTTCTATTTCCCAATCAAATGAATACAATAATTCGAATTTTCTAAATGCTCATTACCAAAAAGGTAATGAACAATATAGCACACCATTTAATTATTCCAATTATTTTCCTCGTCTCCGGTCAATTTTCACTTTTTTCCATTCATTATTATTGTATTTATATTTATTCTTATCTTATTAGATCGAGATATTAAACATAGAATGTCAATCTTTAAAATGTAAGTAAATAATAAAAGAGGGATCCACTGTCTTCTATCTTCCGTTATAGAATACACAGTTAAATCAATCACACAAAATAAGAAAAAAGCTTTCTCCAGGAAAAGATTATGATAAGAAACATAATGTCGAACAGTCGCTCCAATCTGACCTTCTTGTCTGTAAGAATAAATTTGAGCTTCCAAGCCCTGGACTGTAGTGAAGAAAATAAATATAATTAAAACATAAGAAATAATATAGAAAGAATGAACTCTGAAGAGATTGATCAAAAATAATAAAAAGAGGCAGGGGTAGCTGATTCAACGTACCATAGCACGCTGGAGGCTAAGGTCGAGGCTGCTAATTATTTCGGTTAAACGGAATCTAGTACTCAAGCACTCCCATAACTGAGCATCAGTAGCAATGTTGGGCCTGGTCAACCAAATGCTGAAACATTTAGATAAAACACACTATATAAATATACCCTATAAATTCTGATGACAAGAAAGATATGAGATAATGTACTCTTTGTTTAATTAGTGTGCACACATTTTGAGCTTCTCAATCAAATAATTCTATTCACAGATATCTGATTTGATGAGTCTATACAAATTATTTTCTGTCTTGATAAGTGTATGAAGATGAGCAACATGTATGTAACCAAATATCAAGTTGTTGGGTTTTCAGATAGTAATGCTTGTACACAACAACAGAGTATGCACTTAAGATATTACGAGGAAATAGCATCAGTAACTTGCGATTGTAACATATCATCAACCTTGAAGATCTTATTAAAAGAGGGTCATACTGTGAGTGGGTTATGTCATTGATTAGATTCAATTTTTTTACCAAGTGAAGTTATTTCCAGCATCGATCATAGAAATAGGAAATAAATGGCAGAGTGATATTAGTATTTTGCATGTGGAACATTAGATATCTAATTAGTAGAAATAGAAGAAAGGAAATGAGAAATAAGATGCTAAAATTATTAAAACTCTTCCATCCATCTCGCAACTCAAGACCTTCACATGCCATACAAGTAAAATGTGAGCGTTAGTAATCTTACCTCTTTAAAATCTCAAGCTTATGATCGAGGAAATCCAACCGAGAGCTCACATCCGAAACAGGTTGGAGAAGCTTTCTTGTTCGCAAAGTAAAAGTTCCGGTGTTCATTATTTGGCAGTTGATGTCTTCCAATTCTGTCATCGTTTGATTAACCTAAAATAGAAACTGTTACAATTTTTTTTTCCCAATGCCTAAGATCGGTTCAATTTGTAATATACTTGACTAATGAAATATTCTACATCAACTTTTTGTGCGAGAGCATTTCCTATAATATACCTGTTTAATGTAATAGTCTAGAGCAATACGTTGTCCAAGAACACTGCCAATAGTCCCCATTCCATCAATGCTTAAATTCTTCTGCAATATAGAGTCAAGTCCACCTTGCACCCATGCCTCTAACGTCGGTCTTTCTACCACCACATAATCTAGAATACCAAACAATCAACCTCACAAAATCAAGATACATTACAGTAGATCAGATGGAAGGAAAAAAAACAACCTGAAAATGCATTTCACAAAAACCAAAATGTATATATAGTATAGCATTTATTTAAAATTTTGATTTAGAATTCCTTGCACTTCTATTACCTTATTGCTGTTTGGGAAAAAAAAACTAATAACTTGAACCATAAATAGACAATTAACACAAGTATAAAAGGACTCACGGAAGGAGATACCAGTCTTACAAACTGAACATACATACCATCCTTTTTAATCTTCGGTAGAAAACCCGATGCATGATTCTCCACTATCTTCAAATAAACATCCGCTTCATGATCAGGAACATTGAACATAACGATAGAACCATATTGGGAAACAACTATATAACGAAAGTTACTCTCAATTCCAAAATCGGCCTCAAGACCCTTCAAAAATCATTGAGAAGAACACATTTAATCAAAAACTAAACAAAACAGAGCATGACAGTGACATAAATTAGGTAGACTTTTCTTAAAAAATAATAACTATATTGTCACACTAAACCAATATGATTCCAACATATGAATACTACACTGTGGTATCAAATTATAGAACCATCACATAAGATTTTATTTTATTTTTATTTTTTTTTGTTACTTTGACTTAGCAATTAGATGCTGCAGTGGGCCTATTGCTTGATAGAAGCATAACTGCATTTTAGACTAAACGTTTCATGATACAAATGATACACTATGATATCAAACTATATATTATCACACAATGAGAGAAACTACTCCCTGCTCTTAATTATACATAAACAATGCAGCCAGTGCTTAAAAGAAACACAACCAAATTGGTGCTCAAAAGAAACACACCTACATTGTTAGAGTAAACCAATACATGTTCCAGGCCATGACTAATGCATTCTAAATATCAAATTATTCAATATCACACGCCAAAGAAATAAATAAATAAATAAACAAAAGGATCCAGAAAAATTTACATGAGGATAGTTCTTCATGTAAACAGCAAAATTGGTGGCATGAGAGTTGGGCGTGATGACATTGAAAGCATACTGAGCCTGCAGGCTCTTCAAATCGATACTGAAATCCACCAAAAAAGAAAACAAAAGCGGTCAACACATGATGATAAGAATACCAATCAATCTGTAAGATTACAAACATATATATTAGAGAAATTAAACGGGAAGAATAATAAAAGGGAGAAGAAGGCGAACTCAGTGCAGAGGAAGTAAGCCTTGACGGGAAAGACACGGCTCTGCTTCCCCTCGTTCTCAGAGAGGGCTGACTGCTGCTGCTCCGAAGACAGAGACGAGAGGGTTCGCATTACAGCAGGAGCTTGCGGGAAGCGGAATAGGTGGCGGCGCTGCGGCTGGGAGACAAAGGGACAGCGCCGTAGGTAGCAGGAGGAGGAGGCGACCGTGGGCCAGCGGACTAGGCTTTGGAAAGGGCGCTGAGGGGTCTCCTTGAAGAGAGCGAAGGAGGCGGAGGCGACCGGCGGTTGGCGAACTAGGGTTTGACTTTGGAAAGAGCGCTGAGGGGTATTCTTGAAGAGAGCGAAGGAGGAGGAGACGATGCATCTAAGAAGACGTCGGGCCCTACAAATCTCCATTGAAGACCTACAAACGAGGGAAGGGTTTTGTTTTTTTTTAGAATTTACTCGGTGTTGTATATACATATATATATATATATATATATATATATATATATATATATATATAGATGTCAAATATATCCAACTAGCGTTACAGTGAGATTATCGTTTGTTTTTTAAATTTAAACTTGGTATAAATATGATATACATATTGTATAATATATTTCGCAAATGAATTATTTTTAAAATTTATTTATTTCGTATAATAAAATTAAAATAAGGAGATTGAACGGAATCCAAAAATTAGTAAATTTCTTTTCAATTATAGATATTTCATAATCAACATAAATAGGTAATTGATGTTGTATTGAAATAGGAAATATTAATCTGATTAACCCAATTTTACTCCGCAAACAAATATAGAAGAAATCACCGTAAATTCAAATTCAATGTCTAGGGGAAGTGGAACATTTCTAACTGTTAGGGTCCGTTTGGGTAGTCTAAAATTATAATATAATTCATACATTATGTCATAATTTTATATTTTATGGGGATTATATATCATATTGGGTGGTGTTTGAATCGGTTATTTGAGGGTATGAAATGATGGCATATTATAAGCATTATGGCATAAAAAAATGGAATATTTTCTTATTGAGAAATTCGTGAAGGCTCCCCTTCCCAATTTCTAATAGAATTTAAACATTTATCTAAATCAATCCTGGATTTAAACATCTATATCTACTTGAACATTTATCTTCAAATCAATCTCATCTGTAATAGGATTTAAACATATATTTTTGGTCAAATACCCAATTTAGTCCCTCTGTTATTACGATTTGTCCCTTTGGGTCCCTCTAATATAAAACGTGCCTTTTTGGTCCCTTTAATTTTACGTTTGTGCCTTTTAAATCCCTCCCTTCGAAGTTTATAGGGACCAAAAAGGCCTGAAAAACATAAATAAAGGGACCAAAAAGGCTTGTTGAAGGATTTAGAAGACACAAACGTAAAATTAAAGAGACCAAAAAGGCATGTTTTATATTAGAGGGACCCAAAGGGACAAATTGTAATAATAGAGGGACTAAATTGGGTATTTG